>JARQOC010000005.1:177385610-177752923 GCA_033576535.1 Allobates femoralis
CACTCATGGCCAATAAAAATGTCCAAACAGACTTCTTTACATCAGTAAATCTCTTCCTTTAGTATATAACCGTATATATATCTTTTCTCTGCTGTGAAATAAAAAGGTACATATTTTTAGGGCTTGGTCTTCTATAGGTGCTGTCCTGCAGTCTAAAATTTTTTTTTCACATTGTTTCTCCTATTCTTTTTTGTTGCATGTGCCAGAAAGAGAAAACAATAAATGAATCCTTAAATGCTATTTATCATAAAGAAACTAATTTAGCCTCCATTTAGAAGATTGCTTTAGATCTTCTGTCTTTTTAGCTGCATGAAACGTGCTGCAGATAGCATATATTCAATGTACTGACATTCAATAAAAAAAATTACCATATAGCATACATCTTTTTTCCATGGGTGAAGGACTGCAACAGTTTGACATCCGTCACCGCTTTACACACAAATGTTGCTAATTCTCCTGGTGTATGTGTTAATTAGTTGGAAAACCACAGTGTGAAAACAATTTAAAATGTTTAAAGTTTTCTATATATTTGTTAATAATATTTTGCAGTTTCTATATATTTGTTAAAAATATTTTGCAGTATCACACATATTTAATAAGTATTTAGCAGAATAAGAGCATTTAAAGAGTAGTTTCGGCTAGCAGGCTTGTACAACCAATAACTCAGAGCTGATCTGTAAGATGACAATGGTAAGAACCTACCTTTATTGAATTAGGAGAGGGTTGTAGCACAAATGCCTCAGCTCTGAATAAAGAAATGTTTCCAATGCCCTTTACATGAATATCTAACAGCATTACAAAGTTTTTCTTTCTTAGTATTTTAGTGTAAGGAGTGAATTCTTTACAGAAGTAAGGCTGCCTTCAGACTTGCAGATGCATCTGCAGCGTTTTGCAGATGCATCTGCAAGCATCAGCATGCAGACCGCGGCCCCTATGTTTATAATGGTGCGCACTGCAGTCTGCAGATGCTTGCAGACTGCCGCGCGCACCCATTCACTTATATATGTGATCTGTGCGCAGGCGGATGCCTGCGTACAGATCACACACTCCCGCCCGCACCATGGACGCGAGATGTCGCGTCCCTGGTGCGGACGAGAGTGTGTGATCTGTACGCAGGCATCCGCCTGCACACAGATCACATATAGGAGTGAATGGGTGCGCGCGGCGGTCTGCAAGCATCTGCAGACCGCGGTGCGCACCATTATAAACATAGGGGCCGCGGTCTGCATGCTGATGCTTGCAGATGCATCTGCAAAACGCTGCAGATGCATCTGCAAGTCTGAAGCCAGCCTAACACGGACTCAAAGGTTGGAATTCAGTTTTTCCTCACCTTAAGTTTTTTGTGTATAAAAATATTATCAATGTGGATTTAGCAATTCACTGTTATAGTACAAAAATAACATATTACACAAAAAAGAGGTAAGTAACCCCTTAACGACCCTGTATCATGTTAAAATGATGACAATTAAGGGTACTTCTTTCTTTCAGCACTTTAAAAACAGTTGAAAGGAAAATGCCTATAGCACCCCCCAACATCAGAAAATTTCCAGAGTTCAATTATAAGTGTTGGGTTCAAGGCTTTGGGTGTAGCAGAGATCTTGGAGATTATGAATTATGTTTTTTTTTCCTGTTCCCAATCAAGTGATAGCCGATACACAATGTATACTGGCAATCAAATGAATCAAAATGACATCAACGGTAAAAAATTATTTCTCTGCTATCTGACATGGTCCAACATGTTAGGGTGCTTTCACATCAGCGTTTTTCGTAATTCGCGGCAGATGCGGTGAAAAAACCGCATCTGCCGCGTTTGCCGCATAACCGTTCCACTTGCGGCACGGTTGCGGTTTTTCCCATAGGAAGTATAGGGGGACTTGCGGCAGATGCGGCAAGTGCGGTTTTGCACTTGCGGCAGGTGTGGCAGCGAAAAAAAACGCGGCTGACCGCGGTTTTTTTCGCTGCCGCACCTGCCGCAAGTACAAAACCGCACTTGCCGCATCTGCCGCAAGTCCCCCTATACTTCTTATGGGAAAAACCGCAACCGTGCCGCAAGTGGAACGGTTATGCGGCAAACGCGGCAGATGCGGTTTTTTCACCGCATCTGCCGCGAATTACGAAAAACGCTGATGTGAAAGGGCCCTTAGATGGCTGAAAAATAGCCTCTCCTTCTCCCTCCTATCCTTTGGTACTTTGGTACTACAATTGGCCAAATTGCTCCAACCTCCCCTCCAGCTCCAAATAATCTAAAATAGTGTGATTGCCAAAAAAAAACAAAAACATTTCCTGTCCTGTCCTATTCCCCTGTGTCAAATCTGGTCTCCCCCTTGGCACTGTCTTTTCTAGTACCTCTGATTATGCTGCTCTCCAATTGGTCTTCTGGCTGCTCTCCTGTGCAAACCAATGGTCTTCTTCCTGGAAAATTGTATTGATGCCTGCGCAGAGCAGAGACTACTTTGCCCTGCTAGGAAAACGATGTGTTATGACGTTAATAAGGTAATTACAGGACAGGATCCTTGTCTTACACAGGAATAAATTGTGATTCGATGGTGATTTCCAGTTATTGCTCTGGAGATCATCGTGAGATCACAATTATCCCCTGTGTGACCTGAAGATTTTTAACTGTAATGACTTCACTAAGGTCATTACATATCAGTCTCCTCGCAGGGTGCCTGCTCTTACAGCACATGGGGGATGCTCTCATAAACTGTAAGATTGAAAATCATCAAGGGACCTCCCACTAGACTACTTAAATATTTTTCCAATACATTGGTGAAAAAGGTTTCATTTGGTGAGTCTTTTTAAATATCTTTTTTTGTTGTGTTGATTTGTATCCTTACTGATTTTGTTAGTAATTTTGGGTATCTGTTTGATGCCTTGATGTTACTAACCTCTAAGCTTGATGCAAGAGGACATTACCCAACTGGCATCAACCCCAAAAACCATAAACGCAACTGTTACAGGCACCAGGGCAGCGAGAAGAGCTGGGACGAAGTGTCAGGATTTGTGCATCTACCGTATATACTCGTGTATAAGCCGACCCATGTATAAGCTGACCCCCTATTTTTGCCCCCAAAAACTGGAAAACCTATTGACTCGCGTATAAGCCTAGGGTGGACAATGCAGCAGCTACCGGTACTGAAAAATTTTAAAAATGAAAATAGATACGAATAAAATGTTGAACTTGTATTTTAAATAGAAACAGTAAACTACCAATGCAGCAGACCACCGTCCTGTTATAAAGCCCCCTATCACTGGTATATAGCCCAACATCCCTGTATATAGCAGCCATCACTGGTATATAGTGGCCATAACTAGTATACAGTTGCCGCCATCACTGATATACAGTCCCCAGCAGTGGTATACAGGCCCCTCATCAGTGGTATACAGGCCCCTCATCAGTGATATACAGTCCCCAGCAGTGGTATACAGGCCCCTCATCAGTGGTATAGAGGCCCCTCATCAGTGGTATACAGCCCCCAGGACAGGTATACAGGTCCAGCAGTGGTATACAGACCCAGCAGTGGTATACAGACCCACCAGTGTATACAGACCCAGCAGTGGTATACAGGCCCCTCGGCAGTGCTATACAGCCCCAGCAGTGGTATACAGCCCCAGCAGTGGTATACAGACCCAGCAGTGGTATACAGGCCCTCGGCAGTGCTATACAGCCCCAGCAGTGGTATACAGCCCCAGCAGTGGTATACAGTCCCAGCAGTGGTATACAGACCCAGCAGTGGTATACAGGCCCCTCGGCAGTGCTACACAGCCCCAGCAGTGGTATACAGCCCCAGCAGTGGTATACAGTCCCAGCAGTGGTATACATACCCAGCAGTGGTATACAGTCCCAGCAGTGGTATACAGACCCAGCAGTGGTATACAGTCCCAGCAGTGGTATACAGTCCCAGCAGTGGTATACAGACCCAGCAGTGGTATAAAGGCCCCTCGGCAGTGCTATACAGCCCCAGCAGTGGTATACAGCCCCAGCAGTGGTATACAGGTCCAGCAGTGGTATACAGCTCCCCTGCTGTCTCACTGCCCCCATGTATACAAAGCCCCCCCATGTATAAAGAGGCCCCCCCATGTATACAGAGGTGCCCCCCCCATGTATACAGAGCCCCCCCCAGCAGTGATCCATCTCACCCCTCGGTCTCCAGGCACCCGGGTCCTCCAGCTGCTGCATCTGCATGCCCCGTGGCTTCTAATACCGGCATCCTCCCCACTCTTCCTGTTTGAATGCGATCATGTGACCGCGAGGGTCACATGATTGCATTCAAACAGAAAGAGCGAGGAGGACGCCGGTATTAAAAGCCGCGGGGCACGCAGACGCAGCAGCTGGAGGACACGGGTGCCTGGAGACCGAGGGGTGAGATGGATCACTGCTGGGGGGGCCTCTGTATACATAGGAGGGGTGGGGGAGGCTATACTGTGCAAGGGAGCAGCAATGTAATATGCGCTGCTCCCCATGCATAATTAATGAGCAGCACCATGTGACGTGCCGCTCATTCTGCAGCCTCCCCCCGCCTCCTCCTGCAGTGCCCGGACACAGCCCCCACCACACTAGTATATGACTCGTGTATAAGCTGAAGGGGGGACTTTTCAGCCCAATTTTTGGGCTGAAAAAGTCGGCTTATACACGAGTAAATACGGTAATAAAGGTGCCAGTTCTGGGGCGGCTGCAGCCTGCTATTAAAATGGAGAGTACAACGAGGGCATAACTATGGCCCTTCCCATTTTGAGAATATCAGACCCAAGGTGTCCACTTTACCTTGGCTGGTGTTTCAAAAATGGGTGGACCCTATGCAGTTTTTTTTTTCAAATTATTTATTTATTTATAAACAATTAAAAAAACAGCTTGGGGTGATCTCTGTTTTGGACTACATCCAAGTTAGTGCCATCAGCTTTTTACAGTATGTTCCAGCCATCAGAGGGGGGACAACACCTCCTCTTTTATATTATTTTGTTTGGGCTAAATACAAGGCTTAACACCCTTTAGTGTGACATAAAAGGGTGCAAGCTTGCAATATATAGAGGGATGGGGCATTATATAGCTGTTTGACATCCATCTGCCTATTTTGTCATCCTAGATTTTGAGTATGAAGTTAGGTGATTCCCTGTAGGGTATATATAAAAAAAAAAAAAACATGCGGAGCCAATCTAAGCGCATTACCAATGTAACTCTTTGGTGCCCTTTTAATTAAGTTTTATGCACTCACCTCTTGTCATAAAACTTCAAGCATATGGTTTTATGGTTTTTCCAAAACCTCCTCACACTTCTGATATTTATTCGGATCTGCTGCTTGCCTTGAATTGATCCTGTGTTGTGTCCTGCCACAGATTCCCACAGGCATAAAGGTTCAATAGGAGGTAATCCAATTCTATAGTGGGCGCGCTCCCCGTGGTAATGATTTTAAGAACTTTTTGTGCACAAATAAAATTTATTACTCAAAACATGCGAAAATATAAAAAATGGATACAACGCATTTCGGTGGGGACAACCGCCTTTCTCAGTATTTGAATAAAAATACATTTGACACTTTGCTTTATAGGTAAAGGATAATTACAGCTTGTCATATAGGCTCCTTAAAATCACTTCAAATGTGATGAGGTCCCTAAAAAAAATGATTTTGTAAATTTTGATGTAAAAATTAGAAATTGCTGATAATCTTTGAACCCTTCTAACTTCCTAACAAAAAAACATTGTTTCCAAAATTGTGTTCATGTAAAGTAGAGATGTGGGAAATGTTATTTATTTACTGTTTTGTCTGATATAACTCTCTGGTGTAATGGTATAAAAATGTACATTTTTAAAATTGCTAAATTTTAGGAAGATTTTAGTTTTTTTCCCAAACAAATAAAAAAAAAAAAATCATCCTAAATGTACCACTTCCATGAAGTCTGATATGTTCTGGAAAAATCTTTTTTGAATCACTGAGATCCATTGAAGCATTCCAGAGTTATAACCTCTTAAACTGAAAATGGTCAAAATCGTAAAAAATTGGCTGGTCATTATGAAAATTAACTCCGTCACTCAGGGTTTAAAAAATGGAAAACAAAATACTTGGCATCAGACCAGAATTAATTGGATTGAGATGATATTAATTTACCTTAGACTTGTATAAAAAGTTAGGATTTTCTTGAATCTGTATTTTATGTGATGCACTGGTCCATTCTCATGAGTTGTCGAGGTCCTCTTTGAAACTCTCTCGGGTCTCGTCATTATTTTTGACACCACATACCAGCAACTCCTTATGAGCGTATTTACCTGACATTCATCATGACTCCATGATGTCAGAGATTTACTCGTTGCTGGGAGCCCCGATGCAGAGTTACATTTCTGGATGAGCCAAAGAGGATATCTAAGGAAAGAAGAGAATGGAGAGAGCAGAGTGAGGGACTAGAAGGGGAGTTGAGGGGGTGGCACAGATAAGCAACAAGGTGACTATTTGATTTTCCCCCTTATATATATTTTATTCTTAAAATACCACAGTAAATAATACTGAACACTACAATTCCTTTGTTTTACTTGCCAAACTGAAGGAAACAGCTGAATTTTAATTTTGGAAGATTTTCCTATCCTTGCATAGCATGAATTACATTTTGCTTCTATTTCTTCAAGTAATTGTATTAAATGGCAGTAGTGATATACTTATGGATGTTTTCTGTCATTTGTTAATAAATATAGCACAATATATAGACATGTATAAATGGAAAACTAATTATGGGTGTAGCTATGACAACCAAAGTGAAATTATCTAATGTTTACACTGTTCACTGCATTCACAGAAATGTAAGACTGTTCGAAATAGAAGCAATTTTTATATTAACAACTTGGGTATATTATCTTTTACAAAGGCTTTAGACTTGATAAAGTCCAATAACCTATACATAATACATAACCTTACCAGTTCTCCAGAGACAGCTACTTTGGCTAACTTTTGTGTAGTTGAGTATCAGAAGAGCCAAAGCTCGCTATGATCCAGCTGTGTGTTTAGGCCTCGAAGAAAATGCATTTGGAATAAGGAGTTTATAAACCAGGAGGTTTTCAGAAAAGCAATTAGGCTATAGCAATGAAGTGTGTAGAATGTATGCAAATAAGTCTAGAAGCTTTACTGACAGCATGAAGAATGAATGTTGGTAAATTCTGTATGCATTTCCTGAACTAAATTAATATCCAAAAATCAATGTTATTGATTACTTTCCAATTGTCCTTCTTACCTTTTGTTGTTGTTCACGACCATTAGTATTTAATACCTATAACATTATAAGTGGTAGACTCATGATTATCCGTCTGTAAACATGAACATAAGGTATTGCATTTGCTGAACATCTCAGTGATCACAACCAAAGCAAATATTTCCTATTTGCAAAAGTTGCTCATTGTTCAGCTGGAATGATATCGCCAAGAGTATAGAATATATATGCTCATGTATAACAAATTTCTGAGCATTTTGTAGGAGAGATAAAAATGTTGTGCATGAAACCCAGGAAATTAATATAGACAATTGGTTCATTTACCTTTATTTAAAATATAATCTTATCATACAGAGTTGTAAATATAGATGAGGGTAAGTAAATAGAGAAAATAGATATGCATGCTGTGAAATCTGAATTATGACTTATCTTTAGAGCTTCCATTAAAGTGTTGCTGTTGTTGCATGCTACAAGATTGCCCTTCATGAAGACGTATTGGACAAGATGTTTATCACAGTTGTGGAACAAAGAAATCTTGAACATCACCCAATAGGAGATTCTACAGAAGTAGCCTGATCCTAATAGCTCGGCATTACCAGATCCAAATCTCTAATAAGATAATTCAGTTTACTCCCTGTATAAGGTTTGATTCAGTTGAGGTTGCCGACAAAAAGTATGAGTTTTGAGATTAAAATGATTTATGACTGTAAGTGCCCTCTTCTTCCTCAATTGACTCGATTAAAACTGTTGCAGGTGCTTTTGCAACCCTCAGCTCTTTTGTATGTTGTACTGAATGTATTGCTGATAGAATGTTTGCATGCTGTACAATCCACTTCTACTCCATTGAAATTCCTTTCCCAATGGGGGTGCTGTAGAATATGATGGTGCTATATTAGCAATGCATATCAATGATAATTAATTATCATATATGGAGAACTATGGGGGGTTCACTACACTATATGGAGGACTATATGGGGCCCATTATGCTATATAGAAGGCTATGTGCAGCTATTATAATATTTGGGGGGCTATGTGATGGAAAGTTTACTATTTGGAAGGCTGTATGATAGGATGCTATATGGGGACTATTATAATATTTAGAAGGCATTATGGGGGCCATTATACTATTTGGAGGGCTATGTGGAGGCCAGTATACTATTTGAAAGGCTATGTGATATGATGCTATATAGAAGGCTATCCTGGGACCATTATAACATTTAGAAGGCTTTATGGAGGCCATTATACTATTTAGAGGGCTATGTGGAGGCCAGTATACTACTTGGAAGGCTATATGACATGAATTATAACATTTGGTGGGCTATGAGTGAGCCTTTATAGTTTATGGAGGAATATTTAATGGGTATTATTCTGTATTCAAACAATTATATAATAAGGAGGTTTGTGCAGGGTACATCATACTGCGCTAGGGATGTGTGAGGGCCATTGTATTGTTTAGAGGGATAGCAGGGGCCTTTATATGCCATTAAAAAATGTGGGGTCCATTATACTTTGTCAGCACATTATGCTGCATGGAGGGCTTTGTGACCATCACAGGGATTATACTATTTTGGAGTCACCAAAGTTGTCTTTGGTAGTTGAAGTGGGGTACAGTATGGTCATTTTAATGTGCCTGTAAAGGGCACTGTGGAGCACTTTATTGTGGGTTTTCACATTGTGTCTAAGGGGCACTTTTGCTGGCATCATACAAAATGGGTGCAATAAAATGGATATCTTGGAGCTTCAATAGCACAAAAATGACCTTGTAAGGGCTGCAATGTTGTGAGGCGTGCTCCTATGTGACTTATTCTATTATTTTTTTGGGAGGTGGGAAGCATTAGAAAATCTGCCATGAGGCCCCATGATTTCTATGTAAACCTCTAGAGTGGTGTCCATCTCTTGTCCTAGTCTCTTATTCTGCAGCCAAATACAGGTTATAGGCTTTCCTTATAATGTTATACAGGTTATAGGCTTCCTTATAATGTTAGTTAAGTTTCGCCTTTATGACGCAAAAGTCATAAAGCAATTTACTTAATGGAAATGCAAGGCATATCTGAAAAATCATATAGAAGCAAGTCAATATACTAAGAAATTGACCTAAGAAAACTTAAAACTTAAAACTTAAAAACTTAAAACTGTATACCTTTCACAGACAGCGTTTATAAAAGGTTATAAAAGGTGATGCAGTTTTCATTAGGATTACATCATAGGACCTGATTTGACGCTTTTTGATTTGTCACCCTAAAATGAAAAAATACTGAAGGCTCAATAGACTAAATAGATATTGCAATAGACTAGCTACTAACAATGCTTTAATGCTGATGAAATAATAGAGATACAATTTTTCTATAAGCCTGCAAGAAAGGTATCAAAAGCAGTTATAACCTCTTTGGATCTTAAAAATTAGAACCAATCAGCAAATTTAGACATTATGTTCATTTTCAGCTCCACATTAATTATTTTGGTTTTTGAACCAATATGGCTACAGAACAATGTTATCAGTGCTTTGCTGGTCTTAGGAGGGTGAATTATTGCTTGTAGTGATGTAGTTATTAGAGATGAACAAATCTATTCTAAACAAATCAAAATTCTTTCAAATTTAGAAAAAAATGTATTTTAGAGGTTTATGAAGGGATATAAAATATCTTCTACTCACCTTTCCCGGGTCATTTTTGCCCCCTTACAACCTCTCTTCCAATCAACTCTGCTTTTATCTTCTTTCATGTTTTGTCTTTTATCTTTATTCACCTTCCAGCCAAGTCTTACATTAACTCAGCCCCACACCTTTACAAAGAACAAAACATGAGCCGTGCCCCACGTTACAGCATGCAGAGCGATGCACGTCAATGTTGTTCATCGTGTGTCATTTGTTGACTTGTGGTCTTGTCAATGAACCCAGCATAACAGAAAGGATAGATATGGGGAGGACTGAAGACAGGGAAGTATAACATTGTTAACCCGTTCTCTTACCATTAAGATTATATCAAATTTACTCAATTCAAATCAAATTTTCTCTCTAGTACATGAATCTGCCCAAATCATATTTCAGGAGATTTGCTCAACTCTAGTTGTTCTACTTCATCAACTGCTTAAAAAGTGCTGATGATTAAAAGTGGCCTACAAAAGACAACTTATTCCATATTCTTTGTGGCAGCGAGAAGGTGAAGCGATAAGTGACTGTTGGAGCTCTAAGACCTGCTGGTAAGATTGAAAGATTTGATTTACAGACTTGTGTTTGCACAGTAGACTCCTATTTGTTATGTAATAAGAGGATATGGACTCTTTCTATCTGTCTTACTGTATCAAGTCCTGGCACAGGATTGCAGTACACATTTGTGTTTATTTTGCTCTATGCGTTTATAAGTGGCTACACTCGGCTCCTGCCTATCCTTGCTGTGATGAAATACAGAATACTTCAGAATAGTTGACAGTAGGCAGTGAAGCTACTGCTGAAACAATAGAAGGAATGTAATCTTCTTCTCTGTTATGACAGTATTTGCTCTGGAGGAGAAACAGGATGAGAAGTGAGATTCTGAAAGAACAGTTCATATTTGCAAGGAAAGGTGAAGAAATATATTTTACAAAATAATGTTGTTTATGAGTTTAAAGGGGATATATTATTTGCTTCTACATGAGCTGTTTTTTATTATATAATCATATTATTTGCCTATGTTATGTGCTGGTGTTGCCTCTCTGCTCACATATGGCAGATCATTTTTAAAACAAAAAATTCTAAAATATTTTTAGATATGATATTAGTTTTCAACTTAAAGAGATTCCTTATATAAAGTATAAAGTATATAAAGATAATGTATATCACAAAAGTGAACACACCCCTCACATTGCTATAAACATTTTATAATATCTTTTAATGGGACAGCACTGAAGACACGACAATTTGATACAATGTAAAGTACTTAGTATAAAGCTTGTACAACAGCAGCTGGCAACAATTGTGAATGCACTCCTAAGTAGGGATGAGCGAGTCCTAAATTACTCGGAATCGCTAGACCCGCACGAGTCCGAGCCCAGGACTCGCTACTCGTTGCGAGTCTAGCGAGTCCAATGTTAATGAATAGGGAATAGGGATGAGCGAGTCTACTCGCTAGGACTCGCCGAGTAATAGCGAATAATGCTATTTACAAATCGCTGATGTGTCTCTGAAAGTGTGCGAGTCCAAACTCGCAGGTTTTTCTCTTATTTGGAGCCGATGATGGGAGGGGGAAGCGATTCTCCGGTACACACCCTGCTGTAAAAGCAAACAGGAAACGACTCGCTCTGACAGACGCACACACAGAGCAATCCATTCCCCAGAGCAATAATGGCCGGCCGTGTCAGTGTGAATACGCTGCGATTGATTCCTCTGGTGGAGGCTCGGCCACTGCTATGGCTCCCAACAGACCCTGACTATGGGGATAACATCATGAGGACTACTGCCTGGAGAGAGATCGCCCAAGTGATGTTCCCTGCGTTCCATCTGAGTGGCCATGATGAGCAGAGCAATATGAGTAAGTTAAATGAGTTCACCCGTTATATATTGGATTTACTGTATATATACTCGTGTATAAGCCGACCCGTGTATAAGCCGACCCCCCTATTTTTGCCCCCAAAAACTGTGAAAACATATTGACCGCCATCCTGGTATACAGCGGCTATCACTGGTAGACAGCCCCCCAGCAGAGTATACAGCTCCCCCTGCAGAGTATACAGGCCCCCAGATGGGTATACATGCCCCCATATTATGGTAGACAGGCAGGGGCGGACTGGCCCAGGCCGGTGTATTTTCCCCTATTTTGGGCCGCCTGGACCATGAAAAGGGCTGCCGCCCGCACGGCTCATGCGGCTGCAGGAGCATGAAGCAGCGCATGACCCCGAAGCAGCAGCCGGAACCGCAAGCTCCTGGCCGCGCGATGACGTCATCAGCGCGCGGCTGCGGCCAGGAGTGAGCGGCTGTGAGGAGCGCGAGGCTGCGGCTGGGAGCGAGCCCTAGGAGACTGCGGGAGCTGCGGTGACTGTGAGGCGGCCGCCTGTCATCGCCCCCCCCACCCCCCTCCTCACCTGTGTCGGACCGGTGAGGGAGGGCTGGCACCCAAACTGTAGGGTGCCAGTCAGTCCCTGTATACAGGGCCCTCAGTGGGTCTACAGCCCCCCCAGCAGTGGGTATACAGGGCCCCCAGCAGTGGGTATACAGGGCCCCCAGCAGTGGGTATACAGGGCCCTCGTGGGTATACAGGCCCCCCATAGCAGGGTATACAGGACCCTCAATGTGTTATCATGCGCCGTTGCATAGTTGCCTATATTTGGATGGGGTCACAACAGTACACTTAGTTTAAGGGCTGGTGCTCCTGGCTCTTACGGCCAGGGGGTTGGGTGTATATTAATACCACTAATGAGCAGAGTCTGGTGCCCGCACTATTACCTTCTCGATGCGTCGACATGTGACCTGCCTCATTTGTGATAGTGTCCACGTGAGCTCAATGTCCGTAATGCTGTTGATGATGTTCCACACTGTCGTGTCACTGTGCCTTGTATACACATTACACACACAACATGAATAAAATGTTATTGTTGATTTGTACACAAACTTTTGGTGTTTCAAATATTACACATGTCTAAACCCGGTTTGAAATCATTTCACAGTTGACCATCTTCAAAAACGGTGGAGGAGCTGCCGCGATCAACATCGCAAACAATATCGGCAGATCGCAGAGGGGGACCCGGGAGCAGCTCCAGAGCTGATATACAAACATTATGACCGGCTGTCCTTCCTTGGACCGGTGGCCCGTATGCCAAGGTATGTGTCTGCAGCACTGTTGTCTACTATTATTATAATTTATTTATATAGCGCCATTAGGTCTCATGGCACTTTACATGAGGATAATGGTTAACTACAAAAAACAGTAAAGGAAGACAATCAGGTCGTACAGGTACAAGAGGAGAGGACCCTGTCCACGAGGGCACACAGTGTACGTATGAAGCTCTATAATGAGTGTGCTGGTTTACATACCCACACTGGGGTTTGTTTCTGCCATGGTCCAACAGATTTCTATTACCTTTGGCAGTGATCCAGGACATACACATTTATATTCACATTGTGACGTTGGGACAAATAAGCAGGGTGGGCAGACACAATGTTCCGTGACCTCACAATTAGCTCTTATTGTTGGCATGTTTGTGGAACAAAGCCATGTTCTTCCCTGCAATGGCCTCTAAGGTGTGTGGCCTTGTCTGGTTTGCCTGTCGTAAGCATCATTTGTATGTGTTCCTAATGGCCTCCCTCCACTTGCATAAGGGCCACATACATCCCTACACGTTTAATTGTGGGTGTTTTTTAGGCTAAATAACGTTGTAAGGATATACCCCTTTTGCACTAAACTGTTTGTACACCATCCCAGATTGTTTACACAGTCATACACATTTGAGGACATACCCTGTATCACTACAAATATGTGTGGGTGAGTTTGGCCATGGGTATATTTGTGGCTGCAAGGTGATGGTATAGATATTAGGATCCACATGTGAATTTAATTGTTTTGTTGTTAACTGATGGCTACATTAAGAATCCTTCGGAAAACATTGTGTATTAATGCTGTATAAAATTAAACTTAAGGGGGCCATATTTTCAGTGCAACAGACTTTTATGTACAAGGTCCTTTAGGAAACAAGAAGTTTGCCCTTGCTGTTCCCGGCTTTGTGTTCGGCCCCGTTGGAATAATTGTAAAACTGTCCATCTGGGAATACCACCTTGTTTGGCACCGACGATGTGTGACCTGCTGATCAAAAACAACCCCATACTCTATGTCCATTACAGTCGTTTCAAAATCCAAGCCATATGTTTTGTGGGGTTTATTTACCAAGACATTCCTGATTAGCATACATGGCAGCAACAAGGAGTGTAGGCCACTAACGCCGAATGCTCATGTGTCACCTATGCTGCAGGACTCCATTTACTGTCTTGCTCACCTGCCCTATAGATGTGGGTTATGTGCTTTGAAACCAAGGTCGCCCACACTGCGTCTTTTACTGTCCATCTGATGGTAAGCAACCCTGAAGAATATGTTTGCCTCTAAGTGTCAGGCTATAGCTTTGTCCACATAAAGTTACAACAAAAAGTAAATGCTATACTTGTGGCCACTAATATGTCTTCAAGTGCCTAAATAGCTGTCCTGCCTAAGGCAGGGCACAGTGTAATTGGGGAGACAAATGGTTTAATTTCAAATGTAATGTCAAAAAATCGAGGACCAACACTACCCACACATAGATTATTGGTTGAGGCATGAGCCAAAATGTCCTAATTTATTGGCTGCAATTCAATCTTAAGGTCAACAATGAAAACACAGAATACACAGATGTGGGAGCCATGAACGAGGGTTGAGAAAGAAGTGGATGGAGATAGTGGCTGAATAGTCATTATTATATATATTGTATTATATTAATTATTATATTATATATATATATTGTATACGTTTGAACCCCTTCACTGGTTTATATAGCTGATGTGACCTAAAAGTTTGGTACATTAAGTATGTCAAGTTAAAAGTGAAGTCAGGTGGACGTTTTTTTTCATGTGAAACATTGGTGTTATTGATCGTCTAGATTAGATGGGATGGGGGGGGGGGGTAATAATATGGGGAAAAATTATGTATTATTATGGAATTGGCAAACAAAGTGACGTATTCCTTTATGTTATGTACAGTTGGTTATTCTTTAATAATAATAAAAAATATCTGATTCAGAACACACTGATACACAGTCAAAAAAGCGTGCAACTTAATGTTTGACCTATGTTTTTGTTTATAAATGCAATGCATTCACCAAACTTTTTTGGCCTTTACCCACAGAGAGGTTCACTACCGCAGGCGCCGTGCACCACAACAGCTGCCTGAACAGGCGAGGGAGGCCCCAGAAGCACCGGAAGTGGAGGACCAAGGCCAAGCTGGTGGAATACCACCACCGCCGCCGCCACCAGCTCCAACACCACCACCGCCGCCGCCACCAGCACAAACACCACCACCACCGCCTCCACCATCAACAACACCACCACCACCACCGCCGCCACCAGCACCAACACCACCACCACCGCCGCCACCAGCACCAACCCCAGCTTTGGGGCATGTCCGGCCGCCAGAGGAGGTTGTTGCAGGGCCAGAAAATCGGGCACAAAGTAATGCTGACTTTGCCCGCAGTCTCCTACCGTTCTTGGATGACATCCCATTCGAGAGACGACTGCGGGCATGGTCAGCAATACATATTGTCATCGATGCATGTCGCCCTCCAAACCACCCTGGCCAGGTCTTTTCATATTTGGAGGGGTGGCAGCAATCTGGGGCAAACAGGCTGGACAGGCACACACCACGGCGGGACAGCTATGTGGCGACCCAGAGGCCGTACCAACCTTTCTGGCCAACCCACATGGACCTTCCAACCCAAGGCCATTTTGAGAGACCGGCCCAGGTGACCCAACCTACAGGGTTAGAAGCAGTGGGGGAGGCTATCCATGGGGCCCTGGACATCCTCCATGACCAGGGTGATGGTGGCGGGTAGAGGCTACCCCAGACAATCGTCCCACCTACCACCAGATGTAGGTTCAACTTTTTTTTTTTGCTTTGTTAATGTAAATAGTGCATGTTTGCACTTTTTACATCTGTATTTCTGTTTTTTACGTTGCTTTTCAAAAGCTTAAAAAAAAAAAAAAAAAAAAAAAAAAAAAAAAACAATAATCTGACATCTTTGCCATTAAGGCATAATAATACAGATTTTAAAAAAAAAATGCTTTGTGTCTGTCTTTTTTCAGGGAATGGATGTGTAGGTTGTTTTGTGGGTGGCCTTAAAGTCATCATCATTAGCAAGTACTTTACGGCCTGCATGGCGCATGAGGGCACCTTGGTTAGTACGTGTAAAATCATTACTGCACATACCAATGTTGCTAACAAAGAAATAGTGCCTGTGTTTGGGGGGGGGTTACTTAATGACTCGGTATGTTAACAACACTAGGAACACAGATGCGAGAGGCTGGGACGTCTACTTGCAACACACAATGTATATGCGTTATCTCCGTAGCGTACAGTGGGACCCTTCGCCAGGCTACAGCAGGATCATAGTACAAGCAACGTCTTCGATGCAGGCATAGGCTTGTTGCCTCAAACAATTAGCCCAAGGGGCTGTTTGGAAAATTGGGTATAAATGCAGGCCTAATGGCCATGATAAGCTTCTTAGGCTGGGTGCCTCAAAAAATTAGCCCAATGGGCTTGGTCAACTGTTTTTAGATATAGAGGAGGGAGCGTGGCCCATACTATAGTCTTGCTTGTCTTGAGAGCATCGGAGAAGCAACATATTCGATGCAGGTATAGGCTTGTTGCCTCCAAAAATTTACCCAAGGGGCTGTTTGGAAAATTGGGTATAAATGCATGCCTACCGGCCATGATAAGCTTGTTAGCCTGGGTGGCTCCAAAAATTAGCCCAAGGGGCTGTTTTGCATTTTGGGTATAAATGCAGGCCTAAGGGCCATGATAAGCTTGTTAGCCTGGGTGGCTCCAAAAATTAGCCCAAGGGGCTGTTTTGCATTTTGGGTTGAAATGCAGGCCTAAGGGCCATGATAAACTTGTTAGCCTGGGTGGCTCCAAAAATTAGCCCAAGGGGCTGTTTTGCATTTTGGGTTGAAATGCAGGCCTAAGGGCCATGATAAGCTTGTTAGCCTGGGTGGCTCCAAAAATTAGCCAAAGGGGCTGTTTTGCATTTTGGGTTGAAATGCAGGCCTAAGGGCCATGATAAACTTGTTAGCCTGGGTGGCTCCAAAATTTAGCCCAAGGGGCTGTTTTGCATTTTGGGTTGAAATGCAGGCCTAAGGGCCATGATAAGCTTGTTAGCCTGGGTGGCTCCAAAAATTAGCCCAAGGGGCTGTTTTGCATTTTGGGTTGAAATGCAGGCCTAAGGGCCATGATAAACTTGTTAGCCTGGGTGGCTCCAAAAATTAGCCCAAGGGGCTGTTTTGCATTTTGGGTATAAATGCAGGCCTAAGGGCCATGATAAGCTTGTTAGCCATGGTGGCTCAAAACATTTGCCCAAGGGTCTGTTTGGCAATTTGGGTATAAGTGCAGGCCTAAGGGCCATGATAAGCCTCTTAGGCTGGGTGTTTCCAAAAATTAGCCCAAGGGGCTGTTTTGCATTTTGGGTATAAATGCAGGCCTAAGGGCCATGATCAGCTTGTTAGCCAGGGTGGCTCAAAAAATTAGCCCAAGGGGCTGTTTGGCATTTTTAGTGTAAATGCAGGCCTAAGGGCCATGATCAGCTTGTTAGCCAGGGTGGCTCAAAAAATTAGCCCAAGGGGCTTTTAAATGTTTGCTAACAGAAAATAAAGGTTGATTCCTTGTGAAAAGGTGTTGTGATGGTTAATGAAACCGAAGTTAAGGTGTAGTGTTGGTTTAAGATGAAGCAGCCTCATTACCAGGTTGCAGGAACATGGTTACGCAAATCGTTACTGGTCTTGTACATACTGCTTGTACCAAAAAGACACAATATAATACAATGATTAATTATATCATATTGATGTTGAACGTGGCACTTCAGCTCTGAGTACTGTCGTCTTCAGGGCTCAAGAAGTCTTGTGAAATCCAGTTCCTATTAAACTTAATTAGAGTAAGCCTGTCTGCATTCTCGGGAGTAAGACGTGTCCTGGTATCAGTTATGATACCCCCAGCGGCACTGAAAAACCCGCTCTGATGTCACACTAGCTGCAGGGCATGCCAGCACCTCCAAGGCATACAACGAGAGCTCTGTCCAAGTGTGGAGCTTGGAGACCCAGTAATTAAACGGGACTGCGGCATCAGTCAGGAAGCAGGTACTGTCACTTAAGTATTCTTGTACCATGGTGGTAAGTTTCTGTCTCCGAGAGATGGTTACTGGAGCAACATGGCGCTGCAGGTTCGATGGCTTATTGAACATAGCCCACTTTGCGGACATCTTTCCAGCATCTCTTCTGGACAGCGTGGATGATTGTGCCCCGACCAAAGGCTGCTGTTGCACAGAGTTGCTAACCATGGGCAGAGTGTTGTCTGACGGTGATATTCGAAGCATATTATCCACAAGAACCCTCTTGAAATAGTCAATTGTCAAGCCACGTGGTGACTGAAACAGCAGCGAGGTGAATTTATCTTTATAACGTGGGTCCAGAAAGGTGGCCAACCAGTAGAGGTCGTTGTGCAATATGTTAACCACTCGTGGGTCTTCTAGCAGACAAGTCAACATGAAGTGAGCCATGTGTCCTAAGCTGCATAGAGTCATGTCTTCAGTGTCCTCAGAACGATGTTCAATACCCATTGTATCGGCAAAGTCTGTCTCCGCCTCCTCCTCTCCAGGCCACCCATGGTGGACAGACACAAAGCTGGGGTTGTGAGTACCATCTGGGTTGACATCGGCACCAACAAAAAATAAATCCTCTTCATCGTCTTGCTCCTGTTCCTCCTCAGGAGCCATAGTTGCCTGGTCATACTGGCTCTGCTGGCTAGGTACTGCGCTGTTTAAATCTGGCTCCATAGCCATCTGCTGGGCTCTCAATGCTTCATTTTTCTGATTAATGAGGGATTCTTTCAGCAGACACAGCATGGGTATAGTGACACTGATGATGGACTGATCACCGCTCACCAGTTTTGTGCAGTAGTCAAAATTATCAAGAACCTCAGATGTGTCAGCGATCCACACCCACTCCATTGTACTAATATGTCGTGGCTGACTGCCGGTCTGACGGGCATGTTGCAACTGATACTCGGATATTGCCCTCTGCTGCTCATTGATCCTCGATAACATATGGAATGTAGAGTTCCATCGTGTCGGCATGTCACAAATGAGTCTGTGGTTGGGCAAATTCAATTGCTTTTGAAGCAATGAAAGTTTTCCAACCGCTGTTGACGAATGACGAAAATGTGCACAAACTCGACGCACCTTCTCCAGTAGGTCACATAGCTCTGGGTATGTACGCAGGAATTTCTGCACTACTAGATTCAGCACGTGAGCCATGCAAGGCACGTGCACAAGGTTTCCGAGCTTTAGTGCAGCCACTAGGTTACGACCATTGTCGCTCACCACGAGACCGGTCTGGAGTTGGAGTGGGGATAGCCACTCATCTGTCTGTTCCTTCAGACCTTTCAACAGCTCTACTGCAGTGTGCGGTGTGTGACCTAAACAGATCAGCTTCAGCAGAGCCTGTTGGCGTCTTGCTGAAGCACTGCAGCAAACCTCCCAACTTGGCCGTGATGTTGAGGGCAATTGAGGATTGGTCGAGGAAGCGGAAGATGGGGTAGTGGACATATAGGATGATGCAGAGACCCTGAATGAGGTTGTGCCAGCTATCCGTGGCGTGGGTAGGATGTTTGATGTAACACTAACATCGTTTGGCACACTCTCCACAACGTTGATCCAATGCGCGGTGAGCGAGATGTACCGGCCCTGTCCTGAACTGCTTGTCCACGTGTCCGTAGTAAGGTGTACTTTCCCGGTTACAGCGTTGGTGAGGGCACGCTTGAGGTTGTTAATGACATGCTCATGTAACGCGGGGACGGCACAACGTGAAAAGTAGTGGCGGCTTGGAACCGAGTAGCGTGGTACTGCCACAGCCAAAAGCTCACGGAAAGAGTCTGTACCCACAAGCCTAAACGGCAACATCTCGACTGCTAACAACTTAGCTATCTGGGCATTTATTTTTTTGGCTAATGGGTGGGAAGAGTGGTATTTCTGCTTCCTTTCGTACAGCTGTGTCACTGATAACTGTAACGATGTTGCTGACCGAGAACTGTCTGCACTCGTGTTCAGTCTCTCTGCAACCGCTGCTTGTGATGAGTACATATGAGCTGGACCAGCTTCAGCAACACTTGATTGTGACGGACGTATCTGAGTTACCGTCGCAGTCTTTGGGTCAGATGACACTGTTGTGGAAGGCTGCACTTTTGACCACTGAATAGGGTGCTGACCAGCCATGTGCTTCCGCATACTGCTGGTGCTCTGGTTTCCTTTCCCGTGGCCTCTGCTGAGCCTTGCATGGCAGATGGTACAGATGACCACATTTTCTTGAGAAGGCCATCTTTAAAAAATTTCCACACAGTGGCTGACCGACCTCTAGGCTTGACTGTACTCCCTGAGGGATTACTGAGGCCCACATTAGAGACATTTTGTCCAACAGTTGACAAATTTTGAGCCACAGTGGACACATTTTGGGCAACAGTGGTGACTCTTTGAGTTCTGGTGGGAGGAGTCGGCCTTGCTGCCTTTGTTGGTGGGACATACACACTTTCTTCCTCCGTGCTGCTCTGCTGGCTCTGCATCGCAACATTCCACGTGGGATCAGTTGTCTCATCATCAACCCCTTCCTCTTCTAAATCTTCCCGATAACAAGATAGATTTTGCTCCCCAGATGACAAGTGTGTCACTGTCTCATCATCATCATCCTCCAACTCCTGAGACGGTCTAAGACTTTGCTGAAAGACACGTTCATGTGGCTGGGGTGTCTCTAAAACTTGTCCATGAATGGACAATTCTTCATCAAGTATCTCATCTACTACGGAGTCTGGCAAACCGGATTCATGTAAAGGATTATATGTACCAAATAAGTCATCTGAGTGACCCATGTCTGTGTCAACATTTTCATGGGGCTGCTGTTGGTCTGAGGAACTGTGAAGAGGTTGTGGATTAGATGACCCAGCATGGTATGTACCAACAGTAGATACAGTGCTCAAGGAACCTTGAGTGCTGCAAGAACCTGTTGTTGAGGTCTTGTCTGCCAGCCAAGACGTTAGATGCTGTTCGTCTTCCGGCCTCAATACTCGTTTACTTTCCTGACGGGGAAAGTTAGACAGGAGGAACGATCGATCAATCCTCGTCTGTCTGCCCGAACTGGTGGATAGTTGGCCACGACTACCAATGCCTGTACCTCGTCCCTGTCCCTTAGCAAGACTTTTTTGGGATTTGGTTTTTTGTGTGACATTTTGTAATTTCTGGTGGCTTTCTGGGGGCTTGTAAAACAAGTAGCAGGTACTATTTCGTGAAAGGTACACACTAGAGGCTAAGATATTTTTAGAGAGATGGAAGGTACCGTGCGAGCTGCAGGCAGGACACCGTACAGCTACGCACTGGCACAGGAAAAAATTGTTTAGTACGCACAACCAGGCACACTTAGGCTGCGGTGCTGGCTGCGTGCAAGTTTACAAGTACCGTGCGAGCTGCAGGCAGGACACCGTACAGCTACGCACTGGCACAGGAAAAAATTGTTTAGTACACACAACCAGGCACACTTAGGCTGCGGTGCTGGCTACGTGCAAGTTTACAAGTACCGTGCGAGCTGCAGGCAGGACACCGTACAGCTACGCACTGGCACAGGAAAAAATTGTTTAGTACGCAGAACCAGGCACACTTAGGCTGCGGTGCTGGCTGCGTGCAAGTTTACAAGTACCGTGCGAGCTGCAGGCAGGACACCGTACAGCTACGCACTGGCACAGGAAAAAATTGTTTAGTACGCACAACCAGGCACACTTAGGCTGCGGTGCTGGCTGCGTGCAAGTTTACAAGTACCGTGCGAGCTGCAGGCAGGACACCGTACAGCTACGCACTGGCACAGGAAAAAATTGTTTAGTACGCAGAACCAGGCACACTTAGGCTGCGGTGCTGGCTGCGTGCAAGTTTACAAGTACCGTGCGAGCTGCAGGCAGGACACCGTACAGCTACGCACTGGCACAGGAAAAAATTGTTTAGTACGCACAACCAGGCACACTTAGGCTGCGGTGCTGGCTGCGTGCAAGTTTACAAGTACCGTGCGAGCTGCAGGCAGGACACCGTACAGCTACGCACTGGCACAGGAAAAAATTGTTTAGTACGCAGAACCAGGCACACTTAGGCTGCGGTGCTGGCTGCGTGCAAGTTTACAAGTACCGTGCGAGCTGCAGGCAGGACACCGTACAGCTACGCACTGGCACAGGAAAAAATTGTTTAGTACGCACAACCAGGCACACTTAGGCTGCGGTGCTGGCTGCGTGCAAGTTTACAAGTACCGTGCGAGCTGCAGGCAGGACACCGTACAGCTACGCACTGGCACAGGAAAAAATTGTTTAGTACGCAGAACCAGGCACACTTAGGCTGCGGTGCTGGCTGCGTGCAAGTTTACAAGTACCGTGCGAGCTGCAGGCAGGACACCGTACAGCTACGCACTGGCACAGGAAAAAATTGTTTAGTACGCAGAACCAGGCACACTTAGGCTGCGGTGCTGGCTGCGTGCAAGTTTACAAGTACCGTGCGAGCTGCAGGCAGGACACCGTACAGCTACGCACTGGCACAGGAAAAAATTGTTTAGTACGCACAACCAGGCACACTTAGGCTGCGGTGCTGGCTGCGTGCAAGTTTACAAGTACCGTGCGAGCTGCAGGCAGGACACCGTACAGCTACGCACTGGCACAGAAAAAAATTGTTTAGTACGCAGAACCAGGCACACTTAGGCTGCGGTGCTGGCTGCGTGCAAGTTTACAAGTACCGTGCGAGCTGCAGGCAGGACACCGTACAGCTACGCACTGGCACAGGAAAAAATTGTTTAGTACGCACAACCAGGCACACTTAGGCTGCGGTGCTGGCTGCGTGCAAGTTTACAAGTACCGTGCGAGCTGCAGGCAGGACACCGTACAGCTACGCACTGGCACAGGAAAAAATTGTTTAGTACGCAGAACCAGGCACACTTAGGCTGCGGTGCTGGCTGCGTGCAAGTTTACAAGTACCGTGCGAGCTGCAGGCAGGACACCGTACAGCTACGCACTGGCACAGGAAAAAATTGTTTAGTACGCACAACCAGGCACACTTAGGCTGCGGTGCTGGCTGCGTGCAAGTTTACAAGTACCGTGCGAGCTGCAGGCAGGACACCGTACAGCTACGCACTGGCACAGGAAAAAATTGTTTAGTACGCACAACCAGGCACACTTAGGCTGCGGTGCTGGCTGCGTGCAAGTTTACAAGTACCGTGCGAGCTGCAGGCAGGACACCGTACAGCTACGCACTGGCACAGGAAAAAATTGTTTAGTACGCAGAACCAGGCACACTTAGGCTGCGGTGCTGGCTGCGTGCAAGTTTACAAGTACCGTGCGAGCTGCAGGCAGGACACCGTACAGCTACGCACTGGCACAGGAAAAAATTGTTTAGTACGCACAACCAGGCACACTTAGGCTGCGGTGCTGGCTGCGTGCAAGTTTACAAGTACCGTGCGAGCTGCAGGCAGGACACCGTACAGCTACGCACTGGCACAGGAAAAAATTGTTTAGTACGCACAACCAGGCACACTTAGGCTGCGGTGCTGGCTGCGTGCAAGTTTACAAGTACCGTGCGAGCTGCAGGCAGGACACCGTACAGCTACGCACTGGCACAGGAAAAAAATTGTTTAGTACGCAGAACCAGGCACACTTAGGCTGCGGTGCTGGCTGCGTGCAAGTTTACAAGTACCGTGCGAGCTGCAGGCAGGACACCGTACAGCTACGCACTGGCACAGGAAAAAATTGTTTAGTACGCACAACCAGGCACACTTAGGCTGCGGTGCTGGCTGCGTGCAAGTTTACAAGTACCGTGCGAGCTGCAGGCAGGACACCGTACAGCTACGCACTGGCACAGGAAAAAATTGTTTAGTACGCAGAACCAGGCACACTTAGGCTGCGGTGCTGGCTGCGTGCAAGTTTACAAGTACCGTGCGAGCTGCAGGCAGGACACCGTACAGCTACGCACTGGCACAGGAAATTTTTTGTGGAAAAATGGCACCAAAATTATTTGGTAGACTAGTGCCAAAAATAAGAAAAAGCTTAGGATTACAGCTCTGCGGAAAGCTGGGTGAACTAAGCTCTGAGGATGGTGCTGGATTCACTGTAAGGCTGCTCCTATCTCCCTTCCTTACAGTCCTGTACAGCAATCCTCCGTCCTGTTAGTTCTGAAAAGAACTTTTGGGTTATGTGTGAGGAATCTTGACTCCTACACTGCGTCCTGTTAGTTCTGAAAAGAACTTTTGGGTTATATGTGACTCCTACACTGCCTAACTGTCCCTAGATCTGCTCCAAGTCTCCCTGCACTAGGTCAGCTCTTCTCAGCAATGTGCCCAAAATGGCGGGGGCAAGCCTTATATACTGCCTTGCCTGTCATAGATGACATAGGCATCACGATGGACAGCAGCCAATCATAGTCCTGACACAACCAAAGCTGCTATGCCATTACTGACTATGATTGGCTATCTTCACAAGTTTTCTGACCTAACACGCAATGCTGACTAGTAACATAAAAGATTCTGGATTCGCGAGTCCCGAATAGAGAATACAGGACTCGGAATCGCAGACTCGCTAGGATTCGGACTCGTAGACTCGCTCAGACTCGCTGCTGTTTGGGGAGATTCAAGCTATATAGCGATGTGATAGAGCGAGTCTAGCGAGTCTAGCGAGTGAGAGAAAGTAAACTATGACAAAACTAAGATTGCCATTCACTTGCATTGGACTCGTTACTGAGCGAGTATTCGCTAAAAGACTCGCCGATTCCCGAGTCCAGCGAGTCCCTTAAGAATCGCCGAGTAACGAGTCCTAGCGAGTAGACTCGCTCATCCCTACTCCTAAGTAAAAATAGCCAAATTCATTATTTTCATACACTGCCTTCACTAGAGCTTCACAAGGATCACTAGAATCCTCTTCCACTTCTCTATGACAACATTATGAAGCTAGCAGATGTTGGGGACCTTACACTCCTCAACCTTCTGTTTGAGAATGCCCCCAGATGCTGCATAGGCTTTAGGTTTGGCACCTTTACCCTTAGTTTCTTTAGCAAGGCAATGATTGTCTTGGAGGCGTGTTTGGAGTTTATGTGTAAAATGTATTAATATACCAATACCAGAGCCAGCTATATATTGGTGTGACAATGTTGCTGCCAAGAGCTCAAGGGGTGACACGTATGTCCCACCTAAATTTTATATATAGATACTAAATTTATGTGACAGCTCAGCGCTAACGTTACAACAATGGTGACAATAATTAATAATCAGTTCATAGAGGAGAATCCAGGAGGAATGAAGGGAGCTCCCATTAGCAGGACGTCCAGGTTGTTGAAACAACCTGGACTTCCTGCTAATGGGAACGCGCCTTCATTCCTCCTGCATTCTCCTCTATGAACTGACCTATCACGGCCACAAGGCTAAGTGTGCTGCATATCCAGGACAGGGCTGCAGACCATAAGGAGAACTGAAACCAAATCTGGTCAGATGAGCCTGATATAAAGACCAGCATAAGGTGAGCATCTATAATCCTTATACCATTTGGAATAGTAAATACGCTGCACTTAGATCTGCGCCCCTGTTTCTCTTGTTTCCCCCACCACCATACATAATTCATAGCCTTGGATATCATCTCCTTGTAAAAATAATAAAAGAGTTGATTTTTCTGAAAATTCATATAATTTATTACATATATGTGTTTTACAATCAATTTAGTTAATGTTGATGAAAGCTTGTGTTTAAAACCTGTGAACTCGAGAAAAAAAAAAAAGAAATGTTTTGCTGGGGTGCTTACCAGTGTGTAGTAGTTTTTATCTGTAACAGTCTCAATCTGTGCCCTTGTGGAAATTTGTGTGCTTCATCCTAAGGGTATATCTCATGTCGGGTATTTGGAGCTAAATACAAAAAGCCAGACCATTTGTTATATCTGAAACTAAGTAGAAGGGACTCCTTGTAAGGCTAGCTCACACCCTAAGGAAGAAGGCCGCACTTTAGCTTTTGAAAAGCATTGGTAGTTATCCTTCTAGCCTCATTAGAGCTCCCTGGGACTTTGCCCATCCATACTCAGATCCCTGTCTGAATCCAGCCCCCAAGCACACGACTCTGACGCTAGTTTGACACAACGTCAGCTGACCGTGACGCAGGTGAGGCGTAGCTGCTTTCAAAAAGTGTGAAAGCATACACAGCGGCATACACCAAGCAAGAGAACCGAGAGCTGGTTTCAGTGACAGCGCGGTCATTCAGCGCTGTCTCCCTACACAGCAGCAGTGATAAGGCACAGCTAACCAGTCAACTTGAGGAGGGGGTACAGAACACAGGATGAAGGTACAGTGATATGTCCATTCTCATCTATAATACTTGGGACCTGAACTGGGCCCAATGTGGCATACTATGATCATTAACACTTATACCACTAAAGCTAATTAGAATTTATTTGTGATATTATTTGATTACAGATTAACGAACAGACCTTGCATTTGATTAAGTTAACTACCCTGCACTTCCAGTCCAGAAGTGATAAGAACCTGTAAATTCATCTATTTAACACCCAATCAGCAATAGCACTTACTTTCTCATATTTATATGATTTATAGAGCTCAAGATTATAATCACATCATATATAGCACTGAGAACTGCACACCTTGAATATATGCAAGATTAGATATATATAAAAAGAAAAAAAAATTTTGTCTTATATCTACATAGTTTCAGATATAAAAAATGGTCTGGCTTTTGGTATTTAGCTCCAAACATCCTACATGAGTTTTACCCTTCGGATGAAGCACGCAAGTTTCCACAAGAGTACAGATTGAGACTGTTAAGGTACCTTTACATGCGGCAACTTTTCTAGGAATTTCAATGGCAATTTGCTGGTTGCAGTGAAATCATGGAGACATTGTTCCATTTGTACACAGCAACAAGATAGAACAATGTGTCCATAATTTCACTGCAACCAGCAAAGTGCCAGTGAAATTCCTAGAAAAGTTGCCGCATGTAATGGTACCCTTACAGATAATAACTACTACACACTGGTAAGCACACCAGCAAAACATTTTCTTTTTTTTGAGTTCACAGGTTTTAAACACAAGCCTTCATCTACACATTATATATTTATAGGCACCACCAGGACCCAAGCCCCTGTTGGAAAACATTACCAGACACCTTTGTGTCTACAGGAGAACCTCAAGCCTCTATATTTAAAGACTACAAAAAGATATTTGATTTTAATATTTTAAACGTTTTAACTAAAATGATTGTACAGAACATATATGTAATAAATTATATGAAATTTCAGAAAAATCAACTCTTTTATTATTAATTATTGTTGCCATTGTTATAACGTTAGCACCGAAATGTCACATAAATTTAGTGTTTGGAGTTGTGATTATGTTGAAAATCTGCCTTGAAGCCCAGTTTCTGAAGGGGAAGTTGTTCATGCTGTGCTTCAGTATGTCTCAGTATATATTGCTTAGAAAAAAAAACGGTTTGGCACCATGTTAGGGCCCTTTCACATCAGCGTTTTTCGTAATTCGCGGCAGATGCGGTGAAAAAACCGCATCTGCCGCGTTTGCCGCATAACCGTTCCACTTGCGGCGCGGTTGCGGTTTTTCCCATACAAAGTATAGGGGGACTTGCGGCAGATGCGGCAAGTGCGGTCTTGCACTTGCGGCAGGTGCGGCAGCGAAAAACACCGCGGTCAGCCGCGGTTTTTTTCGCTGCCGCTCCTGCCGCAAGTGCAAAACCGCACTTGCCGCATCTGCCGCAAGTCCCCCTATACTTTGTATGAGAAAAACCGCAACCGCGCCGCAAGTGGAACGGTTATGCGGCAAACGCGGCAGATGCGGTTTTTTCACCGCATCTGCCGCGAATTACGAAAAACGCTGATGTGAAAGGGCCCTTAGCCAGTTGAAAATAGATTGATTTATAGATTGACTTCTCTTAATAATCTTGTACCTGTGATACCTTTTAATGGCTAACAAAAATAAGATAATGGATGTTACAAGGCAAGCTTTTGAGACTTCTCACGTCTCTTCATCAGGCAAGGTATGCCAAGCTATTTAAAGAAACAGAAATATATACAGCCAGAGCAGATGCAAGGTATAATAAATTGACATTTAAATAAACAAACAGAGCCTAGAGTGAAACCTTAATTAGCCAGACTTAGTGGTGTGAAAGTTTTTATAGTCCTAATTTATATGTAATACTGGTGCCTTCACTGTCAATTTAACAAATTCTTTTGATCTTGTAATGAGTCATAACTGCTTCTGGTACATTTAAACCTGATCAGACAGAGTCAAAGTTTGTAATTAGTTTGTATTCACAGACCTGTGTGTGTTTCTGTTATTTAAAATTGCCTTTTATTATGGCAACTTTCATATTTTCAATGTTATGTCCTGGACCACAGAAATGTTTGGTACTGGTACATGGATTTTTTTTTTCTGTAATTGTGTGAAATCAATCAGCATATATTGACATTCATGTTTTCTCAATGAACTTTAGCTCCCCACTTCTGGAATCATTCATGCAGCCCCAAACCATGACACTTCCACCATCAGGCTTGACCATCAGGCAAGACACTTGTCTTTGTACTCCTTATGTGTTTGCCACCACACATGCTTAACACCATCTGAACCTAATCAGTTTATCTTTATCTCATCAGTTCACAGGGCATTGGTCCATTAATCCATTTCTAAGTCTGCTTGTCTTCAGAAAACTGTGGGCTTTCTTGTGCATCATTTTAGAAGAAATCTATAGAAATGAGACAAATGCGCAATAGGGTCTTATCTCTATAATATAGAGGTATATATATGGCGACAAGGGCCTGCTCACCTGATCTGGTTGTGTAACCCACAACCAGTATGAACGCTTAGTCAGTAGCTGCTGCTGGATCCACACATCCACGGGTCACCGCGGTCAGAAATCAGCACATAAGGACGAAGTGTTGTATGATCCGTGCTGCTACCAAAGGAAGACCAGGACAATGGAACGTCTGGTTGAAATGGTTCTGAGGAAGGAGCTGAGAGATAGCTCCGAAACGCGTCGGATTAAAAAACCATTTCAACCAGACGTTCCATTGTCCTGGTCTTCCTTTGGTAGCAGCGCGGATCATACGACACTTCGTCCTTATGTGCTAATTTTAGAAGAGGCTTCTATCAGGGATAACAGCCAAGATGACCAAACTGATGCGGTGTTTGGCATATGGTCTGAACGCTGCAAGGCTGACCCCCTACCCTTTTAACCTTCTGAGCAATGCTGGCAGCACTCGTCATCTATTTTCAAAAGACATTCTCTGGATAAGACACAGAGTACGTTAACGCAACTTTTTTGATTGACCATGGTGAGGCCTGTTCTGAGTGGAATACTGAAGCTCAGTTTCAGGGTTTTGGCAATCTTCATATTTCCTAGACCATCTATATGTAGAGCAACAATTCTTTTCTTCAGATTCTCAGAGAAATATATATCATGATAAGTCACAGTAATCCTCCAGTGACCAGTATGAGAGAGTTTGTGAGCGATAACACCAAATTTAACCCACATTCTCCCCACTCCCACATTACTCCTTGTAACACTAACGAATCACATGACACTGGGGAGGGAAAATGTCTAATTGGACATTCAATCATGTTGCCAGCGTTTTTGCAATTGATGGCTGTGTGTTCAGTTATTTAGAGGGCACCATATTTAAATAATTATATTAGCTGTACAATGACCACTTCACATGGTGTGAAAGTGTTATATCTGTACTGTTGTCCCATTAAAAAATGTAATGACATGTTTTTAAATTTGAGAGGTGCGTACTCACTTTTGTGAAATACTGTATTTATGGCATAACAGTGAGACCTGTATCTAGCTTAAGAATGCTTTTAGTGATCAGATAGAACTGCCATATACATGAATGGATATTCTGTACACCTTTCCACTGAAAGAATTATCGTAGGTGGAATACACATCTATATCACATTTATGGCATATCATGTGCATGTGCCATGAATTTACAAGATGAAAATGCCCCTTCAATATTTATATACAATGCTTTAAAATAAATCCATGCTATAGACAGCTGTCATATATCCTGTAGTGACGGCATGTCCCATTCGCCATAGCGCAGCATATTGTCTATTACTTATGAGGTTATAAGCTCTTGGTACATGTTTGATAAAGGCTGTGTGGAAAATTCACTGAAAAATAGACATGTAAAACATCCATTGCACCCAGCAGGAGGCTGCCAGCTCTACTGAGAGGTAACACAGGTGTCTAAATACCAGTGCTCAATCTAATGCAACCAACTAAGCATTGGAGGCGATTGTGGCACATGCGAGCAATAATGCTATCGGGGAGGTGTTTGGTGGTATTTGTAGACACAAGGTTACCATAGGGCATCATTCATCCACACACATGTGACGCATAGTGTCAGGTTGCAGCCCAAGATAAAAAAGATCTGCACAAGATAAAAAGGGGCAATTAACACAATAGATGAAGATATGATGTGTTAGTGGATATTTTGGCCAAAATACGTAAGCTCGTAACCCACCGTCAAAGGCCCTCACGCTTACGAGTCCTAACCATATGTTTGCTTAGTGGTAAACCACCAAACATTAAGAAAAAATCACCAAAAGAGGACATACAATTCAGAAAAACTCACCGAAAAATAGCCATGTAAAACTTCTATTGCACCCAGCAGGAGGCTGCCAGCTCCACTGAGAGGTAACACAGGTTTCTGAATACCGGTGCTCAATCTCCTGCAACCAACCAAGCATTGGGGGCGGTTGTGGCATCTGCGACCAGCCATGCTGTGGGGGAGGTGATTGGTGGTGTTTGTAAACACAAAGTTACCATAAGGCGTCAGTCATACACGCACATGTGACACATAGTGTCAGACTGCAGCCTATTGGTCACACCCATGCTATTAGATCAGGCGGGCTGCTGCGCACCATGTATATGCATCACAAATGACAGACTCAGCCACACAGAGGGCTCAGCCACACACTGCAAAAGAGTTTTTCTGAATTTTATGTCCCCTTTTGGTGATTTTATCTGAATATTTGGTGGTTTACCACTAAACAAACATATGGTTAGGACTCATAAACGAGAGGGCCCTTGACAGTGGGTTACGAGCTTACTTACTTTGGCCAAAATATCCACTAACACCTCACATCTTAATCTATGGTGTTTATTATACCTTTTTGTCATTTGCAGTGTGTGGCTGAGCCCTCTGGGGGGTGTCTGTCATAAGAATAGTCACAAAGGAGTAATTTGATTTAGAGATAAAGAGAATACATCATATTATTTTACCACTATCCCTGCTATCTAATTTGGAGAAGTTTTTCAATCCACATTAGCTCATTTTCTTGGAATCCCCATCCAGCGGTGCCTATGATTCATAATATGACTGATAGTGACATGTGTTGCAGTCCAGCGGCTGTACAGACAGCCTTGACTTATATATGCCATAAACTGTAAAAACTGTATAATCCAGCTAATATACCAGTACCATCAAGGTATTCCTAAAGTGGTTTGGCAAAATTGACATTGTTTTGTAACTGTCCTTACAGACATTATACATATATGGCAGATTGTTTTAAAATCTTAGAACCAATAACCTAAAAACTAGTTTAATTAAATGTAGATTTCGACTAAACAATTGTCTTGGCTTTAATTGTTGTTGGTGACATAAAATGTAGTAATCTCCACATTGATTTCTTTTTAAGACACAAAATGCAGTGTTTCGGTTCATCAAAACGTGAAAAAAGTCCTGCTAAACTGGTGAACAATCCGAGAACCAACAGATGCAAACAAGTGATTACATTCCTTAGCAATATAATTAACTTCTGAGATTATTTTTCCTTCAGTTGTTAGGAAAGCAATCTGTTGGTTTGGGTAATGGCTTAGTGGTTTCTTTTGTCTTTTCTATGCAAATAGCTGTAAGCACCAAGAAAGTTTTTCACAACTTATTTTAAGAGTGCTTGGCAAAGTTTCAAGCATCAACAGACAAAGTAATTGTAGACAATTCTTTGCAATAGTTAAAGCATATTTTTTTAAATTATGTTTTATCTCACCTTTTTGTGTGAATGCCCCTAAAATAATAAATTTGCCTTGCTTAAAAAATCTTCAATCTGGTGCACTGACAAGGTGTAAAGTAATTTGTTCTTAGAAATTAAATATTTCTTTGCCCATTCATGAAGGTATTTAAAACAAGAAAAAAGCTGTGGCACTCCATTCCAGCACACATAGTTACAAAAAGACAACTTCACTCTAATGGTAAGACATACTATATTGACTATAGAAAGGCATAATAGCTAATAAAATATGAAAAATCAGAATGCTTACCTTATAAACATGGCCAGGTGCAGCCTCTGTAGTGCACTATTCCCCCACTATCCACCGATTCTAGTGTTCTCTCTTGTCAGCTATTTACATGCCCCTAAAAAGAATGAGATTTTTTGATGCAGAGTGAGGTTTTGATTGAGTGCAGATGCAAAAGTAGGTTAGGAATCAATAAAATGGAAATGCCTTAACTTAGCTACTTGGTGGTTATGGACATGGACATATTTTATTGGCATTCATTTTGCCAGTAATGTTCTCCGATCCCTCTGAGGTGTAATAATTCTTGTGGTGGCGCACACCAGTTAAAGGGAACCTGTCACATTATGTTAATTTGAAGGTTAATGAATTTAAAAAGGTGTCCGGCCACCATAGAATAAGCAGGGATCCCATTAGAAAATTAGCTTAATTCCTCCTGAGAGCCTCTTGCTTTCAGTCATAGAGATGAGGTTTAATCACTGCTCAGCACACAGTGATTGGCAACTGTAAGCATGCGCTGGAATTAACAGCCAGCTTTTCAGTGCATCTGTGTACTCTCTGTTAGGTGTTGACCGAAGCCACACAGACACACCTATATGACTGAGAGACAATTGATCCTTGTAGATAGAAAGATCACTTTCTTCTGACTGTTGTTCTTTCAATATGGCAGCCCAACAGTTTTCTAATTAATGCACTCTCTGCACCCCATCTTGACTGAAAAAAAACAGAAATGTAGATGTGGCACCCCAAGGGTTAATGTGCCACAGAAACAGCAACATAGGTTTGCTCCCCACACACTACACTTCACTAGAAAGTGGGAGGAGCTTAGGTGGCACCTGCAAGAGTGGGAGGAGCTAATGTTGTTTACCTCAGAGCAGGAGTGACAGTTAGTCAGTTTTTTAGTTTTTAGTTAGTAGTTTAGTCTAGTCTGGAGTTGGAGGAGAGTCAAGTGGCAGTGGAGGTCCTGAGAGGTCTGAGGAAAGGAGTCAGAGGAACAGAGGAACATACTTGGGACAAGGAGTTACCCTAAACTCGCCCCGGATAGGCGCTTAGGACGGATACCGGATCCGAGGCTGTGCCTGAGACAGACAGGACAGTGAATACCGGAATAGTGAAGATCCACCATCTTCACTGTACCATAGCAAAGCAACACGGAGGGGTCAGTGACACAGAGGACTCAAGTTGCCTAGCAGATTGGTACCCATGAGGGGAGACAGGGCCAGCAGTTCAGCTAAAAGCGGCAGTAGGGCCACACACAAAGCGCAGAAGTTGGAAGCCAAGGACCCGGTCAGGGTGGGAGCAACCCGGCCCCGGTACAGACTCCGTGGACAATACTCTGCTTTACCATCTGCAAAGTAAAGACTTGGAAAACGACAACAAACGTGAGTGTGTGTGATCCTTGTGCTGAATCCCCACTTTCCCTCATAAACTGGCATTGCCTCCACTCTCATCATCTCTACTACTACCCCTACTTTCCTGCAACATCTGTAACCACCATCACAGACTTTAACTACAACTGCCCCGGGGAACCAGGCTCTACCTGCGGAGAGCCATTCCATCTAAAGCTGCCAAAACATCATCCCTGGAAGTTCTGCAGCAGCGGTGGTCACCCTGACCACAACCCGTGGGTGGTGTCATGACAAACCTAATCCCCTGTAAATACACCCCATTTACTTGTGCGAACCCGGGACACGGTCCGGACCAGGACCGCCGTGACATCCCCCAGCAGTACCCCTGTCCAGTACCGAGTACCCCGTCCCAGTGGGCTCCACAACCTGGCGTCACGAACAGGATCTACCGTGCCCGGTACCGGGCATTGTGTGCCATGATTAGTGACCGTTTTGAATCTGCCGCCATTGCTGGGCGCGCGGCAAGCTGAATTTTAACTGCGCCACAGAGACTGTAAATTTCAAAATCCGCCATTACTGAGCGTGCGACGCGCGGGAAGAAAAAACCGCTCACCGCTCTGACGTCATCTGGAAGGGAATAGAATCCCTGGTGCGCAGCGGAACCTTTGTGAGACATCCGGATGGAAGCGGAAGACCTTAACTAAGGGGGCACAGGATATCGCAGCCAGCGGTGCCAAGCAGCGGCGGAGCAGCCGGTGAGAATCCAACGTGTAGGAATGATTATTGGACAATTAACGGGTAATGCACAGTGGGAGGTTGTGTCCTGGCTGGATACAGAAAAGGACACTGTAGAGCATCTTATAGCTGGATTAAAAGCAGCACTTGAATCTACTGCTGATACCCGGGCTAAAATGAAGTTCTTTGCATGTCAACAAAAGCCTGAAGAGAGTGCCAGAGACTTTGCCTTAAATCTGCAGGAAGCACTCAAAGCACTTAAGCTAGCAGAACCTGCCTTAGCCCCGGGAGCTGAAAAAATGTTAATTAACCAGTTCATAGAGGGTCTCTTATCCCCGTCCCACAGAGGACAGTTGAGTATGATGCTCATCCCGAATCCTAAAATGACATTTGCTGAGTTAAAAGACAGAGCTATTCATCTGCAGCAGGTAGAGGAGCCCCGGAATCTGCAATCTATACAGGGCCCTCCAGCAACACCTCAGCAACCCACAGCATCAGCGACATCTGCCATGTCAACGACTCCTGCTGAACACAGAGAGCCTATCTCTAATGAGGCCCTCAACCAAAAGCTAGATGCCCTGACAGACACCGTTATCGCAATGGCTAAAGTCATCAAGGAGCTGCGAGAGTCCAAGCCTGCACCCAAGATCCAGTTGGAGACCAGCAGAGAGGATGTCCCGTGGATGAGGCCCAGGAGATATCAAGCAGCAAGAGGACGACCCAGTGATCGCTATCAGCCGGATGGACAGCCCATTTGCCGCCGTTGTCAGAAGCCAGGTCACTTTGCCCGAAAGTGTGCTTTAAACGGAGATTCACTGGGCAGGCGGGCCGCTCCTCAGGTGTGAACTCTAAAGGTCCTTCAGCCTGGTTTGACAGATTCGTGGGAGGACAGCCGGTGATCCCTATCATGTTGAATGGCATTCCCTTTAATGCCTCGATGGATATCGGGTCCCAGATAACATTTATTCCACATGTTCTTTACAAAAGGTGCTGGGCTGATTCAGACATTGATAGTGGTCCATCAGACTTTAACATGGAAGTATGGGCTAGTAATGGAGAACTAATACCACAGGTTGGGTTCAGAGAAAAGACCATTCAGATTGGAAAGGTAGAATTGCAGAACCAGGGTATTATAGTTATAGATGTTGACCGGCGAGATCGTGAGCCAGTAATGTTACTAGGAATGAATGTAATTGAAAAATGTTTTTCCGAGGTAATTACTGTTTTGCAGCAGATCGCCAAGACTGCTGGAACCGGACAGCAGAGGCTTTTGCACAAAGAAATAAAAGCTCTGATGTTAAAGCAGCAGGTAGAAATATCCGGAGGTGAAATTGGCAGTATACGAGTAAGTGATCCAATACCCATTGTAATACCTCCCAAAACTGAAATGTTGGTCTGGTGTAGAGCTGCAATAGGCATCAAAGGGCGAGACTATCAAGCCCTGGTAGAACCCGTGTACTCAGACAGTAGACATACTATACTCACAGCTAGAGGAGTGGTTGAGGTACACCGGGGAAGAGTGCCATTACGCCTACTAAATTGCGGAGAGGATGAGATCACATTACCAAAGTATGCTACCATGGCTAAATTGTACACGGTTGATAATAATTCCATCACAGCTGTCGAGCCCTTGGACCCGTCAAGTCAGGCGGATGACAATGGCTCAAGGGAAAAGCTGGAGGATTGGTGCCAAAAGCTACATGTAGGTACCAGTTCTACACCCTCCCATCAAAAGCATTGAGTATACAGGGTAGTGAAAGAATATGAGCAGATATTCAGCAAACACCCGTTAGACTTTGGGCAAATCAAAGGGGTAGAGCACACTATACCCACAGGTAACCATCAGCCTATAAAAGAGAGGTATAGACCATTATCATCCGCTCACTACCAAACCACCAAAGACATGCTCAGAGAAATGAAATCTGCAGGGATAATAAGAGACAGTTGTAGCCCCTGGGCAGCATCTCTAGCGTTAGTTAAAAAGAAGGATGGGGCCATGAGAATGTGGGTAGATTACCGGCAGATTAACCGCATCACACATAAGGATGCATACCCATTACCTAGAATTGAGGAGTCATTAGCTGCATTAAAATCTGCTAACTACTTTTCCACCCTTGATCTGACTAGTGGGTACTGGCAGGTTCCTGTGGCCGAGACCGACAAGGAGAAGACAGCGTTTACTACGCCGATGGACCTCTGTGAGTTCAATTGTATGCCGTTCGGACTCTGCAACGCACCCAGGACCTTCCAATGCCTGATGGAGAGCTGCCTAGGACACAAGAATTTTGAAACTGTCCTCCTGTACCTAGATGACGTCATAGTCTATTCCAAGACGTATGAGCAACATCTATAAGATCTGGCAGAAGTATTTGAAGCCTTATCCAAATATGGCATGAAAATCAAGCCATCCAAATGCCACCTTCTCAAGTCAAAGGTACAGTACCTGGGACATGTCGTGAGTTCAGAGGGAGTAGCCAAGACCTACTAACGTGAAAGAAGTGAGGTAATTCCTTGGCCTGGTAGGCTATTATAGAAGATTTATCAGTGGATTCACGAAGCTAGCAGATCCCCTGCAAGACATCCTAGTAGGACAGTCAAGAAAGTCTGCAACCCGTAATCCTCCTTTCCAGTGGAGTGAAGAGAAGGAAGACTCCTTCAACAATCTGAAGTGTGCACTGACGGGAGAAGAGATTCTGGCATACCCTGATTACCATCAACCATTTATTCTATACACGGATGCCAGCAACGTGGGACTGGGAACAGTACTGTCACAGAAGCAAGGAGGCAAAGAGAGATATTGCCTTTGCAAGCAGAAAACTCCGGCCTACGGAAAGAAACCCTGAGTATTACAGCACCTTCAAGTTAGAACTACTGGCAGTAGTTTGGGCTGTAACTGAACATTTCAAGCATTACTTGGCAGCTGCAGAATTCACCATCTACACGGATAACAACCCGTTCACTCACCTAAATGCAGCAAAATTAGGTGCATTGGAGCAGCGATGGATAGCCCGGCTATCTAACTACAATTTTGTCATCAAATATAGGGCAGGCCGCAAGAACGGGAACGCAGATGCCTTATCCCGGATGCCACACCTGAAAGACATGGAAGAGGAACCGGAAGAGTCCATCTAAAGCTGCCAAAACATCATCCCTGGAGGTTCTGCAGCAGCGGTGGTCACCCTGACCACCACCCGTGGGTGGTGTCACGACAAACCTAATCCCCTGTAAATACACCCCATTTACTTGTGCGAACCCGGGACACGGTGCCGACCAGGACCGCCGTGACATCCCCCAGCAGTACCCCGGTCCGGTACCGAGTACCCCATCCCAGTGGGCTCCACATAGACATTTTTGCAAATTTATTAAGAAAGAAAAACTGAAATATCACATGGTCATAAGTATTCAGACCCTTTGCTCAGACACTCATATTTAAGTTGCATGCTGTCCATTTCCCTGTAATCCTTCATTAGATGGTTCTACTCTTTGAATGGAATCCAGCTGTGTTTAATTAAACTGATAGGACTTGATTTGGAAAGGCATACACCTGTCTATATAAGACCTCACAGCTCAAGGTGCATGTTAGACCAAATGAGAATCATGAGGTCAAAGGAACTGCCCAAGGATCTCAGAGACAAAATTGTGGCAAGGCACAGATCTGGCCAAGGTTACAAAAGAATTTCTGCAGTACTCAAGGTTCCTAAGAGCACATATACTCCTCTATATTTGTGGTATGGGACCACATCGCGTGCTAACCCCACCCTCCGACTACATCCCCATGCTTGCACTTACCAGAGCGAGAATGTGATTCTCCAATGCTGTGAATGCAGCATTCAGTAGTGAAAGCAGTGTGCGCGTCCTCACTGCCACTAAGTACATGCAGGCTTAAATGGCCGTCAACTGTAAAATGCGGGTGCCGGCCAAAGCACCACAGTCTCTGGCAATCTGCCTGGGGCCTGGAGGTTCCCCAACTCTGGCTTGCAACAAAGCAACAAAGACAGAAAGAGAAAACTGTATGAGATTAAACAAATACTGATTTATAATAGAGATTTAACTGAGGCAGACTACACCTTGGAGGGTGCAGTCTCTCTAGAAGGTTTATAGTTAACTCACTATTAACTTCTCTGTCTAAAGGACCTTTGTGATGTCCCAATCATATGGCCATAGAGGGCGGAGCTAAGTGAACTAAATCATTATACTCTGTAAAGACTTAGCTCCACCTATTGTAGTCACATGGTTGTGACATCACATCAGGTCCTGCAGCATGTTCTGACATTCAGCTGAAATGTTAACTATTACCTGCCAGTCTACTATGTCATCCAAGGTGTAGTCTGACTACTCATTCACATAAGAAAATGTAAGTGTATTAATGCTTTTCTCACCTTTAACATTACACTATGAGCTCAGACACGAATGATTAGAATAGTACTATGAAGCTGCATGTACAGAAAGTTATACAGTTGTGGCCAAAAGTATTGACACCCCTGCAATTCTGTCAGATAATACTCAGTTTCTTCCTGAAAATGATTGCAATCACAATTTCTTTGGTATTATTATCTTCATTTAATTTGTCTTCAATGAAAAAACACAAAAAGAATTGTCCCAAAGCCAAATTGGATATAATTCCACACCAAACATAAAAAGGGGGTGGACAAAAGTATTGGCACTGTTAGAAAAATTATGTGATGCTTCTCTAATTTGTGTAATTAACAGCACCTGTAACTTACCTGTGGCGCCTAACAGGTGTTGGCAATAACTAAATCACACTTGCAGCCAGTTGACATGGATTAAAGTTGACTTAACCTCTGTCCTGTGTCCTTGTGTGTACCTCATTGAGCATGGAGAAAAGAAAGAAGACCAAACAACTGTCTGAGGACTTGAGAAACCAAATTGTGAGGAAGCATGAGCAATCTCAAGGCTACACGTCCATCTCCAAAGACCTGAATGTTCCTGTGTCTACCGTGCACAGTGTCATCAAGACGTTTAAAGCCCATGGCACTGTGGCTAACCTCCCTAGATGTGGACGGAAAAGAAAAATTGACGAGAGATTTTAACGCAAGATTGTGCCGATGGTGGATAAAGCACCTCGACTAACATCCAAACAAGTTCAAGCTGCCCTGCAGTCCGATGGTACAACAGTGTCAACCCGTACTATCCGTCGGCGTCTGAATGAAAAGGGACTGTATGGTAGGAGACCCAGGAAGACCCCACTTCTTACCCCAAGACATAAAAAAGCCAGGCTGGAGTTTGCCTAAACTTACCTGAGAAAGCCTAAAACGTTTTGGAAGAATGTTCTCTGGTCAGATGAGACAATAGTAGAGCTTTTTGGGCAAAGGCATCAACATAGAGTTTACAGGAGAAAAAAAGAGGCATTCAAAGAAAAGAACACGGTCCCTACAGTCAAACATGGCGGAGGTTCCCTGATGTTTTGGGGTTGCTTTGCTGCCTCTGGTACTGGACTGCTTGACCGTGTGCATGGCATTATGAAGTCTGAAGACTACCAACAAATTTTGCAGCATAATGTAGGGCCCAGTGTGAGAAAGCTGGGTCTCCCTCAGAGGTCATGGGTCTTCCAGCAGGACAATGACCCAAAACACACTTCAAAAAGCACTAGAAAATGGTTTGAGAGAAAGCACTGGAGACTTTTTAAGGTGGCCAGCAATGAGTCCAGACCTGAATCCCATAGGAACACCTGTGGAGAGATCTAAAAATGGCAGTTTGGAGAAGGCACCCTTCAAATATCAGGGACCTGGAGCAGTTTGCCAAAGAAGAATGGTCTAAAATTCCAGCAGAGCATTGTAAGAAACTCATTGATGGTTACCGGAAGCGGTTGATAGCAGTTTATTTTGGCTAAAGGTTGTGCAACCAAGTATTAGGCTGAGGGTGCCAATACTTTTGTCTGGCCCATTTTGGAGTTTTGTGTGAAATGATCAATGTTTTGCTTTTTGCTTCATTCTCTTTTGTGTTTTGTCATTGAAGACAAATTAAATAAAGATACCGTATATACTCGCGTATAAGCCGAGTTTTTCAGCCCAAAATTTGGGCTGAAAAGTCCCCCTCGGCTTATACGCGAGTATATACGGTAATATGAAAAAAAAAAAAAAAATACAGCCGCAGCCCCGGAGGTATACAGGCCCCCCATCAAGTTCCAGGGCCCCCCCCCCACTTGCGCGCCAGCCTGTAAGGTAAATTCATACTTACCGGTGTCCAGTCGCGCCGCCCGCAGCTGCCGACATGACGATTCCGGGCTCCATTCAGCGTCTTCCCGCGGCTTCCTGTAGTCGCGGGCAATGACGTCATTGCCCGCGACTACAGGAAGCCGCGGGAAGACGCTGAATGGAGCCCGGAATCGTCATGTCGGCAGCTGCGGGCGGCGCGACTGGACACCGGTAAGTATGAATTTACCTTACAGGCTGGCGCGCAAGTGGGGGGGGGCCCTGGAACTTGATGGGGGGCCTGTATACCTCCGGGGCTGCGGCTGTATACAGCCCTGGGGCTGCGGCTGTATACAGCCCTGGGGCTGCGGCTGTATACAGCCCTGGGGCTGCTGCTGTATAAAGCCCTGGGGCTGCGGCTGTATACAGCCCTGGGGCTGCGGCTGTATACAGCCCTGGGGCTGCTGCTGTATACAGCCCTGGGCTGGGGCTGCTGCTGCTGTATACAGCCCTGGGGCTGGGGCTGCTGCTGCTGTATATACCTCTGGGGCTGCATATGGGGCTGCATATACCTCTGGGGCTGCATATACCTCTGGGGCTGCATATACCTCTGGGGCTGCATATACCTATGGGGCTGCATATACCTCTGGGGCTGCATATGGGGCTGCATATACCTCTGGGGCTGCATATACCTATGGGGCTGCATATGGGGCTGCATATACCTCTGGGGCTGCATATGGGGCTGCATATACCTCTGGGGCTGCATATGGGGCTGCATATACCTCTGGGGCTGCATATGGGGCTGCATATACCTCTGGGGCTGCATATGGGGCTGCATATACCTCTGGGGCTGCATATGGGGCTGCATATACCTCTGGGGCTGCATATGGGGCTGCATATACCTCTGGGGCTGCATATGGGGCTGCATATACCTCTGGGGCTGCATATACCTCTGGGGCTGCATATACCTCTGGGGCTGCATATACCTATGGGGCTGCATATGGGGCTGCATATACCTCTGGGGCTGCATATGGGGCTGCATATACCCGTTTCTAGTCATCAAGGATATCCACCTGTTCTCGCGAAAATTAATCCTCAAAAAGTTACATCATAGAAAGGATCCGAGTAAGCACTTTTCGGAAGATGAAATTAAAATCATAAATGCACTGGAGACGATCGAGGAGGAGGGAGAGGAGGAGGAGGAGACTTCAATGGTAAGCAAATTTCCGGAAAATTTAATAGCAACCAAAAAATCGTTCCCAAGTTTTAATGTGTGCCCTGCGGTGGAAATCTTTACCAGGGTAGTAACAGAAGAAATGGAGACTCTTGCCAGGAAGCCCAACTATACCTCAAATATATCACAGGAGGAGAGGAGGGCGTTAAAAGAAATGATGGACTGGCAGGATGTACTTTTCAAACCTGCTGATAAAGGGGGGAATTTGGTGGTATGGCCTAGTGACCTTTATGCAAAACAAGCAAAAAAGATCCTCAATGAGGCAGGTTGCTATAAAAAATTGGCAAATAATCCACTTTTTGAATATCAGCAGGAGTTGATGGAAATCCTGGACAGGGCACATCAGGAGGGAACTATACCAAAAAAGTTGGTGGATTTCATGGACAAGTTGCAACCAAAAATGGCAACAATGTATCTCATACCAAAGATACATAAGGACCCACTAGACCCCCAGGGAGACCCATTATATCGGGAATTGAGAGCCTGTGTGATGTCGTCAGTAAGATAATAGATTATTATTTAAAACCATTAGTATTCACATTACCATCATATATACAGGATACCACGGCGGCATTGCACAGGCTCGATGGGTTACATTTGGCAGAGAATGAGATAATGGTCACCGCAGATGTGGAAGCACTTTATACCTCAATTAAGCACGAAGATGGTATTAAATCAGCAAGATTCTACTTGGAGAATAGTAACATGGAGAAAGATACTGTGGAACTGCTCTTGGTGCTATTGGGGTATGTGCTGACACATAACTGCTTTCTATTCTCTGGCCAGGTGTACCTCCAGGAAAGGGGGACAGCGATGGGGGCCAGTTGTGCCCCCTCGTATGCGAACCTTTTCCTGGGGGCGTGGGAAAGGGAGATCTTTTCCGCGAACCCAGTACCCGGCATCGAGAAGGCGCACAATTGGATGCGCTTTATTGATGATGTTTGGTTTGTCTGGGAGGGGGAGGAAAGTGAATTGATAGAGCTGATGAGGAGATTAAATAACAACAATCTCAATATCAGACTGTCCTTTAAGTATGGAAGGGAAATTGAGTTTCTTGATATTCAGATCAAAACAGAGAAAAATGGATACATAGTGACCGATATGTACAGGAAACCCACATCCACGAATTCTCTGTTACACGCAACATCATCTCATCCAGTGTCAACCATACGAGGGATTCCCATTGGCCAATTTCTAAGAGCCAAGAGGATTTGCTCCACAAGTGATCTTTTTGAGACACAAGCTGAAGATTTACAACAAAGATTCGTGGATAGGGGGTATAGTAGGAGGTCCATCAATCAAGGATATTGGAGGGCGAAAAATACGACCAGGAATGATCTTTTATATAAAAGGAAGGAGAAGGAGGAAAATTATAAAGGTCAAAAGGTAGTAAGGTTTATCACGACCTACAACAAACAGTGGAGAGAAATGCGGCAGGTGATAGCTAAACACTGGAGTATTTTAACCTCAGATCCGGTATTGAGGGACTGTCTTCCTGAAAGGCCCAGTATAACAGCTCGCAGATCAAAGAATTTGAAGGATCTGCTGGTTAAAAGCCACTGGGAACAAAAGAAAGAGGTATCGGAAACATGGCTTCATTTAAAAGGATTCTTTCCCTGTAAAAATTGTAAAGGTTGCATGAACATGTGTAAGTCCAGGGAATTCACCAACTTCGATGGTAGTAGGAAGTACAGTATTAAGGACTATCTGACGTGCAGCTCAAAAGGGGTTGTGTATCAAGGTGAATGTCCGTGTGGGAAATTTTATGTGGGGCTCACTACACGTGAATTAAGGGTTAGAGTTAGGGAACACATCCGTGATATAGAGAAGGCTAAGGATGATGAGGAGGTGGCTAAATTAAAGACCATCCCCAAGCACTTCAAACTATATCACGGATGTGATGCCTCCCTATTTAAGATAAAAGCGATTGATATGGTTAAAATGGGAAGTAGGGGAGGCAATCTGGCGAAAAAGTTGGCTCAGACCGAGAGTAAATGGATATACCGTCTGGGTACATTGGCTCCACAAGGTCTAAATGTTAGTAGAGGGTTTGGAGCCTTTTTAGAGTAGAATAAAGAGAAAGGAGTGAGTTGATATTATCTACATATAGTTTATACCATATTGAAACCTTGCAGGAACATTGTTTTTAATTGTGATTTTATATAATTTTAGATTGGAATTTTATTAAAGTTTATGCCCTTGGAAGAAACGCGATCAGGTGGATATGAATAACAGCAAAAGTTGAACCCCAAAGAAGAAGATCGATGTAAAAAGCTGTGTGTATATGTATATCCATATGGGGGTGAATGAGAATAATACAAGTAGAAAAATGTAATAATAGTAGAGGGGAGGGAAAAAGGAAAAGGAAGATTGTAATGTGTATATTAAGAAGAAAAAATATGGGAATGCTGTAAAATCGTAATCATACCCACCTTGGGGGGGGCAGAAACATTGGGGGAAGGATAAAGGTGATCTGGGTAGATGATTGGGTACATGGGAGTAACAATTGAAGGGGTACATTTGCTCTACAATATATAACAATGATAGACAATTTGGGAATGAATTATGCATGTAATGGTAATCATGTATTGTAATATGTATAATATAGGCACCGTCACTTTGTATATGATGTATTCATGGACATATATAACTTATTATTTATTTATTAATTATTAATTGTTTTATAACACTTTTTATAATAAATATGCACTGTCACTTTAAATTTGAATGTATAATATTATGCACTGTCACTTGTAATTATTTATTGAGTTTTGGAATATATGTTATGTATAGATGATACCCGGTTGTAGGGATATTGCAATGCAATTATAGACCCATCTGGTAAATGTATATATAGAAGCAGAGCTGTAAAGCAAAAGTACACATAACTAGTGGAAAATGTTATTACTGTACCTATGTTAAATGAGTAAAAAAAAATAGCCATGCATAGAGATCATAAGATGGTACATATAATGAGCCCGGAGTAGTAGTAAAGAGGTTAACTGAGGGTTAATGGAATTCCCCAGCCCCAAATAGGAAGGAATGCAGCCTCTATGAGCGCGCATCACAGACTTAGCACGCACCCAGACTCGACACCGGTCATGTGACGCGCTGGCACGCAGAAACGCTTGCTTGCGGTTCACAGGCCGGATGTGGGAGGTTTTGGCCTTAGACAGTGACGTGCGAGTCGGAAGTGATGCGCCGAGACCATGGCGGCTGCAACGGATCAGCGATTAGTACAGAGGGTATAAAGAGCGTTAAAATTCAGTAGCAAGTACACGCCCTGAGGAAGAAGAATACGAAACGTACGTTGGCGGTGGGGGTACAGGACCGAGACCACAGGCAGAATACCTACCAGGTATGATAACTAATTAAGGGACAGCTATAGTTGAAGGTGGTTCCCTGCACATGCAACCTGTATTAGGGTAAGAGTTCTTGCCAGCACACATGTGCATTATGTATTGCACATAGTGCATTGTGTCAGTAATAGAGCTACAGGTTGATGTAATAAAGTGTGCAGTCTCTTTACAACAGCTAAATAGTGTCCCTCTCTACCTGGGAATACTGGTTATTATATTAAATGATGATTAATGCATAAGTAATCATATGGTAATCTCGGCCCTGGACCTGAGTATGAATTATTTGTAGTCATTAGGGTACTTTTTTATGTAAATTATTTTAATGATTTTATGAATTAAATGTAAATTGACTAATAAAGTGATCACTTAATTGATAAAGAAAGTGTACTCATTATTCATCTAAGGTCCCCCTTTTAGTGAGGGAAGTCTGGGTGATTTTGAAGTATTATATACCTCTGGGGCTGCATATGGGGCTGCATATACCTCTGGGGCTGCATATGGGGCTGCATATACCTCTGGGGCTGCATATGGGGCTGCATATACCTCTGGGGCTGCATATGGGGCTGCATATACCTCTGGGGCTGCATATGGGGCTGCATATACCTCTGGGGCTGCATATACATCTGGGGCTGCATATGGGGCTGTATATACCTCTGGGGCTGCTGTATACTACCACTGGGGCTGCTGCTGTATACTACCACTGGGGAGGCTGCTGTATACCTCACTGCTGGGGGTTGTATACCTGTGCTGGAGTCCACCCTCGGCTTATACGCGAGTCAATAAGTTTTCCCAGTTTTTGGGGGCAAAAGTAGGGGGGTCGGCTTATACACGGTTCGGCTTATACACGAGTATATACGGTAATAATACCAAAGAATTTGTGATTGCAATCATTTTCAGGAAGAAACTGAGTATTATCTGACAGAATTGCAGGGGTGTCAATACTTTTGGCCACAACTGTAGCTGGGGAAACATAAACCACCAGACTGGTTCCCTTTAAATGAGTTGAAAATGGCTGACAGTGCCTGAAAATCTAATGTTATTGAGCTAATGCTAATCATAGGTCAAATAGTATGTTCCAATGTTGTGCAGAGTGTGACATTTTGCAGCTGTTATGTTTTATTTTAGAAATGTGATTCTTGCTGATCTTGTTGGGGTAGAAAGGAGTTAAAAGAGACCAAATATTTAGTTGGGAGCAGTAATAGATGCTTTCTGGATTATTAGTTATTGTTCTTGAGGTTAAGTAAGGAAAGCAAGCATACTGTAGATGAAGGCTTGCAGATTGGATGTGTGGAAGTAGGTTTGTAACTAAATTAACAAGTGGCATTTTGCATTGCAGGTGTAATCCAAAGGGACTCTCTTGCCAAAGGTTGCTTCTTTGTCCATATTCACTACAGAAAATGGTAACTAGCTTGGCGCATGTAACAACCTCTTGCATAAGCAACTACAGAACATAAACTTGACTTTGCAGGCCAGGATTTAAAAAAAAATAAGGTTCAGTGAGAGAGACAAGAGCATAAAAATAAGATTTTCTTAACTTAATGAATTATTAAAACATTTGTATGTCCAGTAACAGGCATGGCACTTAAATAATGCACCATCGGCATTCAGAGGTTTAAAGGGAACCTGTCACCTCGATATACCACTCTAACCTATATATAGCTGTCCCTGCACTTTCCTAGCTGATACCTAACTATCCCTTTCTCACCTAAAAGTGCCCTATAAAGGGAGAAAAAGTGTTATATACTGCAGCCTGGGTCCATAGTTTGCGGTGGGCGGGCTCTGGGGCTCCATTCCTCCTCCTTGCTTGCTTACAGCATGCCCCGCTGGGCGTCATCAATCAATCCCTTGATCTTCTCCTCATTTGAAAATTCCCGCCTCTTCTGATGCTTCTCCTTAACGTCATATCCTGCCCGATGCATTGTGGGGGAAAGTCATGTGGTACAGCCCGGGTCCAGGGCATGCGCTGTGCGCATATTGAAGCCGGGCCGTACCGTGTGATCAGCCCCCACAATGCACCGGGCCGGATATGACGTTACGCGCCGGTGCAGAATGCATCAGAAGAGGCGGGAATTTTCAAATGAGAAGGAGATAAAGGGATAAATCGATGATGCCCAGCGGGGCATGCTGCAAGCAAGCGAGGAGGAGGAATGGGGCCCAGAAGCCCGCCCAGACTACATGTAAGTATACAACTCTTTTTTCCCCTCTTTATAGGTCCTTTTTAGGTGAGACAGGGATGGTTCGGGATCAGCTAGGAAGGTGCAGTAACAGCTAGTGATAGGGCTTGTTCACACATATCAGTTTTTTTGGCCATCTCTGCGTTTTTTGGGCTGTTAAAAAAAACACAGGTGCGTTAACGCAGGGTACATTTAAGTGTACATGCGTTTTTCAGCTCCACTTGCGTTTTTTTCCCCCAGTCCAAAAAACGCTGCATGCAGCGTTTTTTGGGTGCTGGAAAAAAACGCAGGGGTTGTTTCCAAAAACGCATGCGTTTTTTTAACATGGGGTCCTATGGGAATTGCATGCGTTAACGCAGGGCACATATAGGCACCTGCGTTAACGCATGCGTTTCCCACAGGGCCCCATGTTAAAAAAACGCATGCGTTTCTATAACATGGGGCCCTATGGGAAACACATGCGTTTTTAAATGGCACATTTATGCACCCTGCGTTAACGCTTGCGTTTTTGCCTGCGTTTTTGATGAAAAAATGACAAAGTCAAAAAAGGATTCTAATCCTTTCAGACACACAAGGGACATTTTTAGCACTCTTAAAAAAACGCAGGTGGTTTTAGGAGTGCTAAAAAAAACGCAAATTGTGTGTGAACAAGGCCATAGATTAAAGGGGTACATCGAGGTGACAGGTTCCCATTAACCATAATGGTTACACATGGCGGAACATGGTTTCTATTACATGTTGCACTGAAAGAGCAGATTATTAAGATTACCTTCATCTTCCCCTTTCAGGGCCACATGAAGTGGTTGCCTCTATTGCCCCTCACAAATTGTCTCAATTTCCAATACTTATCCAGGTGTAGGCTTCATCTTCACACCTTTTCACCCTTTCTGAATCTTTCTAGGAGAAAATGTTTACCAGCCTGGTCAGTCTTCATTACAGCACTCAGGTCTGGCTACACTTAAACTTCTTATCTAGTATAGATAACACTTGCTGTAGGCACCCTACTTGCCTGTTCTAAAGGATTTATTCTGTCAGGCTGGGTTCACATTTGCGGACCCCTCCACAGCGTTCTGCAGAGGAGATCCGCAATGTGACCGCAGTGGCCGCCAGCTCCTATATTTATAATGTGTGCGCACGGTGCTGCGCTTGACTGCGCATGACCGTGCGCACCCATTCACTCCTATATGTGATCTGTGCGCAGGCGGATGCCTGCGTACAGATCACACACTCTTGTCCGCACCAGGAATGCAACATGTCGCGTCCCTGGTGCGGACGAGAGTGTGTGATTTGTGCGCAGGCATCCGCCTGCGCACAGATCACATGTAGGAGTGAATGGGTGCACACGGTCATGCGCGGTCAAGCGCAGCACGGTGTGCACCCATTATAAATATAGGAGCTGGCGGCCGCTGCGGTCACATTGCGGATCCCTTCTGCAGAACGCTGCGGAGGGGTCCGCAAATGTGAACCCAGCCTCACTTGAAACTTGGTTACTTCATAACTTGATACCTGAATTTAGTCCCTTCTCCTCTCCACGTTTGACATCAGCAATGTTACTTAAGAGACATCTGTATCTAACATCAGACGCTGGGGCTAATCTATGATTGCTTTTGTTACTTATTCAAAGTCTATTAATAATCTCTCACAACAACTTTTCAATGGAATGCTTTCTGCTTCTTGCATTCTCCTGCTCTCATCCGCACTTATGGAATGTGATCTTGGGTTACCAGTGGACTACCATGGCAGCCAGGGGCCTACTAAATTCTCCCAGGAATGCTATATTGGAACTCTTGTGAGCTTCATAGGAGACTAAGGGATGTTACACCTTTAAAATGGTTATTTTTGCTTATAGATTGTTTTAGTGCCGACAATCGACAATCATAGTGCTCAACATAGGGTCATATATATTGAATATACTCAAAGAACCGCAGAAATCATGAGGAGTACATTGTTTCTGCACATACATTGGGACATTAGACATATGGGGGAATTATTGTGCGCCAATGCTGGTTTTAAAGTCATCTGATTAAACAGGTAGAAACTACTATTGCACCATTCTGCAGAATCTGTCAGTTTATTACAACCTACTTATAGCCTCATGTTCTCTCATTTTCTCACTAGTCTACTAGATACACATAAGCACAGTTTGTCTGCTCATTTCATTTTATCCTCTTGAATTGCATGCACATTGGCAGGCAGTTGGCCACTTACTGCAGCAATGTGTAAGTGTGACAGCGCTAGCTTGTGTTATAACCCATATGCGTATGCTATATATATTTTATAAACAATCGGAAAATCACAAGTTCATGTGCCTTTGGGAGCCCAGAAAACAGAATGGGGATTGAAAGAAAGAAAATATTTTCAAACATGAAAAAAAAAAAAAATAAAATAAATAAATATATATATATATATATATATATATATATATATATATAATATATTATATTTATATGATAATATTGTGTTTATAGCATGTTTTTGGGACTAATGGTGCAATAGCCTGCTTAGATTTATATAATTTATTATTTACACATACTTTTCTACACAAATAAATTAACACCCGTTACATATAACTATCAAGTGCATATTAGACTCACGTATTCTTAAATATATTACATGGTTTTAAATGTATTTAGGCTGCTGGCAAGAATGCAAGAGTGATGTGCTGTGGTGAGGCAAACACCCTTCACACCCGTTGATCCGTGACCAAACAAGGGTGTGAGCTGGTTGAACTAGCAACCCCTTTTGTAAGGTGCTTGGAGACCATGATGTGCCTCAATGTTTGGAGAAATCATAACCCAGGGTGATGGTTCTGTATATGAGTATAAAAGACGTTTGTGGCCAGTTATAAAGCCCATATTAAAGATAAAGATATATTTTAATATACGTTCAACACTGTATATAATGTATAACAATTATATCACAATTATAAATTGCACTATGCATTTTAAACAACCAGGATGCTGGTTAATAATCTACTATATAATTGCCGTAGCACGTTTTGTGTCGGACCCCGGCATGCCGTGGCTTTGTCACTATGTGACGTCACCACGCTCTCCCCTCCACGCTCCACGCTCCCCTGTCTCCCCTCCACGCTCCCCGCTCTCCCCTCCACGCTCCACGCTCTCCCCTCCACGCTCCACGCTCTCCCCTCCACGCTCCCCGCTCTCCCCTCCACGCTCCACGCTCCCCTGTCTCCCCTCCACTCTCCCCGGAGAGCTTGGTAACCAAGGCCGCGGTCGGGTAACTAAGGGGCGTGTCCGTACCACACACCCGGCCCCAGCCGCATCCATTATGTGCTGAGCCCAGGGGTGGCCCGAACAAGCCCAAGGGGACGACCCCAATCACACAATGATAGGCTGGATGCCACCTCCCCCTTAGATTCCTCACCGCTTCCAGGATCACAGCATCACAGGGGAGGAGCCGCGGTGCATGATGGGAGATGTAGTCCTCAGGGGACCGAAAATGCTGCAAAGCTGAGGAGACAGCTCTAATCACAGAGATAGAGGAGATCTGCGCCTTCTTCATACAAAGTCTGCACTGAAGAGTGAGATTATATGTGTGTGTGTGTGTGTGTATACTGTATATGTGTGTGTGTATGCTGTATATGTGTGTGTGTATGCTGTATATGTGTGTGTGTATACTGTATATGTGTGTGTGTATGCTGTATATGTGTGTGTGTATACTGTATATGTGTGTGTGTATGCTGTATATGTGTGTGTGTATACTGTATATGTGTGTGTGTGTATACTGTATATGTGTGTGTGTATACTGTATATGTGTGTGTATACTATATATGTGTGTGTGTATGCTGTATATGTGTGTGTGTATGCTGTATATGTGTGTGTGTATACTGTATATGTGTGTGTGTATACTGTATATGTGTGTGTATACTGTATATGTGTGTGTATACTGTATATGTGTGTGTGTATGCTGTATATGTGTGTGTGTATACTGTATATGTGTGTGTGTGTATGCTGTATATGTGTGTGTGTATGCTGTATATGTGTGTGTGTATGCTGTATATGTGTGTGTGTGTATGCTGTATATGTGTGTGTGTATGCTGTATATGTGTGTGTATACTGTATATGTGTGTGTGTATGCTGTATATGTGTGTGTATACTGTATATGTGTGTGTGTGTATGCTGTATATGTGTGTGTGTATGCTGTATATGTGTGTGTGTATACTGTATATGTGTGTGTGTATACTGTATATGTGTGTGTGTATACTGTATATGTGTGTGTGTATACTGTATATGTGTGTGTATACTGTATATATGTGTATACTGTATATGTGTGTATACTGTATATGTGTGTGTGTATACTGTATATGTGTGTGTATACTGTATATGTGTGTGTGTATGCTGTATATGTGTGTGTGTATGCTGTATATGTGTGTGTGTATACTGTATATGTGTGTGTGTATACTGTATATGTGTGTGTATACTGTATATGTGTGTGTATACTGTATATGTGTGTGTGTATGCTGTATATGTGTGTGTGTATACTGTATATGTGTGTGTGTGTATGCTGTATATGTGTGTGTGTATGCTGTATATGTGTGTGTGTATGCTGTATATGTGTGTGTGTGTATGCTGTATATGTGTGTGTGTATGCTGTATATGTGTGTGTGTATACTGTATATGTGTGTGTGTATGCTGTATATGTGTGTGTGTATACTGTATATGTGTGTGTGTATGCTGTATATGTGTGTGTGTATGCTGTATATGTGTGTGTGTATACTGTATATGTGTGTGTGTATACTGTATATGTGTGTGTGTGTATACTGTATATGTGTGTGTGTATACTGTATATGTGTGTGTATACTGTATATGTGTGTGTGTATGCTGTATATGTGTGTGTGTATACTGTATATGTGTGTGTGTGTATGCTGTATATGTGTGTGTGTATACTGTATATGTGTGTGTGTATACTGTATATGTGTGTGTGTATGCTGTATATGTGTGTGTGTATGCTGTATATGTGTGTGTATACTGTATATGTGTGTGTGTATGCTGTATATGTGTGTGTGTGTATACTGTATATGTGTGTGTGTATGCTGTATATGTGTGTGTGGATACTGTATATGTGTGTGTGGATACTGTATATGTGTGTGTGTATGCTGTATATGTGTGTGTATACTGTATATGTGTGTGTGTGTATGCTGTATATGTGTGTATGTATGCTGTATATGTGTGTGTATGCTGTATATGTGTGTGTGTATACTGTATATATGTGTATACTGTATGTGTGTGTGTGTATACTGTATATGTGTGTGTATACTGTATATGTGTGTGTCTGTATACTGTATATGTGTGTATACTATATATGTGTGTGTATGCTGTATATATGTGTATACTGTATGTGTGTGTATACTGTATATTGTGTGTGTATACTGTATATGTGTGTGTATACTGTATATATGTGTATACTGTATATGTGTGTATACTGTATATGTGTGTGTGTATACTGTATATGTGTGTGTATACTGTATATGTGTGTGTGTGTATGCTGTATATATGTGTATACTGTATGTGAGTGTGTGTGTATACACTCTGCCTCCTTCCTGCGCTGACCACTCTGCCTCCTTCCTGCGCTGACCACTCTGCCTCCTTCCTGCGTTAGGAAGTGCGTTAGGGTCACTCTGCCTTCCGTCCTCCGCTGATAAACTCTGCCCTCCGTCCTCTGTTCATCACTCTGCCCTCCGTCCTCCCGCTGACCACTCTGCCCTCCGTCCTCCGCTGACCACTGAGCCACCGAACAGTGCTGACCACTGAGCCACCGTACAGTGCTGACCACTGAGCCACCGTACAGTGCTGACCACTGAGCCACCGTACAGTGCTGACCACTGAGCCACCGTACAGTGCTGACCACTGAGCCACCGTACAGTGCTGACCACTGAGCCACCGTACAGTGCTGACCACTGAGCCACCGTACAGTGCTGACCACTGAGCCACCGTACAGTGCTGACCACTGAGCCAACATATACAGTGCTGACCACTGAGCCACCATACACAGTGCTAACCACTGAGCCACTGTACAGTGCTGATCACTGAGCCACCGTGCAGTGCTGATCACTGAGCCACCGTACAGTGCTGACCACTGAGCCACCGTACAGTGCTGACCACTGAGCCACCGTACAGTGCTAACCACTGAGCCACCATATACAGTGCTAACCACTGAGCCACCATATACAGTGCTAACCACTGAGCCACCATACAGGGCTAACCACTGAGCCACCGTACAGTGCTAACCACTGAGCCACCGTGCAGTGCTAACCACTGAGCCACCGTACAGTGCTAACCACTGAGCCACCGTACAGTGCTAACCACTGAGCCACCGTACAGTGCTAACCACTGAGCCACCATAAAGTGCTAACCACTGACTCACCGTATACAGTCTTAAACACTCAGCCGCCATACAGTGCTAATCACTCTGCCACCTTATACAGTGCTAACCACTGAGCCACCTTATACAGTGCTAACCACTGACCCACCATACTGTGCTAACCAATGAGCCTCCATACAAAGTTAAGCACTCTGCCTCCATATAGTGCTAACCACTGAGCGGCCGTATACTGTGCTAAACACTGAGTCACCCATACTTTGCTAAACACTAAGCCACCGTGCAGTGCTAACCACTGAGCCACCGCGCTGTGCTAACCACTGAACCACCATACTGTGCTAACCACTAAGCCACCGTACAATGCTAACCACTGAGCCACCATACTGTCCTAACTACTGAGCCACCGTGCAGTGCTAAACATTGAGCCACCATACAGTGCTAACCACTGAGCCACCGTACAGTGCTAACCACTGAGCCACCTTACAGTGCTAACCACTGAGCCACTGTACAGTGCTAACCACTGAGCCAGCATACAGTGCTAACCACTGAGCCACCATATACAGTGCCAACCACTGAGGCACCATACAGTGCTAATCACCGAGTCACCATATACAGTGCTAACCACTGAGCCACCATATACAGTGCCAACCACTGAGGCACCATAGAGTGCTAACCACTGAGTCACCCTATACAGTGCTAATCACTGAGTCACATTACTGCTCTAATTATTGAGCCACCATATACAGTGCCAATCATTGAGCCACCATAGAGTGCTAACTACTGAGGCTCAGTTTACAGTGCTAACTATTGAGCCAGCGTATACTGTGCTAACCACTGAGACCCTGTATACTCTGCTAACCACTCAGCCGCCGTATACTCTGCTAACCACTGAGCCGCATAAAGTCTGCTAACCACTGAGTTGCTGTAAACTGCTAAGCACAGTGCTGCGGGCAGGAGAGGGCCGGGGGACAGCGGCCGGGTGCGGCCAGGAAGGCCCCCCCGCCCCTACTGCCCGCACCCGGCCGCTGTTCCCCGACCCCTCCTGCACGCACCCGGCCGCTCTTCCTCGGCCACCTCCTGCCCACACATGGCCGTTGTTCCCCGGCCCCCTTCTGCCCGCTGTTCCCCGGCCCCCTCCTGCCCGCACATGGCCGCTGTCCCCCTGACCCCCTCCTGCCGCACCCGATCGCTGTCTCCCTGCCTCCCTCTTGCCCGCATCCGGCCACTGTCCCCCGGCCCCCTCCTGCACGCACCTGGCCGCTCTTCCTCAGCCTCCTCCTGCCCGCACATGGCTGTTATTCCACCAGCCCCCTTCTGCCCGCTGTTCCCCGGCTTGCTCCTGAACGCACCCGGCCACTGTCCCCGGGCCCCCCTGACCGCACCCGCCTGCTGTCTCCTCCTGGACTCTGGCACCGCTGCACACTGGCACCGCTGCACACCGGTACTGCTGTATGTATTCTATCTACTATATAATTCCGTAGGCACTTCAGTGTCGGACCCCGCAAAAGACCGTGCCTTTGTCACTCTGTGACGTCACCACGTGCGAAGCATTGCCCGCGTAGCGGGCATTGCGACCCCTCGCCGCAGTCAGCACACACCCCCAACCCCTGTCACCACATCCCCCCCATATGTCCGCACACCCCCGCTCCGATCCCGCTCCGGAGCCGCTGCTGTCAGCACATGCTGACACAGTGCTCCGGAGCCTCGCCTGTAACCACACTCCCCGATGTCCACACACACACCCCCCCCCGCTGTCACCACACACCCCCCATATGTCCGCATCCCATATGTCCGCCAAAATCGCGGCAGATGCGGTGAAAAAACCGCATCTGCCGCGATTGCCGCATAACCGCTGCACTTGCGGCGCGATTGCGCTAATCCTCATAGAAAGTATAGGGGGACTTGTGGCAGGTGCGGCAAGTGCGGTTTTGCACTTGCGGCAGGTGCGGCCGCGAAGAAAAACGCAGTCAGCCGCGGTTTATTTCACGGCCGCACCTGCCGCAAGTGCAAAACCGCACCTGCCGCAAGTCCCCCTATACTTTCTATGGGGATTATTTGAAAATGTTAAAAAAATTTTAAAAATATTCTAGACACCCGATGCATTTGCATCGGGCTCACAGCTAGTAAGATAATAATCACCCAGAGCGAGCACAGTGAGGCCGGAATTGCAGCAACGTGATGACGGAGGAGGGATTCAGGAGGAGTGCGCAAGAGCAGAAACTTCAACATGGCGCCTTAACTCCACCCCTGGTCGCCAAGGTTACTGAATGTTGCAGGAGGCAGGCACACGCACAGACCAATATCTGCGAAGCCGGGCAGCACCATACATGACTAGTGGTAATGTAATTACACAGTACATGCGATTTACATATAATGATTGATGATATTAACACTCTTTGATGCTATCAAGCTTCCAGTTAAGGGATAGAAAGTAAATGGAGATTGAAAAAGATAGTTTATTAATGGGTGTTTCATTAGCACAAAGTAATATGTTGGCACAGTGTATATAATGTAAAAAGCACAAATGTAGACACATTAAGAATGATTTTATTCTATATGTGTTTAAATTGGTTGTGTAATTAGAAAATTAAGGATGATGTATAAAAATCTGGGCAAGACCAGCATGTGACCGCTGGACAAAGGGCGTGTGTGCCTGGAACATTGCCAAATGTGTCCAGAGCCGGAGATTAAAGGCTTGCATTTGATCTGACTACAGAAGCGTTGCAGCCTTTTTTAGTAGTATATATATATAGTATAGAAAATAAAAATTGTATGAGGGGATGGACAAAATAATGGAAACACGTAACGTTTTGGCATCATAATCTTCGAACATGTTATAAACATGCAAATCGTGACATATGTTAATGTTTTGTAGTTGATTATTTGTGTTAAGTGATATGTGTATGTAAATTAACTGTTGTTTTGCCGAATTGTAAGAACATTGATGAGAACCTGACACCTGATACCAATAGAAGATCTTTCGGATTTTCAAAAAGGCCAAATTGTTGGTGCTCGTATGGCAGGCGCTAGTGTAACAGAAAGTGCCCGAATGCTTGGCGTGTCAAGAGGTACTGTCTCCAAAGTAATGACTGCATTTGAAAGAGAAGGAAAAACGTCCGCAGCAAAGTTGACTGAGAGAGACCGTCAGACTCTAAAGCGAATTGTGAGAGAGGATTGCAAGAGCACTGCTCCGAAAATCACTGCTGAGCTCAATGAACCCAGAACCCAGTTTCCATGAAAACTGTTCATTGGGAGCTGCACAAATCTGGATTTCACGGAAGAGCTACAAGTAGAAAACCGCTGCTCTCAATGACAAATGTTTCCAAGCATTTAGAGTGGTGAAGAAACCTCCAGAATTGGTCCCTTGAGCAGTGGAAACATGTGATATTCTCAGACCAATCATCGTTTACCCCATTTTCCGACCTCCGGCCGAGTGTACGTTTGGAGACAGCCAAAAGAAGCATTCCATCCAGACTGCCTTCTCCCAACCGTAAACCATGGCAGAGGTTCTGTGTTGATCTGGGGTGCTATTTTGTGGAGATCCACCGGGCCAATGATATCACCTTGTATGAATCCATACCTCAGAGAATTGAGGCTGTAATCGCCGCAAAAGGTGGACCTATACCATATTAAACTAACTTTTGTTGATTTTTCCATGTGTTTCCATTATTTTGTCCAACCCCTGTATATATATAAAAAAAAGCTGAGTGCGTGTGTGTTTGTATATATGTCCACATATAGCCATGCTCCCTCCATAAAACTGTTCCCTTTGTATCCCCACCACTTAGTGGGTTTAAGGAGGAACACTATTTTTACAGGGTTGCAGAATTAGGGGGGTTGGGGGCATGCGAATGGGTTGGGCATTTTTTTGGGTGGGGCAAGGTGCAAGTTTGTGGGGTGTTGTGGATTATGAGGGGGCAGGTTTGGGTTGGCAAGTTGTGGGGGGCAGGTTTGGGGCATACAGGTGACATACATACACACATGTACGGTCAACTTTATATATGATATATCTATATGGTATTGCCTGCTAGATATGCGCACTGGACTCCATTTCCTCAATCAGAAAAGGCATAGAATCAGCTTCCCCTTCACAACTGGTTCCTCCAAGAGATGAGACTCTCACCAGATTTTTAAGCTCACTCTGCCAACAGGAAAGTAAAATCTGCCTCCATACAGAGGCAAAAGCAGGTGCTTTACTAATGAGATACCAGATCAAAGTTTTGGAATTTTATCTTCTGTCACTTTTTATATTTTTCTGTTTGCTGATAAATCCTCTTCAAACAACTACGTCAATAGAGTTATCATTATATATGAGCTAGACAGTCAGGTAAGCCAATAAATATAAAGAGCCAAACCAACCAATCAGGACACTTCTCTTGAGTTACAAAATTAAATAACAGAAGATAATTAATATATTTCCTAACTAAAAACAAACAGGTATAGAGTAAATGAAAAAAGCCATATGATGTACAAAAATATAATATATCTATAAGTTTATCTATGCAAACTTTAAAAACAAAAGTTGTTCACACTTACTAATTAATTTTATTTATCTGCTTTGTTTAGTTGAAACCCTATTATATCTGTTAGGGCCCTTTCACATCAGCGTTTTTTGAAAATCGCGGCAGATGCGGTGAAAAAACCGCATCTGCTGCGATTACCGCATACCGGCTGCACTTGCGGCGCGGTTGCGGTTTTTGCCATGCAAAGTATAGGCGTACTTGCGGCAGGTGCGGCAAGTGCGGTTTTGCACTTGCGGCAGGTGCGGCCGCGAAAAAAAACGCGGTCAGCCGCGGTTTTTTTCGCGGCCGCACCTGCCACAAGTGCAAAACCGCACTTGCCGCACCTGCCGCAAGTACCCCTATACTTTGCATGGCAAAAACCGCAACTGCGCCGCAAGTGCAGCCGGTATGCGGTAATCGCGGCAGATGCGGTTTTTTCACCGCATCTGCCGCGATTTTCAAAAAACGCTGATGTGAAAGGGCCCTAAGATGTAGTGAAAATGAATTCTGTGAAGATCCTGCTCCTTTCACCATATTAGTTGCTTATATTGTTGTATCTCTTACTACTGGTAGAGTTATAGTAAAAAGTCCAAGGTTTAATTGACTATTTTTTTTAACCTTTAAAAACTTTGTCCCGAGCTGACCTATTGATAATATTGAAACTGATATTGATTTCCTCCTCGTAGTGTAAGTCATCACTACCAGTTTGGTAAAAGTCCAACATCTAAGTCACCTAAAATTCACTCCAGCAGTGGCCTACTATAAGAGATGAATAGTATGGAGCATGGACTGCTGTATATTACCTCCTTTTCAGTATAATTCAGCTTCAGATATTATGTTATAGCTGATGTTTGTTGCTTTATTTTTCTGGATTACAGTGTTACATGGTGAGTGAGACTGATCAAGCCAACCAGATGACAAGCGCAACTGTATATACTCTACATAGGGGCAGTGATTCTTTCTCCGAAATTCAGTGCATGCCCACTTGTGTGTGAGTGACGTGCAAATAAAATATGTGGCATATGTGCAAATGTACACTTTAATAAAAAAATGACTATTATGGTTTGTTATCAGCTAATTGAGGTGACGGACATCTGTTTCAAATAGGCCTTGTGCTGTCAGTGTCTACTGGGACTTAGGCACAACATGAAAGTCCTTGGTCCCGTGGTTAAGCTTGTAGCAAGGCCTCCACGTTTCATTTAAATCCCATTATCTGCTACATTGTTGAGTAATTTGTGTCATCTCAAGCATCAGGATCCTGGTGTGATTCTACCTCTTCATTTGAACCTGAACCAATCTCTTCCATTGTGTGAAGCATCCTGCTTGCACAACCCCATTGAACTATATTATTGTCATTTAAAAAGGATATACCTCCATTGTACTCCATTAATGGAGTAGGCCACAATGATTTTCTCTATAATTCATTCACCATTGTATTTATATACTGTGGTATATTATATTTATATTTCCAGTATTAGTCTATAATGAGCTATGGATGTCATATTCTTATTATTCCAACAACATCTGACGCACATCTGTCTACGAGTCCTACGTTTCAAAGTAGTAGAGTTCAAGGATTTATATCCACTGAATTTAGACTTTTGTTATCATTAAGATGGAATTCAATTAGTTATTCATTATTTTTGTATTTCAGTTTTACTGACATTACTTGAGGCAAATAGAATACAGCCCACAAACTATGTATATTCTCTATGAATTTATAGGAAACCTGTCACCTAGTTTATGGCCCCAAACCTATCAGTACCTGTACCTACAGCTTCCTAGTACATCCCTAATCATCCCTCTCTGATCTAAATATGTACACTAATTGCTGTGAAAAATGATTGGATCACTTACATTCTTGTATGGTAATCCTCATGATGCCGTCCAGACTGTGGACAGTGTAGGTGTTCTCTCATCCTCCATCTACCCTCCTTGCTCCTTGTATCACGCCCCAGTGGGTGTGTTATCTTGCTTCCCAAGAGCACTCCCTGCATTCCAAACTGTGCGCACCTCCCGGGTATGACGCAATGGCTGCGTCATTTCCGGTCATGCACATTCTTGTTATCCATGTGGTGTACTGAGCGGCTTCACAATAAGCACCGCCCATGCTCTGAAGCCCTTAATCAGTGTGCCTCCATATTTAGGGCTACAGATCATGTTCAGTGCACACTCTAAAGCCACTCAGTATACCACATAGACAACAAGAGTGTGCATGACCGGAAATGACGCAGCCATTGCATCATACCCAGAAGGTGCGCACAGATTTGGAATGCAGGGAGCGCACATTGGAAGCAGGATATCATGCCCACTGGGGCGTGATACATGGAGCTAGGTGGGGAGATGGAGGATGAGAGAACACCTATAGTATCTACAGTCTGGAAGACACCATGCTAATTACAGGAGAATATAAGGGTAAAAATCATTTTTCACAGCAATTAGAGTACATATTTAGGCCAGATAGGGATAGTTACAGATGTAGTAGGAAGATCCAGAGGCAGTTAGTGATAGGTTTGTGCCCATAAAGTAGGTGACAGGCTCCCTTTAAAGGGACACTGTCAGGTCATTTTTCAGTATGATACTAATATTACCCTTAAATAGTGCCTGGGCAGTCCTTTTAAAAACATGTAAAATCGTTATTGTACCATTTCTAGTTTCTCTACTATCAGCATTGTCAGATCCTACAGGGAACTCTGATTAGTCCTCTCCTTATAAGCAAACAGGAATAATCTTGCTGCTGTATAAACTGTCATGTAATTATGCACTACCTCTCAGCAGCTCCCTCCTCCTTCCTCCTTTGCTCCAGGTGCAGAGTTGTTTCAGTTTCCATAGGAGCTACTTTTCTGTTGAGGACACGGAGGGAGAGAGCTATTACAGGTCTGCCTTATCTAGACTCCATTTTTTTCTCTAAGTAAATATCCCTGCTGTTACAGTTTCTGTGTTGTATTTGATCTCTTGTTATGCTGCAAACAGAAAGCAAAGAGGAGAATACAGCCCCTTTCCCAGTGATCTCCTGTACAGTGATGGGGTATATATTTGTGGCATGAACATTCATCTTATGGGGTGTGGACAGCAGAGAACTAAATGGATCACTCATTGTGAGTGACAGATGGAATTAATCTCTTTATTTGAAGTTTACAGAAGATAGGAGGGAAATATAATTAATAAAAATACATAAATAGCGAGAGTTTAGAGTGAGGAATTAGAAAATGATAGCAGTTACATATGGATTTTTGACCTGACAATTTTCCTTTAAGGACAGCAGTAAGTCTTCTAGGCATGGAATGAGTTGGCAACATGACAACAGCTATCTTTTTTCATTCTTTAGTTTTGCTCTTAAAATTTTAATTGGGTGTGCACACTTTTACAACATGGATTTGAATGAATTTGTTAATAAAAATTACTTTTTTGGGTGCACACATTAACAAATCTTGTTTGCAATCAATGGCTCACGTGTGGAAGTATTTTTCAGCATGGTATTCCATAGAAAATATTGATTCTGAGAGGAAACTAAAAGGTTTTCTGACAGATTTGTTGAGGTGTATTCATTTGTGCTGAGCACTGCACTACCGATTTCATTATTACAGTTAAATTACCAACGTTTTAACTGGTTCTCACATTTTAATGGAGGATCATACCTTATAGTTATCGCCCTTCAGCTCAATCTGGAGCCATGGCGACTTGATGGATGAACGTTCGGTAGGAAGACCGATCTTGCAACCAGTGTCTTCTCCAAGCCTACACTGTGTTCCAAATTATTATACAAATGTTCTTTTTCTCAGATTTTTCTAAATGGTCGGTGCAAATGACAGTCAGTGTAATAAAAGTCATCACCCGTTAGAGTCTACATCAAAATTTATTGAAGAAACCTCCCTATGATAACAGTACAATTTTCAAAATTAAAAAAACTCTAAATGCACTGCTCCAAATTATTACGCACAGTAGAGTTTGTAAACATTTGATATGTTTGAAAGAACTAAAAATGCTCATTTGTTGAATTTGCAGCATTAACAGGTCACATTCACTGAAATAAAAAGCTATTTAACTCCAAAACATCCTAACAGGCCAAGTTACATGTTAACATAGGAACCCTACTTTGAAATCACCTTCACAATTCTAGCATCCATTGAAATTGTGAGTTTCTGGAGAGTTTCTGCTTGTATTTCTTTGGATGATGTCAGAATAGCCTCCCAGAGCTGCTGTTTTGATGTGAACTGCCTCCCAGCCTCATAGAACGTTTGCTTGATTATACTCCTAAGGTTCTCTATAGGGTTGAGGTCAGGGGAAGAAGGTGGCCACACCATGAGTTTATCTCCTTTTATGCCCATAGCAGCCAATTGCACAGAGGTATTCTTTGTAGCATGAGATGGTGCATTGACATGCATGAGGATGATTTTGCTCCTAAAGGCATGTTTTTGCTTTTTGTACCATGGAAGAAAGTTCTCAGTTGGAAACTCTATATATGTAGTAGAGGTCATTTTTACACCTTCTGGGACCTTAAAGGGGCCTACCAGTTGTTTCCTAATAATTCCGGGCCAAACATGACTCCTCCACCTCCTTGCTGACGTCGCAGCCTTGTTGGGACATGGTGGCATCCACCAACCATCCACTACTCTGTTCATCTGGACCATCCAGGGTTGCTCGGCACTCATCAGTAAACAAGACTGTTTGAAAATTATTCTTCATGTATATCTGGACCCACTGCAACTGTTTCTGCTTGTGAGCATTGTTTAGGGGTGGCCGAATAGTAGGTTTATGCACCACAGCAAGCCTTTGAGGGATCCTACACCTTGCGGTTCGAGGGACTTTAGAGGCACCAGCAGCTTCAAATATCTGTTTGTTGGTTTGTACGGCCTTTTTAGCAGCTGCTCTCTTAATCTGATGAACTTGCCTGGCAGAAACCTTCCTCATTCTTCCTTTATCTGCATGAACACATCTGTGGTCAGAATCAGCCACATATCTCTTCACAATATGATGATCACGCTTAAGTTTTCGTGCAGTATCTAATGTTTTCATCCCTTGTCCAAGGCATTGCACTATTTATTGATTTTCTGCAGCAGAGACATCCTTTTACTTTCCCATGTTACTTGAAAACTTTTGCCTGTGTAATATTGTGGAACACCCAGTTTTCCTTTTATTGGGCTCACCTGCCAAACTAATTATCACAGGTATCTGAGATTGATTTCAGTGATCCAAAGAACCCTGAGACACAATACCATCAATGGGTTTCATTGAAAAAAAAATTAAACCCTGTGACACTTAAAACCAATTTGCATAATAATTTGCAATACAGTGTAGCTAGATCATCCAGGGTCTTCTCTGACATTATCTTGACAGTATCCAGCAGGTTTTCCTCTTCGCCTATAATATCATGCTTTATAAGATGAAGGAAAAGTTTCGATTTGCTGCTTTTTAATATTTGGCATGGATGATAATGAAAGCATTGCTTTATTTATTTGCGTATCCTTGGAAACATTTGTCAGTGTAAAAGTGACATTACACAGGATGAGATACTGTGTATGAATTGGCCCAGATTGTTGAATGTCATTCATTTTATTCTTAGATGTCATGTCTCACCATACAATCAGTGCTACAGAAAATCAAACATATGCATTATTCATACTATGTAGTGTCCTTGATTTGATGTTGTTTCTTTGCTTATATTTTCAGAATATAGGCATTGAATTTAAATGACAAAATTATATATACAGTATATATTTATATTTAAACAATGATTTGTCAAGGGAAATGCATATTGTCACAATCACAGCAGGGAGGGATACCAGAATGTACACTTTTCTGCAATCAATTATGACTGAATGCAACCAAAGAGTGTTTTATTAGGAGTTGAAGATACTCAATAAAGCAGTCAGATCATGAGAACCATGTTTCAGCTGTCTCTACTGTTGTTTTGCCTTAGGCAACGTTGTCAGCTTACCCCTTGAGACATAATGATCTGTGCTAGTCAACTTTCGCCCAGTTTTGAATTTCAAGTACTATGCTATGTATTAACGAAAGCTTTACTAATTTATTATTAATATCTTATCGACAAGAAATCATAATACACAACTCCATATGACAGTATACAGGATGGGTTGCTTATATGAAAGTTTTCTTGCTATGCTTATGAGTTGTCATGTCTACATGTTTTTATAAATTACTCTGCTTTCATCGAAACGGTGTCAATCAATAATCCTAACACACTGTTATAAAAATTACCATTAATTATTTATTTATAGCCCCATCTACCTCCATTGTACATTCATCATTTCATTTATTGGCATGATAAACATCAAGAAACAGAAGACTCTGGGGAAAGTAAAAAATTGCTGGGCAGCACGGTGGCTCAAGTGGTTAGCACTGTAGCCTTTGCAGCACTGGGGTCTTGAGGTCCTGGGTTCAATTCCCACCAAGGACACTAAGGACAACATCTGCAAGGAGTTTGTATGTTCTCCCTGTGTTTGCGTGGGTTTCCTCTGGGCACTCCGGTTTCCTCCCACATTGTAAAGACATACTGGTAGGATGTTTAGATTGTGAGCTCCCAAGAGAGACAGCATTACTGATGTATGTAAAGTGCTATGGAATCAATAGCGCTATATAAATGAATAAATAATAATATATTGTGTACAGCTGGCATATGAGAGGAGCTCTGCCCAATATACCCTAAGACATCAAAATAATTATAATAGGCAAGTTAGGCTACATTATTCACACTTTGCGTTTTTGGTCTGTTTTTGCTCATCAGATTTTAATGCCAAAACCATCCAAGAGTGGAACAATCAGAGGAAAAGTAGAATAGAAACCTTGGCACCACTTCTGTATTTATCACCCACTCCTGGTTTTGGGTACAAAAACTGATGGAAAAAAAGCAGACCAAAAACTGAACATGTGAATGTAGCCTAAATGGAGGTGATGATGAATTAGGCGCCTTATGACACAGTGTGTATTTTTAATGTATTTTCAGAGCAGATTTGTCAAAAATCTGCATGCCTATCCTGAAGTCATCAAAGTCTATGATATTTAAGAAGAGTGGTGCACAAGTTGCTTATTTCTCTTTGCAGAAAAGGTGCAACTTCTGTTTTAGGGTAGGTGCACAGGATCCAAGGAACTGCATGTTGGACGCAATGCCTTCGGACCCAAAGGAACCTGCGGGTGCACCCATGGGAGACCACAGCCGTCCTGTGACTAAGGACTGCGGTGGGTGCAGGGTGGCTTTTCCCTGCATTCACCCACAGGAGATTGCTCCCAACTCTACAGCATAAAATTAACATGCTGCTGAAATGCGGAAATGCAGCAACCCCCAACGCAGTTGAGAATAAGCTGCGATCAGGGGAAGCATAGTGAGCATTGGATTTCTCGAAATCCCATTCACTGCTCTGAAATCAGGCGACCGTGATGAGGAGACAAATCGCCGTCAAATTCCCAAATTACACGCCGTCAAGATTTCTCGCCGTGGTTGCGGCGTGTAAAGGTACCCTTACACATACTTTTGTTTCGATAGTTCTTTTGATTGGTCTTGTTTTATTCACTAAATTTCCATGTCTTTGACATCAATCTTTCTTTAAATGGGAACTTCAGGGAGATAAAAACATTTTGCACAGTCCCTGCACTCCTATACTATGATGCTATTACACTATTATGTTTAGAACCCCTATAAATCACATATTCACTAAATGCACCTTGCCAGTCACCCTCTCCCCCCCATAGGGGACAATGTATCATGCTCGATCGAGCAGATCTTCTCCCTCACTCTCAGACAACTTCACAATGTTGCAGTGACCAAAGAATAAAAAAATAATTTTGGCATTTTGATTTTTATTTTCCATTATGCAGTTCACCAATCCGAATAAGTTATTTTATATTAGATTGGGCATTTCTGAATGTGGCAATAACAAATATGTTAATATGTATACATATATATATATATATATGTATATATATATATACATATATATATACACACTGTGTGCAGAATTATTAGGCAAGTTGTGTTTTAGAGGATTATTTTTATTATTAGTCAACAACTGTTCTCAAATGTTCTCAATCAACCCAAAAGACTCATAAATATCAAAACTTAATATTTTTGGAAGTTGGAGTGTTTTTTTTCTTTACATTTGGCTATCTTAGGAGGATATCTGTTTGTGGAGTTAACTAATACTGTGCAGAATTATTAGGCAACTTAATAAAAACATAATATATTCCCATCTCACTTGTTTATTTTCACCAGGTAAACTAATATAACTTCACAAAATTTAGAAATAAACATTTCTGACGTGCAAAAATAAAACACAAAAAAAATTATTGACCAATATAGCCACCTTTCTTTATGATGACACTCAACAGCCTTCCATCCATAGATTCTGTCAGTTGCTTTATCTGTTTACGATCAACATTGCGTGCAGCAGCCACCACAGCCTCCCAGACACTGTTCCGAGAGGTGTACTGTTTTCCCTCCCTGTAGATCTCACATTTTAGAAGGGACCACAGGTTCTCTATGGGGTTAAGATCAGGTGAACAAGAACAAGGGGACCATGTCATTATTTTTTCTTCTTTTAGACCTTTACTGGCCAGCCACGCTGTGGAGTAGTTGGATGCATGTGATGGAGCATTGTCCTGCATGAAAATCATGTTTTTCTTGAACGATACCGACTTTTTCCTGTACCATTGCTTGAAGAAGTTGTCTTCCAGAAACTGGCAGCAGGGCCGGAAGTTGAGCTTCACTCCGTCCTCAACCCGAAAGGTCCCACAAGTTCATCTTTGATTATACCAGCCCATACCAGTAACCCCTCCTCCACATTGCTGGCGTCTGAGTCGGAGTGGGGCTCTCTGACCTTTACTGATCCAGCCTCTGGCCCATCCATCTGGCCCATCAATAATCACTCTCATTTCATCAGTCCATAAAACTTTTGAAAAATCAGTCTTAAGATATTTCTTGGCCCAGTCATGTTGATGTTTTATCTCATGCTTCTTGTTCAAAGGTCAGCCTTCTTTACCTTGGCCATGTCCCTGACTATAGCACACCTTGTGCTTTTTGATACTCCAGTAACATTGCAGCTCTGAAATATGGCAAAACTGGTGGCGAATGGCAGCTTCACGCTTGGTTTTCCTCAATTCATGGGCAGTTATGTTGCCCCTTTTTTGCCCAACATGCTTCTTGCGACCCTTTTGGCTATTTGTCATGAAATGCTTGATTGTTCGGTGATCACGCTTCAAAAGTTTGGCAATTTCAAGACTGCTGCATCCCTCTACAAGACATCTCACAATTTTGGACTTTTCAGAGCACGTCAACTCTCTTCTGACCCATTTTGCCTAAGGAAAGGCATTTGCCTAATAATTAAGCACAGCTTATATAGGGTGTTGTTGTCATTACACCACACCCCTACTTATTACACAGATGCACATCACCTGATTTACTTAATTTGTAGTTGGCTCTCAAGCCTATACAGCTTGGAGTAAGACAGCATGTATAAAAAGTATCATGTGATCAAAATACTCATTTGCCTAATAATTTTGCACACAGTGCATATATATATATATAATTTTGTTTTCAGTGGAGCATAAATTTTAAATTTCAACACTGCACTGTCTGATTATTTCTGCAGTACAGTGCCGTGCTGGTACATGGTTCTGAACTGCTGAGATGATCATTTCCTATGAATGCCAGCGCTCAGCCAGCATTCAGAGAAAGTGAGTTATGACAATAACAGGGGTCATCATATGACCCCATGTTCTCATGGAAACACATTAGCACCCCACGTTTGGCAATCACTTGCATATGTTAGATTGCGCTGTCATAGTTTGTCAGCACAATCTAAAATGTTAACAGGAGCTGGTGGATTGGAGAACGGGTGTGTGGGCTGCCACCCTCAGTTGCCTAATTTTTCCTTAGCTGGCACAAAAAATGCTGAGGTGTTACTTATTTATTTTACACAATATGACAGCGGTATGACAGCAGGTTGGTTGCCATATAATAATGTGTAACCAGTACAGACATTGTACAGTTTGTGGAAACTCAGTCTGATAGCAACAGCCAATCACAGACACTCTTACCAAGAGTGGACATCTGTGATTGGCTGTTGCTGGTCAGTGCAATGATTATGCATGAAGCTTAATGGGCAGCCCTAGAAGAAAGTAGTGGGAGACTGGTAAGCTATTTTAGCTATTTGTACCATCTATCTATCTATACTTTCTATCTGCCTTTTCTATGCTGTTTCAAGCATGAGAAAAACCATGCTAAAAATGCTGTCATTATGTTGTCAGTGTCTTGTCAGTGTGTTGTCCATGTGCTGTGTGATTTTTTTTTCATTGCACCCATTGACTTGCATTGGCGAGTCCACATCCTTTCGCAGCATGTTGCTACTTTTTTCTCATCCAGAATTGAACAGAATTGCTCACCTGCTCTGACTCATTTAATAACATTGGTCAGAGTGCAATGCGAGATTACTGCGCTTGTCCGATTGAGCCCATGTGTTTGAGCATTTAGGAATAGACTAGTACTCTGAGCGGAATTAGTAAGTGATATAAAATGGAGAAGAGAGATCCTTTTTTTATCCACTAACAGAAGTGTTTTTGGGTCCTTTCACATCAGCGTTTTGCGCTGATCATGGCAGTTGCGGTGAAAAAACTGCAACTGCCGCTATTACCGCATAACGGCTGTACTTGCGGTTCACTTGCGGCAAGCCCCATACAATGTCTATGGGGCTTGCGGCAGGTGCGGCAAGTGTGGTATCGGCACTTGCGACGGGTGTGGCCGCGAAAAAAACGCGGCATACCGCATTTTTTTCGCTGCCGCACCTGCCTCAAGTGCTGAAACCGCACTTGCTACACCTGCTGCACACTTATCGCAATCCCCATAGACATTGTATGGGGCTTGCCGCAAGTGTGCCGCGATCGCGGCCGTTATGCGGTTTTTTTTCACCGCAACTCTAAGAGAGTAAACTAATAAGCTGCTAAAACCAAGCAGACTGCCATTTTTTAGTGGCCCAGGAAAGTGAAAAAGTCTCTGGTTGCCATGGTGACTGCTCTGTCAGTTGCTCCTGTTGTTGTTGATCGCTCACTGCGGTGGCCATTACTAGTGTAACGATTACAGCAGAGCCAGTGCAAGCTATATGGGCCTTTAAAGTTGTTTGCAAGCCCTGTTGTGTGGACTAAAGACTTTATCTTGAACTGAGAAAGTGTCCAGCATCCGAGGAGGCTGAGGAGATGTTCCCCCTGATGGAGTGAGTGATTGGCGTCCAGGAAGGCCGTGAGTGACTGCGAAAGGAGAGCCGGCGTCCGGTGCCATCCACATTGGGAGGATCCTGACAAGGTCCTGACAAGCCCTGGAAAAGAGTGCTCCACAGATTGCACCCCAAGCTTACAGAACTAAAGTACTGGACATGTGAATCTGGCATTGGCTGGTAAGCTGCCAAATTTTGCTGTTTTTTTTTCAATACGTTTTTTTTGGCGCCAAAGGTTTTTCTTTTCTTTTTCTTTTTCTGGACTTGCTGCAGCCCACGTGGAATATACACCGGTGTAAAGCTACATTTGAGGTTGATGGTACCATAGTTTTGAGATACCCGGGTATCCCTGTGCTAAGTGTATAGCCAGCATTGATATAGTGTATTGTATTGTTATTAGCTGTGATAAGTTATACTCAGTGTGCCATCTCAGAGGTCCCATCAGGCCGCCCACAGTTGATGTACATAGCCTTTAGTTAAGTTAAATCCTTGATAAGTCTAATGTGTAGGTAAATTTGTTCCTGGTTCTGAGTGTGATTTAAATACCCTGGGAACTCTGAGATCGGTGCATTGATGTCGGCTAACGCTGAGGGTGTTAAACTGTTATTGGTAATATTTTAAGGGGATTTTGAGACTTTTACATTCCTTACTGAACCATACCTTGATCCCCATATCAGTAAAAATACTGTTGTGTATTTCTGCCTCTGTCTCAGTCTGTGACTCACTGGATCTTAATAGGACCTCCGGTCATTACATTTTTGGCGTAGTCGGCAGGATCCAGTGTTTGTCATGGACGGAGAAGAAATGACCCCACCACACCAGCAGTCATGCTGCTGGGTACGGATCCTTTGGCAGCCGCGGCGAATGTGGGAGGGTATGTGCCGGTAGGAGCTTTACTCCAGCACATGACGAAATACGACGGGCATAACATGGCGTTGCAGGATTGGGCTGAGAGGGTCCGGAGTATTCTGCGGATGTGTAATCTGGCTCCTGCAGTACGAGCAGAACTGGCATTAAATGCACTAGAGGGCGATGCTAGGCGGATGGTGATGGTACGACCTGAGGCTGAGAGGAGTACGTTAGAGAAGATTTTGGTACTGTTAGAGGGGAGTTTGGGAGGCCGGGCCCGTGTGACCCAGCTTCGATCTTTTTTTTTTTAATCGCCCTCAAAAGGAAAGTGAGTCTCTGATGCAGTACTCTAATACGCTACAGGAGACATTGAACGAAGTGCAGCGACTTGACCCAGGGGCCATGGGAGCGTTCCGGGAGGTAGACCGCTTGCTCCGGGACCAATTCATCACAGGACTAGCCAATAGGCCCCTTCGGGATAAACTGTTGGAGGTGGCCCGGGCTACCCCAGAAATATCTTTTTGGCAGATTTACCAGGCCGCGGTGGAAAGGGAGGCTGAGTCCATCCTGGTAGTTCAAGGGGATGTGGACAGTACACGGATGAAAAAAAGCCGAATGCCAGTGTCAGGAGCGGAGGGACTGGTAGACGTTGTGCAAGCTCTGCGTGCCGAGTTGAAGGAGCTAAAGCTGGAAGTGTCTAAGATCAGAGCTGGGTCGTCTCCTACTCCCCTGGAGAGGCCACCAGCCACACCCTCTGGGATGGTGGTTCCACCGACAGCCAGACCACCTTCTTTGAATAACTCGAGCCCCCGTCCACGAAGAGTAGTTACCTGCTGGAGGTGCGGGCGCCAGGGACACATCTCACGATACTGCCGGATGTCCACAGTCCCCGAGACTCCTTCGCCGATGTTAAACTCCCAGCCGCTGCCTTGAGGGGGCAAATCGCAGCGGCCCACCCCCCACAAAGCCCTCAACGGGAAGAGCAAGATTTGTTCGCATGCTGTCCAGTTTTAGAAGCAGAATTTGAAGCACGGAAGATGAGTTGTTTGATTGACACGGGATCTGAATGTACCATTATGCCTCTAGAAGTGTTCGAGGAATACTTCAGTCAGCTAGTGGTTCCCGAAGATGGCCGAATGATAAGACTTACCGCCGCTAACAATGGCCAGCTGAAGGTGAAAGGGATCGTGTGGATGAGGCTGAAAATGTTTGGTCAAGAGATGGGTCAGAAAGGGGTAGTGCTGGTGGACCACCCCCCTAGAAGAGGGATGGAGGTGACACTTGGAATGAACATTCTGCGAGATCTAAATCATCAGATGTATGCCCGTGAGGGACCCCGATACTGGACTCATGCTACAAGTCACCGACCAACTCAGAGAATGTTACACCGCCTAGTGTTGAACTGTAACCTGCTGAAAAGTGCAGTCCCTGGGGGCCGGGTGGGCCTAGTCCGAGTGCCATCACGGACCACAATTTCACTGGCACCCCGACAGGAGGAACTCTTAATGTTGCCAGTGGGGGCGGTGCAGAGGCTGAATGGACTTGAGGTATTACTTGAGCCAGCCCCAGAGAAGTCCTCTCTTGCCAAGGTGCATGTGGCCCGGTCTTTGGCGATTGTGAAGAATGGACGGGTGCCAGTCAGATGCATTAACGTGTTGGAGGAGGCTGTTACCATTCCTACTGGGACCATCCTGGCTCAACTGTTCGTGCCAGAGGGGAAGATGCCTGATAAGGCAGTGTTTGATTTGCGGCCAGACCCACAGTCATCCTGGACATATGCGGTCGAAGTAGGGGGGGCTGAATCTCCTACTGAGGACTGGAGTGGTCGTGTGATCATGGATCAGATGGGATTGGATCGGGAGGAACTGACTTCCGTGCAACTAGAGCAGTTGGAGAGGGTCGTGTGGGAACATGAAGAGGCCTTCTCGAGACATGGAGAAGACTTCGGGTGCTCTCCGATGATTGAGCATGAGATTCCCACGGGGGACACCCCTCCCATTAGAGAACGTTATCATCAGATTCCCCGACACTTTATCAAGAGGTGAAGGGCATGGTGGCCAGTATGCTGGACAATCAAGTGATACGAGAGAGCCAAAGTCCCTGGGCTGCCCCCGTGGTCCTGGTGCGAAAGAAGGATGGGACCCTCCGATTTTGTGTGGATTATCGGAAATTAAATGCGCACACGGTGCGAGACGCATACCCATTGCCTCGGATTGAGGAGTCCCTGTCTGCATTAGGACGGGCCAAATACTTCTCAACGTTGGACTTGGCGAGCGGATATTGGCAAGTACCAATGGCTGAGAAAGATCGGGCAAAGACAGCATTTATTCTGCCAATGGGGCTCTACGAATTCAATCGGATGCCGTTCGGACTCAGTAATGCCCCGGGGACCTTTCAACGCCTTATGGAACACTGCTTAGGCGACATGAATTTCGAATCGGTACTGATATATCTAGATGACATCGTGGTGTTCGGGACATCATTTGAAGATCATCTTGAGAAGTTACGCCAAGTGCTCCAACGGCTCAGCCGCAATGGATTGAAAATAAAACCGAAGAAATGTCAACTGTTCAAGAGTCGCATAGAGTATCTAGGCCATGTGGTGACTCCCGACGGGGTGTTACACTCAGCCAGTAAGATCTTAGCGGTACAGGAGTGGCCACCTCCCCAGACCCTGCGGGAGGTTCGGGCTTTCTTGGGATTGGCGGGGTACTATCGACGATTTGTGCCCAGGTTTTCACAAGTAGTGGGTCCTCTGAATGAACTTTTAAGAGGGACGGCGCTGGGTCCTCGCAACCGCCCTATTCAATGGGGGCCTCAGCAGCAAAAGGCTTTTGACGAGGTGAAAACTGCCCTAACGAGTGCCCCGTTGTTGGCATATGCCCGGTTTGATACCCCCTTTCCTCTTGTACACTCACGGTAGTCTTCATGGGTTGGGGGCGGTACTGGCCCAAATTCAGGATGGCCGGGAGCGGGTCATCGCCTATGGCAGCAGGTCTTTAAGGGACACTGAGCGCAATCCGGCTAACTATAATTTGTTTCGCCTAGAGCTGCTGGCCCTGGTGTGGGCAATGACGGAGCGCTTTGCTGAGTATCTAACAGGAGCTGAGGTACTGGTCATGACCGATAATAACCCTCTTGCTCACTTAGAGAATGCGAAACTGGGAGCGTTGGAGCAGCGGTGGGTCGCCCGCCTTGCTAAGTTTAATTATCAGATTAAGTTTCGCTCTGGGCGAGAAAATGGAAATGCGGATGCACTGTCAAGGGTACCCCTTGGGTTTGGGGGAGAAAGCATTGATGACCAGCTCGAGCACACAGAGACCCCTGACATGGGGCAGATGCCAATCTTCCGCAGTGTGGTACATTCAAGTGGGGTGGCATCAGGGATGCCGTGTGTCCTGGGAAAAACGCCAAAAGATTGGGCAAAAGATCAGAACGAGTGCCCTGACATCTTGCGAGTGCACACCTGGGTACAAAATGAGATTTGGCCGAGTGCAGAGGACAAGGCCCAACTATCCGCAGAAGGAATTAAACTATTGCGACAGTGGGATAAGTTGTGTGTGGAACAGGGTCTTTTGTATCGTAAGGTCTGTCTGCCATCTGAGCTGCAGCACCGGTACCAACTAGTAATCCCTGTGGGGATGGGTCCAGTGGTCGCCCGCGAAGCACATGAGAAAGGAGCTCACTTTGGTAGTGAAAAGACACTCCAGTGGCTACAGCGAGTCCTCTATTGCCCTGACCTGGGAGGCATGGTAGCGGAGGCGTGTCGGCAATGTCGGGTCTGTGGGCTCAGTAAGAGTCCTGAGCAGCGGGCCCCTACGCAAACAATTAAAACGTCTGCCCCCTTGGAATTGCTCATGATTGATTATGTCTTGATAGGGTACTCGACGTCGGGGTGCTCCTATTGCTTGGTGATGACAGACCACTTCACTAAATATGCTGTGGCGGTGCCAAAGAGAGATCAGACAGCAGAGTCGGCAGCTAAGGCCGTGTGTCGTCATTTTCTCCAAGTGTTTGGGTGTCCGCAAAGAATACACTCAGATCAGGGGGCATGTTTTCAGGGACGCTAATGGAGGAGCTGCGCCGGTTGTATGGTATAGCACATTCGAGAACGACACCTTACCATCCCCAAGGAAATAGGGCCTGTGAGCATTTCAATCATACCTTAATACAGATGTTGAGAACATTAGAGGATGGGCAGCAGGCCCGCTGGCCTGAGTACGTCCCTGAACTAATGCAAGCCTACAACAATCGAGTGCACAGCACTACGGGCTATTCGCCACACATGTTGATGTTTGGGAGACCCGGGAGGGATATTGAAGATTTGAACATGCCAGATCCCTCCTCTGATTCCCCTCGGACTGCATCTGAATGGGTTCGAGAACATCGGCGGCGACTGAGAGTGGTGCATCAGGTGGTGGGAAATCAACTCAGTCAGGTGTCTCATAGGGACACGCGGCCTGTGCAGACGGAACCTTTCTTCCCGGGGGATAGAGTGTTGGTGAGGGTCAAACGGCCTGCAGGGAAACTGGGTGACCGGTGGGAGGCGACACCATACCTGATAAAGAGACGGGTGAACCCTGATATTCCAGTCTATGAGGTTGAGCCGGTGGGGGCAGGGGGGCCCACTCGTAATCTTCACCGTAACATGCTACAACGGTGCTGGTTTGAGGATGCAGCTCCCTTTTCCACGGAACCAGAGGCTGTGTCCCAAGGGGTGGGTACTGATGGTGCTTATGAGTTTGATGATGTACTCTCCTCTGCGCCTGTTTATCTGCCCCCTATGAATGATCTGCTCCTGTGTGGAGAGAGTGTTGAGCCTGTGGTATGTCCTTCCAAGGGTGGGGGCTTAGGTCAGCCAAGTGACATGAATGATGGGTCACGAGGTGTCGCACTTCAGGAGGAAGCAGCGTCACGCCTTTCCTCTGATGACACCTCTGAAGGAACTCCTGCCCCCTCGGGGACAGAATGCGTTGGGGTGGGCCTTCGGAGAACCACTCGATCTACAGCAGGAATACCCCCTCAGCGCTATGCACAGGACGACTTTGAGTGGGAAGGTATGTCGAGGACGCCAACCTCTTTTGGGGTGGCATGTAAGAGAGTAAACTAATAAGCTGCTAAAACCAAGCAGACTGCCATTTTGTACTGGCCCAGGAAAGTGAAAAAGTCTCTGGTCGCCATGGTGACTGCTCTGTGTCTAGGAAAGTGAAAGCACAATCTCTGGTTGCCTTGGTGACGGCTCTGTCAGTTGCTCCTGTTGTTGTTGATCGCTCACTGCGGTGGCCATTACTAGTGTAAGGATTACAGCAGAGCCAGTGCAAGCTATATGGGCCTATAAAGTTGTTTGCAAGCCCTGTTGTGTGGGCTAAAGACTTTATCTTGAACTGAGAAAGTGTCCAGCGTCCGAGGAGGCTGAGGAGATGTTCCCCCTGATGGAGTGAGTGATTGGCGTCCAGGAAGGCCGTGAGTGACTGCGAAAGGAGAGCCGGCTTCCGGTGCCATCCACATTGGGAGGATCCAGACAAGGTCCTGACAAGCCCTGGAAAAGAGTGCTCCACAGATTGCACCCCAAGCTTACAGAACTAAAGTACTGGACATGTGAATCTGGCATTGGCTAGTAAGCTGCCAAATTTTGCTGTTTTTTTACAATACGTTTTTTTTGGCGCCAAAGGTTTTTCTTTTCTTTTTCTTTTTCTGGACTTGCTGCAGCCCACGTGGAATATACACCGGTGTAAAGCTACATATGAGGTTGATGGTACCATAGTTTTGAGATACCCGGGTATCCCTGTGCTAAGTGTATAGCCAGCATTGATATAGTGTATTGTATTGTTATTAGCTGTGATAAGTTATACTCAGTGTGCCATCTCAGAGGTCCCATCAGACCGCCCACAGTTGATGTACATAGCCTTTAGTTAAGTTAAATCCTTGATAAGTCTAACGTGTAGGTAAATTTGTTCCTGGTTCTGAGTGTGATTTACATACCCTGGGAACTCTGAGATCGGTGCATTGATGTCGGCTAACGCTGAGGGTGTTAAACTGTTATTGGTAATATTTTAAGGGGATTTTGAGATTTTTACATTCCTTACTGAACCATACCTTGATCCCAATATCAGTAAAAATACTGTTGTGTATTTCTGCCTCTGTCTCAGTCTGTGACTCACTGGATCTTAATAGGACCTCCGGTCATTACACAACTGCCGCGATCAGCGAAAAACGCTGATGTGAAAGGACCCTTAGAAAATTAAAGGCCACTTCACATGGAAAACCATCATATGCTCTACTTTATGGTGAAGGAAATATCCAGTACATAGTGACCGCATCAGAAATCCTAAATGCACAATATGTAAAGAGTCTTAAACTACAGCTGAAGGTATAATGGGTTTACATTCTTGAGACTCTGGAAACCAAACTGTTAAATAAATATACGGGTTTACCCATCTCATACCCGGGGATTCTTTTGTGCCTTTTTTTTTAACTGTCACCTTCCATTTGTTCCTATTCCTCCATTTTTCTCTTATGAGAGAACTGGAATACTAGCTGTTAATAATTAATTGTTTACCTATTTATGAAGTATCATATTTATGAAGCAATCTCATGTTAATATGGTATTAATTGCATATACAACAATTGAACAGATACATCTGGAGGGCTATGGAAATAAATTTCTCAGGCAAATGAAATGAATGAATTACATTAAGACTTTGTTTTGACATCTGTCTCAAGAGCTGACACTGTTTTGTTTGTATATCTCTATGACAGTAACATCAGACATCATCAGAGACTCTAAGTTCTCTACATCATTAGTGTCTGCCAGTACTTTAGCAACCAGAAGGATAGCAGTTGTCACAGGCCACTTTCTCTGAAAAACCCACCCAGAGCAACTGGTGCCCTTAAATTTTATTGGCGTGCATAGAACATAGTTACACTCAGTAGTAGAACAGGAAGACACAATCACCCAGAATCTGTCCATTCAGTAGCTGTCCATTCAGGTTGCTCCAAGCCTGCAGCCTAAAGAATGGCAGGGTGATTCACTGACCAAGGCAGGGATGGCCTGGTAATTACATTACTGTGCCAGGACTATGACGTCCTATGCAAGCACGGGTGTTATGATATTACATTGTTGGTTCCCTTACTTTTGGCCAGTGAACTCAATAGGATCATTGATTAGGTGTGTGCATAATGTTTTATATGTAAATTAAAACTTGTGATTTGATTGGACGCATCATAAAGTATATGAGAACCACAAACAGTGTGGGGACTATTATGAGGGTTCCATCTTACAGTCTCCAGGACTAAAGTGGAGAAGGGGCCTTCATTCAGTGTAAGGATTATGGTAGTGGGCCTCATACAGTGTGGAGCCCTCAAAGTGTTGGGACTACAGAGAAAAGCTAATGTTGCAGCCATTATATAGTTTTTGGACTACTGTAAGGGCCAAAAAATACTTTTGGGACTACTGTGTGAGCCTTTATACAGTGTGAAAACTAATTTAGGGCTAGCTGTGGGGTCCAGTATACAATACAGGGTCTACTATAGGGATCCATAATGTGGAGACCACAGTGTAGAACAGGTCATTATACAGTTTGGGGGCTACTGTGGACCATTATACACTGTGAACGCTTCTGTCGGGACCATTATGTGATGACACAGCTTTTTTCAATGCATGTCATGAATTAATATTCTTAATTAGGCCAGACATATTTGTCTCTTATTTGTTAACTCATGTTTGTTTAGTCATTGTTTCTTGTCAGACTGCTTGGAGCCTCCAATGTCTTAGTTTGTGTTGGTTGCAAACTAAATGAAAATTACCTCAGCCCCCTTCTGTCTACATAATTCTAATTCTAATAATTAGCAATATATAAATAAAGTAGTAATAATAATAATTCTAATAATTCTGTCTACTTAATTGGGATGCCCAGAATGATGCAGATGATGATGAAGACTCTGGGGAGTTTGACCAAGATTTAAACTGTGTGCCACATCATAGATCCATCAGGGACCAAGTGTCTTTCGGTCCGCGCCGCTGCTCCAATGAGTATCAAAAAACACTGGAGTGCTTTGAAACAAGATATCTTCAGCTTTATTTTCCAACGCGTTTTGGAAGTAGCTGGGTGTTAGCTCCGAAACGCGTTGGAAAATAAAGCTGAAGATATCTTGTTTCAAAGCACTCCAGTGTTTTTTGATACTCATTGGAGCAGCGGCATGGACCGAAAGACACTTGGTCCCTGATAGAGTTTCACCCCCACGTTGTGGAAGTGTGGTCCCGGCTGCAGCTGCTGTGTTTGAGCGATCAAGCTAGTTGTGGGCTTCACAACTAAATCAGGTGAGCAGTTTTTATACTGTATGAGATTTGATTCCTATTGAGGATAAGACCCTATGCGCATTCTCATTTTATAGACATCATAGATCCAGAGACAGTCTGGAAACAACCCAGTTTCAAGCAGCCCAAATCAAGGATATGTTTGCTTCATTGGAGCCTAATGCCTCAAGAGAAGAGAGGACATGTATTATAAAATTAGTTTTGGGAGTTCCAGTTCCCATACCACCAGTGACTACCCCTATAAATTGTCCACCACCAAGGAAATCATCTCCACTGCAGGGACATGCTAGTGTTTAATGAGTCCAGCACGGAGGTAGCTGAACATCTGTAATGCTTTGAGATGCTACTGCTGATGCATCAGGTGCCCAAACTGATTGGGCCAAATACCTGTGGACTAGTTTGACTGGCTGGGCCTAGGAGGCTGTCAGTTCACTTGGGCCTCAGGAATGCCTGGACAATGGGACTATAAAGTACACCTTGTTTGCCCTTTTTACCATAATGCCAGAGAGATATCACACCAAGTTCTAGACTTTGTTTCTCCAGGATGCCTTCTATGTAGAGTTTGGCAATTGACTTAGATGACACTGTAATCGATGGCTCAGTGGCAGGCTCACTCTGCTGCTGCCCTCCAGGACGTGATAGTGCTCGAATAACTTATGGAGATGATGGAACCTGAAATATGGGAATGGTTAGCCCACCAGTAGCCCAACTCCCCAGAGCAAGGAGCCCGATTGGCTGACAAGTTTACAGCATAGTGTTGTTATACATGTGGGCACCTTGGACATATAAAGATAGTCTCCAGTGTCGGGGCCCCGTGCCTGGAGTCCATCTTCCAGCCAGCCAATCAAGGTCATTGACATACAGGACCAGGGACTACAAGAAACTGGTTGTGCCATCACCCTGGTAAGCGCAGCTATTGTTCCCTCCGAAGACCATTTACAAGGTTGCATCTTATCCATCTCCCTGGCTTAGGGTCAGTGCTCGGACATAAATCTGGCACGTGTGCAGTTGAACAGGAGAACTGACCAGGCAGAGGTTGATATGGGGCTTATAGATAGCATTTCCACACCTATTATTTTGGGGACTGACCAGGAAGATGTCGATGTGGGGCTCATGGACAGCATCTCCACATCTGTTATTCTAGGGATTGACCAGGAAGATTTTGATGTGAGTCTTGTGGACAGCCTCCCTATTCCTGTTATTTCGAAAGTTGAAGTGTTGCTTGTGGGTGGCCTTTCCACACTGGTTATGCTGGGCAATGACCTAGGACAAGGACTATCCAGCCAGTTTGTCACAGCTATCACCCACATCCAAGACAAGCAGCACTCTAATGCAGATTTTTCTACCATCCTATCCAAGGATAATCCATGTTCACAGCCTCCATCATCCTTACCTGAGCCAACAACAGTGAGTAAATCTAACCAGATTGTGGTCATTGATTGGGGGGAGATATATCATAAGGAGTTTAGTGAACCCCAACTTATGAACCTCATCTTAGTGCTTTTCCGTAATATGTCTGCCCAACCTGGGGAAGATAATTAGGTGGAGGTGTACAGGTGTGAACCTCTATTGCTATCCTCTTTACAAATAAAAAATGGTAAAGGACAATGCAGAAAAGAGGAGAAGGAAAATCAGAGGCCTATCTAGTCTGGCCACCCCATTAACTGCAAAACTCGTTAAGATTCAGAATCTTTTCGGGGCAAATTAAGTTGGGTGAGGAATTTGATGACACAACCTTTTTCAATGTGTGTTGTGGGTTTTTATTTTTAATTAGGCCAGACGTGTAGTGCTTTTGTTTGTTAACTCATGTTTGTTAAGTCATTGTTTCTTATCATACCGCTCAGAGCCTCCATTGTCTTAGTGTGGGTTACAAATTAAAAGTAAATTACCTCATCCCCCTTCTGTCTACATCATTCAAAGGAGAATTATGCAGTCAGGTTGAACTGCCAACCAATAAGAGAACAGACTTATCCCACCAATCCTGTAAGAACCTAATATACTGTGAGGTAAAGGCTTGGGATATATAAAAATACACTTCTTCAATCACCAGTTGTTCATATTCTACATGACTCCAGCCTGGGGCTTCCGTTCCAGTCAGATGATCATAACTTCAGTATCCTAGGATACTAGGATTCAGCTGGAAGATACCCAGGTTGGGACAATTCAGTCACTTGGCTACAGACTTTGCTGTGCTCAGTTAGTTTTCTAAGCTTGCTGCTATCCTTTCCCAGTGGGTGCCCACCATAAGCGAGGTGCTGTTGGATTAGTGTAGTTGGACCTGGAAGCCCTGAAGGCATGAATATTCTAATCCCAGATGAGCCAGCAGAATGGTGAGACTCTGTTGCTAGTCTAATTGTGTGTTTTGGCTGGATATGTTTGATATGCCTTTGACAGCTGAGGATCCAATATAGTCTAACTAATGTGTGGTTCCCTCTCCCTGTGTTGTCTGAGTAGTATTCTGCTAATGGTTATGGCGTTCAGGTGCCCAGTGGGATGAGCCCTGGCCCATAAGGTCTTTCTAAAGGCAGCCGAGCCAGTACATGAGAGCACCAACTGACCCCCATGTCTTCACACATTATACACTGTGGGGACTAATGTAAAGAACCATTATAGAGTGTGGGGGCTAATGTCAAGGCCAATATACAGTGAAGAGGACTTTATACAGTGTTGGTAAATGTATATACTGTGGATGCTGTACAAATCCTTAGTAAAGGTGGGCAGATGTTTGGAAATTCAAATTTGCTAACTTAGCAGAATATTCCCCAAAAATGTTATTATCGATGTATACATATTCACAAACGTAGTACTAGAGAGATTGTAATTGCTCACAAAATACATTTGGGATAAAGATAGAGCCCCCTCATGATTAAAGTTTAAAGTTTACAGACAAGAGAGAAAGAGAACCTTACTGACCAAAAAAACACAGTGTACGAGAGAAAGAGAAAGATAACCCCACTGTCACGTAAACCATAGAGAAGTACCCCACGTACTGTGATTGGAAAAGGAATCCCTGAATATAGGGAACAGGGAAATGAACACTGTTAGTCAAACCTTCGGCTTGCCCCTTGACCAACCTAGGTAGGTTCTGCACCTATCCATTGAGCAGGATACCGCTGCCTGGCTGACCCTAATCTGGAAACTAGGTAGGGAATGGATAGGATGAGCTCTTCATCAACCCCACAAAACACTAAAGACACACAGGGAAAACACAATAAGGATATACTACTTGGTATCTGCTGTCAAGCTCCAGACAGCAACAAAAAGAACAGCCTTATAAGCGGGTCTTAAGCAGCAGCAATACATCTCCTCTCTCCACCAAGATCTGTATAGAAAACGCCATAAATTACATCAGTTGATTGGTCATGTGACTATTTAAAATGTGTTGGGAGTGGTCATCAAACCACATTACCTGACCAGCAGCAGAGAAAAATAGACATTAATCCTCACAGGTCTAAAATAAATAAACATATTTAATATACAGATCATAGGTTTGAGAATAGCCATCACCTTAAAAGCACCAATAACTTAGAGCCCGGAGCCTCAGATGCACAATTTCACCTGATGTGTTTAAAAAACACTCATGCAAAGTCATCCATACACAAGTCTGGACCTGAATGTTTATTGCCACACATTTACTAGACAAAGGTTCTTTTCTAGGAGGAAAGAAAATATGACTCCCTCTGTGTAATAAAAAACTCTGATCCTCAGGGTACTTAGTAGGAGACACCCCCCTCCCTTCACCCACTTTCCCAGGAGGACACAGAGTCCTAGTATTAACCTTGGGTGTGGGAATAGACTCACCCTTATTCTCCGGTAGCACCATAGCCACCTCCACCAGAAAGGTAGGAGTAGGTTTAACAAAGATGGCAGAGACAGTAGTACCCAGGGAATTGTCTTCAGAAAACATGCAGAGACTATTTCTCTGGACCTCCAATACATGATCGGATTTTGTTTGTTCAGAAAGGGAAGGCCTACGATAACGGGAGTAGGCAGACCCTCTAAGATGTTAACCATCATGAACTTGTTATGAAGAGCGACTATGCGCAAGTCCAGATTGTCTATGGCTTGGGTCAACCTCTTCTGGCTAAGGCTGCTTTAACATCAGTGGTAAATGTAATTCGCAATAGATCCGGCAGGTTTTGCCACACATGCCAGATCTGCTGCTTAACGACAGACTTCAGGCACCAATCTGACAAGCCCTATTCATTCTCTATGTGGTCAGGTGCGAGAAGTGCGTTTTTGCCAGATCCAATACTTGCGGCACTTACGGCACCACAAGAAAAACTCTGCTAGCAGTATTTTTTTGTATGGCCACAAATGCCGGATCTGCTGGATCCAGCAAATCCACACTTGCCACATTTGACCACAAGCTCCATATAAAATTAATATATCTGTGATTTTCCTGAGGAAGGGGCCGTGTGCCCTGAAACGCATAGAAATAAAATCACAATAATCAACTAAGACTTTCGCTACAAGATTATTCTGAAGAGTAAAGTGGTCCAAGTCCCACTTCTATATACTGAAATCTGTTGTTAAACTTGTGCCAAGGACAAAGAAGTTTGCACTGATCATAACATTGCTTACCAACTGTCTTGTATGCTGAGCTAATCTGATACATTGTTTCCTCAAAAGCTGTGATCAGGAGTGTATGCCACACCCACTTTCCCATATATGGTTACATGCCTGTATTCACTGGGAAGGCGCATCTGACTGATAATGAACACGTCTGCTTCAAACACAGTGCAGTGGGGACACCTTGTGGAAGGTGTATGAATGTTTTTTTTCTAAAATTTTGTTATGAAGTGTAATTGAAAGTTTATTCAAATCAATTGCTCTATATTATTATTAAATAAAAATTTAAACGGCGGTTAAGCTTTAATTTTTTTGTAGACAAAAATTACAAATTTTGTAAATGTACAAAATTCAGGATAATGAGGCAAAAAGTAGGGCTGCTTTAGGGCATATAGTTTGTTGTAATTGTACCTACATACCTATTGAAAGCCATATCATCTGATATCTGTTTTCTACACTATCAGGTCAACACCAGTTGTCACTCTTAACCAGACTTCTGCACCTTGTAAATCATGCCATCAATATTGTTGCAATGCTACTGCTTGGGCTGCAATTGCTGTCTTTAAACTGTCTGACATCTCTTTGCCTACAACATTGTAATTGTCTACTATGCCTTTCCTGCTGCAGCCACTGAACAACCATGCAAGCCAATCATTTTCTGGCAATTCACTCTATTACACAGTGACATTTTGTGCTGTTGCCATTTCCACTCATCTCCTTGTCTACCCAGTCCTAAGCTTCTATGGTGTTGCTCCTACTGTAGCCACTTCACAACCACAAATCTTTTGGATGTCCACTTGTTTCACGGTGCTAGTCTGAAATGCTGCTGCACAAGCTGCATTTTCTGGCCCTAACTGGCCACACATCTCCTTTCCTGCCCAGTTCTGACTCTCTACCAGGCTGCTTCTGGTGCAGACACTTTACAGCCAAACCAGTAACTAACATTTTTGCTGTACATTGTTTTTCATAGGTCTTCATAGTACTGTAATTGCTGGGGCTGGCTCTAATTCTCTGTGTTTTACAGTGCTTGATGGTTCTACTGATGCTGAGAAACATACTTGTTGATGGTAAACAAACGTGAAAAAGTTTCCAAAAAAGGGCTGTGTTTTTCCGCAGAAAAAAAAGAGGATAATTTTTAGATGCCATGATAAAAAGCATTGTTAACTGCACACATATTTTTTTTATTTAGCAGATCAGACATGGACACCTTAAAGTATAAATGTCATTTCATTGAAATAAATAATGTACTGGTTGTTAATGATGGGTTACATAGCAGCTAAGACAATAATTTTTTGTGCCATATAACTAATTTCATCACATTTTTCTGTGTTCTTTAAAAAGCTACATTTTCTGTCTGTGCGGGAGTGGCCAGCAGGGTGTATGAGTGCAGGCTTGTAATGAGCTGTAAGGGGAGTCAGCAGACAAGGGGTTAACAGAGATTGCTGTGTGGAGACAGATAAATGAAGGTTGTAGAGTTAACATCCTTACATTTGAATGAAAGTTGTAGAGTTAGCATTCTTACATTGCTCAGCTCTGTGCTGTAATCTGATACATTGTCTCCTCATGAGCTGCTGTCAGCAGTGTAGGCCGCGCCACCTCTCAGTTATCTGATTACATGCCCATATTCACTGTGAAGACGGCTCTGGCACAGAATGAGATTCACTCACAGTGCACTGAGGACACCTTGTGGAGGGATTATGAATGATAACCAGCCAGAATTTTCTAATAAACTACCGTATATACTCGCGTATAAGCCGAGTTTTTCAGCCCAAAATTTGGGCTGAAAAGTCCCCCCTCGGCTTATACGCGAGTATATACGGTAATCCGTATATATACAGCAGCAGCCCTGAAGGTATACAGGCCCCCCCATCAAGCTCCAGGCCCCCCCCCCCCTTGCGCGGCAGCCTGTAAAGGAAAATCATACTCATCGCTGTCCCGCGCTGTCCCGCCGCTGCCATCACGATCCCGGGCTTCAATCCGCGTCTTCTGTGGTCGCGGGCAATGACGTCATTGCACGCGATCACAGGAACCCGGAAGCCGGAAGACGCGGATTGAAGCCCGGGATCGTGTGTCGGCAAGCGGCGGGACAGCGCGGGACAGCGATAAGTATGATTTTCCTTTACAGGCTGCCGCGCAAGCTTGATGGGGGGGCCTGTATACCTCCGGGGCTGCTGCTGTATACAGCCCTGGGGCTGCTGGTGTATACAGCCCTGGGGCTGCTGGTGTATACAGCCCTGGGGCTGCTGGTGTATACAGCCCTGGGGCTGCTGGTGTATACAGCCCTGGGGCTGCTGGTGTATACAGCCCTGGGGCTGCTGGTGTATACAGCCCTGGGGCTACTGGTGTATACAGCCCTGGGGCTGCTGGTGTATACACCCCTGGGGCTGCTGCTGCTGTATAGTACCACTGGGGCTGCTGTATACTACCACTGGGGCTGCTGTATACTACCACTGGGGCTGTATATACCTCTGGGGCTGCTGTATACTACCACTGGGGCTGCTGTATACTACCACTGGGGCTGCTGTATACTACCACTAGGGCTGCTGTATACTACCACTGGGGCTGTATATACCTCTGGGGCTGCTGTATACTACCACTGGGGCTGCTGTATATACCTCTGGGGCTGCTGTATACTACCACTGGGGCTGCTGTATAGTACCACTGGGGCTGCTGTATACTACCACTGGGGCTGCTGTATACTACCACTGGGGCTGCTGTATAGTACCACTGGGGCTGCTGTATACTACCACTGGGGCTGCTGTATACTACCACTGGGGCTGCTGTATACTACCACTGGGGCTGCTGTATACTACCACTGGGGCTGCTGTATACTACCACTGGGGCTGTATATACCTCTGGGGCTGCTGTATACTACCACTGGGGCTGCTGTATACACCTCTGAGGCTGCTGTATACTAACCACTGGGGCTGCTGCTGTATATACCACTGGGGCTGCTGCTGTATACTACCACTGGGGCTGCTGTATATACCTCTGGGGCTGCTGTATACCACACTTCTGGGGGCTGTATACCTGTGCTGGGGTCCACCCTCGGCTTATACACGAGTCAATAGATTTTCCCAGGTTTTGGGGGCAAAAGTAGGGGGGTCGGCTTATACACGGGTCGGCTTATACATGAGTATATACGGTATATTAGAAAATGTATTAAAAAGCTTGGGCCACCCTGCGCTCACCCTGCGCTGTGGATTCAAGCCCCCCAGCTGCCTAGTTGTACATGGCAGGACACAAAAATAGGGTTAAGCCCCACATATTTTTTTTTATTATTAGTTCATGAAATTCATGAAATAAAAATAAAAAGGGCTTCCCTATATTGTTGTGTCCAGCCAGGTCCAAATAGGCAGCGGGGGGTTTGGGGCAGCCCGTTCCTGCCTGTGGTACCAGGCTGGCATACAAAAATATGGCTAAGCCCACGTCAAATTTTTTTTTGAAAAATTCATTCAAAAATAAAAAATAAACACATTTAGGCACTGCATCTTTATTAACCCCTCAAGTGGAGGGGTTAATAAAGATGCAGTCACTAAATGTGTTTTTTTAGCTCGCTTATCACTAGTCTACATACCAAACCCACCTGGACCCTCACATCACAATTTCTGGAACAAGCAATGACAAACCTTATGTTTTTAACTGGCAAAATGTGTATTTTTGAACTTCTACATTCCGCATTATTCTTGCGTTGTTATCTTTTACTGTTATTCTACTATTATTATTATTTTAGTATTGTGACTAAAAAAGTCTATTTTAGTTGTAATGAGAGTTTTATGTGGTGTCAATCAACTTTAAGGAAAAGGCATACTATGTGATATATCCTAAATAGCCATATGGCTGTCTTATTAGTTGATAAAATTTACATTCAACCTGTAAATATACAGTGAAATGCATGAAAAATGCCACTGTCTGTAAGCTATAATTTAATGCAGGTTTTTATTATCTGACCAGCATAAATATATATAAATAAATTCAATATGTATTGTAGAAAAAAGTATAAAACTTACAAATGTATAAAATGCAGTTCACTTTTTGAAAGCCAGAATAGATGGGTTTTACCCAACATTGCCAAACTATGGAAATCTTCCAGTAAAAAAACTATACGTACATTAAAACTATACGTACATTATTTAAGTTGCAAATCATAATAAGCAATGGAAATACATTAGAAAAGTTACTAACCAAATATAATTTGTTACACATTTCCAGAAAATACATTTATGCTCTCATATTTTTTTTCCAGCCAGTCAATTGCCATTTTGTTGAAGTCTTTTCTGAGCTGGGAAGGTAGTAAAACACAAAAAAAAACATTATACTTACTTGTCCTAGGCTCTAACCTGACCCTTGTTTTGAAGCAGCACTGTTCTCTTACAGGTCTTATGTTCTTCCAGTACTGAGTTTCAAGCAGCTAACATACTTGATAGGTGATGCATATTATTAACATCACAGTAATGTGTAAACTGGGATTAGTGAGTATAATGTGATTTTTTAAATCATTTCCTTCAGTTATTCTATTTCGGTGTCTGCAGAATAGAAGTCTGTTAATGGAAATCATGGGATTTTTTGTTTGGTCCAGTTTGATAAAACCTGTGTCATATTTGCCTTGGAGACTTGTGACAGGTTTGGGACCTGAGTCTTATCCCTTTATTGAGACTTCATATTAAACATGTTTCTTTCCTTTGGCAGTGCAGGAGTTAATGTAAGTTTCTGTTGCAAGCAAAGCTCCTAGGTGCTCTACCCAGGTGAGGCTACTTTGTGATCAGTCTTATCTACTCTATATGGTCACATGATCCAGAATTATTTGCTGTTGATTGCACTTCATTCCTAGCTAAGCTTTCTGGGTGGAAGGAGCTACTGTGAAGAGCTGAATGTTGACAAGCAGTCTGCTGCCTAGGAGAGTGGCAGCAAGCATAATGTTGTATTGGTGTTTCCCCTGTCTGTCTTCCTAACCTTCTTGTTTGTTTAGTGCAATGGTTGGGAATAGTGATTCTTCTGGTCATCTCCCTAGTGAAGAATAAGAGTGGGGCTAGGTATCCTACTTTATGATGGGGTGAAAAAACCCAAGTATGGATGGTAGGGCGATCAGGGAACAACTGCAGGGGAGTGAAGGAGGTCTCTCTTTCCCCCATTCCTAAGGAGCAGGGCCATACTTATTGTATTTGTCCCCCCTTCTTGCCCCCTGTTTTGTAGTTTTAAGTTATGTGCCAGACACCATTGATCCAGGAGCCAGTGTCACACACTGTATCCAGATGCACCCTAATCAGTGGCATGACAATCTGCTTGGAGCTTCTATTAATGGATTTACTATTACAGTATGATAGGTGTGGCTTCAAATACAATGAATACTATATATTCCAGCATTTATTTTTTAAAAGTATTAAAATCTTGGTTTAAAATTTTGTTTCTATTTAGAATGGAGTACTGATACTGCTAGATGTGGCAAGGATTTAATAGACTTCGCTGAAACCAAGACATTTGCATATTGTGCCGCCACTACTTTTGTAGGCAGCTCTCATTTGCTTTGTATATCTAGCAGGTTCACTATACAAACCATGTAATTTGCCCATTACAATTTATATATAGTTATATATATTGTAGTTTATGGTACCACCATGACATTTGCGAAATGCGTTTGCATCACCTGTCTTAAAATTTTTCTTTATAGACCCCCAATGAATGTGGTCCATTGGGATCTTATTTACGTTCTTGTACCTTTACAAGAATAGAGTTTTTACTATGTGGAAATGTGTAACATAACAGTAAGATAACAGTGTAAAGGGAATGTATAAAAAAAGTCTTTGAATAAGGCTTTGTGTGATATCTAGTCCACTGGATCTCATTGATGGGCATGGGAAGTTATGACTTTTTTGATCCCACAGGAGAACTGTATTATAAATTGGTGAAAAAGTTAATACATGCTATGATAGTAAAATGTCAGAACATAGAGTGCATTACAGAAGCTGACCTACCGTTGGTTAGAGGGCCCATGCTTTCTGAGATCCCCTGCCGAAAGCAACTTCAAAGCTATAGCAAATGTATATTTTCGTATAAGTTTTTAATGACCACAGGGGATGACTGTGAAAACACTAGAGACAGTAAATAGCTGTAGAGTCTAGGATTTTTACAAGGATAGGAGAGAATGCATTACTTTTCCATCAGTAGAGAATGAGTTATTAGGCAGGAATAAAATTATTGCCTACATGTCTGACTGTTATCTGTGCTCACAAGGGCTGCTTTTATTTATTTTATTCCTGTAAAACAATGACAAAATAAAATAACTGTCTGTTTTACAAGCAATATGGTATAAAAATAACAAAATAGCAAAAAAAAATATTTGTAAAGAAAGCCTAATGAGAAATGATATGAAAACAGAATAACCAGCTCACCAGCAGAAGCTCATAGAGTGCAACAATTCTCATTGACGGAGCAGGTGACTCCTTGCAGGTAATGCAGGGTTACTCCAAGACTTATAAAAAGTGAATGTCCAGCTCTACGTTATCATGAAATCTTGAATAATATTTCAAAAGTTGACGCGTTTCAACCCTTTTTGGGGTCTTAATCATAATGCTAATATTATTGTAGTATGATTAAGACCCCCAAAAGGGTCGAAACGCGTCAATACTGATGAATTTTAACTTTTGAAATAAACTTCAAGATTTTATGATGATGTAGAGCTGGACATTCACTTTTTACAAGCCTTATAGTAAATGATAGTATACGTTACAGTGCCTTGAAAAAGTATTCAAACCCCATTAACATTTCCACATTTGTTAACATTACACCCACAAACCTAAATGCAATTTATTTGGATTTTTTTGTGATATACCAACACTAAGTTTCTAGTATTTGTGAAGTGTAGGGTAAATGATATATGGTTTTTTAAATATTTTAAAAATATAAATCTGAAAATTGTGACATGTATTTGTTTTCACCTCCTGAGTCAATACAGTGGAACCTTGATTTACGATCATAATGCAACCAGGAATGTGTGCAATTCAAATCACTTCTATATCAAAGAAAATTTTCCCACAAGAAATAATTGAAACACAGACAATTCGTTTCACAACCCAAAAATATATAATGTAGTCAAAAACATGTACAGAACTGTAAAATTATTACAGTAATACAAAATACTGAACAGTAAAACATAAAACCTTATCATGCCCATGCAGCCCCCATCGTCCCCATGTAGCCCACAATATCCCCATCATCTCCATGCAGCCCCAATAGCCCTATAAAGGTAACTGCAGAAAGAAACACACACACACTCTCTCTCAAACACTTACCGATCTACCGTTGCACATATTCCAGGCTGCCGGGTGCCACACTGAGCTCTATCAACTGCCATAGGTTTACAGCTGCTAGCGTCTTATTGGCCGGTGGCTTCCTGTACATGAATGACAGCTAAGAGAGTTCAAAGCAGCACCAGAATAGAGTGTTGGTCAGCTGTGGACAACGGAGGTGGGTGGCGGCCAGTAATTACCTACAATCATCAGCATCACAGCAGTATGCACAGTGCTGGCTGGAACCCAAAAGTGAGAAAAAGACTGCGATGCTTGTAATTCATTTCATTGTTCGTTAACCAAGTTACAATTATTCTGAAATGGTAGCTCATCTTTCAAAATGCTCACAAATAAAGTTACTCGTAAATCAGGGTACCACTGTACTTTATTTCGCTTCAATTACAGTCCCTGACAGAAGTTAAGTTGCTTATCCATGTTATGTAAATAAAAGCTTATAACCTGACGTTAAATTCATCCATTGGTTGTATAAAATACTCTTTTGAAAGCTGAAACCCTCCCAAATGTGGTTTAGGTTAAGAAAATAAATTGGCATCAATGCAGAAATATTGATCATTTAATGAACACAGAATGGTCAGATTTTGGCAAGACAAAAGTTTTGTCGCCCACAGAAAGTAATATAATATTCAAACAAATAATTAACTTTTTAGTTAACTCGATCTTTTTTGCCTGGAGGAACTGTGTTGAAGAGATGAATGTGTGAGATAAAGCACCATCCTGCTGCCGAATTTGACCTCTTTTATGATTTGGAATTAAATAGGTAGTTAATACTTCTTGATATTTTAGGCTATTGCTATAGCTTTCCACCTTGTAAATGTTTTGCACACCCCCATACTGAATGTAACCCCAGACCATGATATTTTCACCACCAAATTTGGATCCATATGGGCTCCAGTACGTCTCCTGCAGTATTTGCAGTGGCTGTGGTGTAATTCTACTGAAGATTCATCAGAGAAATCCACCTTCTGCCACTTTTCCAGCGTCCACCTGTTTAGCAGGCTGTGAGACTTTGCAAATGCCACACGTTTTTTTATTTGCCTTTTGTTTAGTGCTGGCTTCTGGGCATTGATTTGACCATGGAGGCCATTTCAAGACAGAATCCTACAAACTGTTCTAGTTGACACAGGAACTTGAGGAGACCAGGCCTGTTGGAGCTCTGCTGCAGTGGAAGAGGGGCTTGCTTTGGATTTTCTAATCAACAAACGTTCCTCCTGAGCAGTTGTCTTGAGGGGTCTGCTTGACCTGGGCTTGTCAAACACATCTCCAGTCTCTTCAAATTTTTTTTAATTATTTGTACTTGATGTTGAGACTCATAAAAGGTGCCAGCCACCTCTCCAGTGGATCTTGTCTTCAGCCTCTTGATAATCAAGGCTTTGGTCACAGGGTGGATTTTTTTCCATGTTGTCAGAGCTCAAGTTGCAATTCAAGTGAAGGTCTGGGGTGCTGGGTTTCTTCTTATACACACCCACTAATTAACCAATCATTTACTGAGAACAGGTGAGGAGGGATTGCCAAAATCTGACCATTCTGTGTTCATTAAATGATCAAAATTTCAGCATTGATGACAATTTATTTTTTTAACCTAAACCACATTTGGGAGGGTTTCAGGTTTCAAAAGAGTAATTTATAAAACCAATGGATGAATATAATGTCAGGTTATAAGCTTTTATTTACATAGTATGGATAAGCGACATAACTTTTGTCAGGGACTCTACTGCTGTAATTTTTTGGGGGCATGTATCTACCAGCTATTCTACATTTAGAAAATAAACATGTTGCCTATTCTTGCTTGCAAAGAAGCTCTAACTGAGTGACACTGATTGCATAGAGTCTTTGAGCAAAAATTTTAAAGCCTAGCTTCAATTTCTCAACGAGATTTAGGACCGAACACCAACAGAGCCATTCACATGAGCATGCTTTGATCTAAACCAGGGGTGGGGAACTCCAGGCCTCAAGGGCCGCACACAGTGCAGGTTTTCATGATTTCCTTAGTATTGCACAGAGTCTGGAATCATCACCAGTACTGGTGATTATACTATCACCTGTGCAATACTAAGGAAATCATGAAAACCTGCACTGTGTGCGGCCCTCGAGGCCTGGAGTTCCCCACCCCTGATCTAAACCATTCCATTGTAGCTCAGGCAGTATGTTTTAGGTCAATATCCTGCTAGAAATTGAACTTATGCTCCAGTATCATTTATTTTACCATATAGTGTGCAGAAAAATGGGGAAAAGACCCAATTGCAGTGAAATTGCAAAAAATTGCAGTTACACACTTGATTTTGTTTTTTTTATTCACCATATTTAGTATATGGTAAAACTGACATGATGGTATAATACCTCTGGTCGGTACAAGTTCAAAGATGCCAAACATGTATAGTTGTACTTATATGTAAATGGTGAAAAAAATTCACAAGTTTTTAAAGTAAAAGAATTGCACTTTTGTGCAATTTTCCGTGACCCAAAACGTTCTTATTTTTCGGGATCTGGGGCTGTGTGATGGCTTTTTTTATGCATAATGAGCTGACATTTCTAATGATACCATTTTTGAGTAGATGTAATGTTTTGATTGCCCGTTATTGTGTGGCGCCCCGTAGGGTAAGCCGCCACCAGAGATACTGCAATCTCATGGTTAGGGAGTGTAGTGCCCCTGTTCTCCAGGTGCTGGGATGTGCAGTTGAGCCCAAAACAAAAACACACACGCAGCGACAGGCCCTGGGACAATGGGAGGACCCAGAAGGAGAGCCTAGGTCACAAAAAGGGGAAACAGGAAGTGGTAGAGAGAGACGGTAGAAAGAGACCAGAGGAGTAACATCGACTGTTGAGGAGTGGTAGTCGGGAGCGTCGAGGCGGTGTGCTGTCGCCTCCCGTGGGTTATAGCAATACCACCCGCTCGCCCACAGGAGGGGAATACTTACTGACGGAGAGAAGAGCCCTAGGGGTAAGGCAGAGACACTGATTTCCCCATATGCCCGAATCTGACGTGACAGAAGAGTTGATGGACGACACAGGGACCCGGCCCTGAACATGGTGCAGGTACTTCATGCCCGAGCAGTAAATCCAGAGGCCCCTGACTTCTACCGGGAGCTGTGGCCGAACACCCGACACATCTTGAGGAAGGTGGCTGAACTAGGAAGCAGTGCCTGGGAGAAGAACCTAATGGCACCCGGGACACAACAGCACCTGTAACATCGGTACCTGAGCTCTGTGCTGTGGGAGAGCATTGAGAGCTTGAGGAACAGAGCGATGACCCGCTCACCTCAGAGGAGAACTTTTTCTTATAGCGCTGAGAAAACGTAGATCCACCAGAGACTGAGACACCTAGAGAGGAAGGAAAGGGCACCAACCGTGGCTTGACTGTACTGACCCAGCTCTGGAGAAAGAGCTCTATCGGAGAGTGGCAAGGAACATACCCGGTGTTCATGTTTTAACATCGAAGTAAAAGCAACGAAACTGCAGCTGTGGTGTGTGTGTGACCTTCTTGAGCGGCGACCATCGGCCGCAGAGGCCGCCCGGAGCTCCGAGGGTACTGTTGATGGTGTGAACATCTGCTAAGGTATGAGTCAGGGGAACCACTCCACTGCAATGGGAACTACGCTCCACCTGTGGGGAGTGATGCCATCCATGCTGCTGGTCATCGTACCCAAAAGTTCTGAAGCGGCGGCAGCCGTCCTGGCCACATACTGCAGGTGGCATCACGGATACCCCCTTATTACCTCAGACTTTCCCTGTCATCATTCCCCGTTTATTTTAAATGACACCGCCATGGTCTCGGCCCACATCTGTGCCTGTGAAAAAAACTGAAGAGAGTTGAAGTAGAACAACGAGTAACTGCCCGGTTCCCGAGTCTTCCCCCACCCTGGAGTGGGCGTGTCAATTGCATCTTATTGCAATGTTCTGGTGACTAAAAACACTTAATTTTGGGGTTTAGACTTTCTTTTTTGTTACCTAGTTTACCGATCTTATTATTTTATTTTATATTTTGATAGAGTGGGCTTTTCTGAATGCGGTAATACCAAATATGTATATATTTTTAAGTTTTATTTTCAATAGCACAAAAGGGGGCTGATTTAAACTTTTGTGGGGGTTTTTCATACTTTAAAATGTTTGGTGCTTCACGCTACAATTGCTCTTCTTGTCTTTAGATGGGCTGCTGTTCATCTATAGACAGGCAGATTACTTTCTGCTGGTGACCTCAGTGAGTCATCATCCTCAGGGTTATTGCAGGACCCCTATATATCCAGGCAACAGCAGAGGTTCTGTGATTCATTTCACGGGACAAGCGATTACGATGGGGATTGCGCTGATTCCCACCGTGGGGCTCTAGATCAGGTTGTTAGTGAATGACAGATCGATCCAAAGGGTTAACAGCGCCAATTAGATCATGGATCTGATCACCGCTGCTAGTTCTAGATCTCAGCTGATGAGATCAGCTGAAATGTGCAAAGGAGGATGCGAGCTCAGCGCATGAGCTCACATCAAAGGGAGGCGACATATGATGTACATGTACGTCAGAAGTCGTAAAGGGTTTAAGTGATGCGTTCACTGCATTTTTACAGCAAGTAAGGATCCAAAAAGGATTAAAAACACAATGTGAACATGGGCTAAGACTCGATCCTCCGCATATTGATCAGCTTATCTCTACTGAACAGGCATCATGTTTGTTTAAAATAGCAGATTTTTTACTAATAGAATATTTATCATTTGTTGTTTTTATTTTGATAATGCAATACTTGTAATGACTTGAACATACAAATTGTAAATTTTAAAAATATTTGGAACTTTTAATGGATTTAATAGCAATTCCTAACAGATTCAAATGGAACTGAAATTTAATGAGAGTGCATTTATGTTGAAATAATTTATGGAATCCAGAAGGAGATACATCTATTCTGCAACTATTCAAGCATAGTAATTAGTTTTCTACTACTTCGAGGGGTATAATATCATTAAATATACTCCCTTTTTATTTCATGCTGTCATTCCGATGTATGTAAAATAATTAATATATTCTTTTTTAAAATTGGGAATATTGTTTAAGCAATGGCTTTGTTGTACCACAAAATACTTTTTCTTTCTGAAGGATTGATGTCTATCAAAGTTAAATACATTTATTATTTTTAGAAAAGTAGGTTAAAGAAAAGACAGGTCTTTAGTTTTTTATTTTATTTTTCACTTGAGGGAATAAGTGACAGTAGATATACTTAATTGGTCCCTTAGTGTTGCAGTGTAACCTATACAGCTGATGGCTATCACCTATTAAATGCCATCTGAGAAAGTCTGAAAATTTTCAGCAACACTCATGCCTTTTTATTGACTTTTATGACTTTTAGTTATAAAAATTATTATTCTGAAGGAAATAAATCTAACAAGTGTAACTGATAGCTATTTATACAACGGACCTGAGACTTCTTCTTTGTCATCTGATACCTGAAATTTAACGCAATATGTAAAATAGAGGAAACCATTGTCATGCCTGATGAAGGAGTAGAAAAGAGAATGGAGCAAGCTATAATAGGGATGAGACAGGGCTAAGATTACGTGACAGGTAAGAGGCAAGTAAATGATTCTTTACTGTAGTTTACTGTAGTAAAACTGTAGTTGCCTTTTATGGTGAAAAACCAAAACATAATAAATCTTCAATTTGATTTAAATACAATCAGGCAAATTTAGAGTAGCCAGGGACCTGAGCAGTTTAGAGGCCATTACCTCCCAGCACCCGATGTATCACATGACATGTCACATGATTCTATTGGGAGATCATGGATACGTTACCTGATTAACACACCTGCTTTGTTGCACTTTTGTATATTAAAAATGACAAGCAATTTTTTCTCCTCCTATACAGTGCTATACATTACATGATGTAGCGCTATACATATGAGAGGATAGTATGTAATACCAAACTCACTATCTATTATATAATCACGAATGGGTTTTTTGCCCCTTTTGAGTCCGCTCGCGCTGCGAGTCAGCGTGGTCATGTGGATACACCCGAAGCATTGGCCGCGCAGCGGCCATTGCGAGCAGTTCTAAGGCGACTCGCTATGCCCGCGCAGCGGGCATGGCGAGTCGCCTTAGCAGCGCGAAGCATTGGCCGCGAAGCGGCCATTGCGAGTCAGAGACTCGCTCTTCTAGAATCCCGATGCATGTGCATCGGGCACCCAGCTAGTATATAATAACGGACAACTTTATAAATGGGAGGATGCTATATAATATGGGACGGAGCTATACTGTACATAACAAATAAGAATGCTATGTTATACAAGGAAGCACTATTTACATCCAGAAATGTTATATAATTTGTGATGGATTACTCAGTACACATCATTTGATAGCCATTTTAAACGGACCACAGTAAAAGGCTGCTGATCAGTGATGATTTCCAGATTGGTGGCCATTTAGTGCTGTCAGTCAGTCCAGGTAATTATTATTATTATTGAATGGCCTTCAGCTAGATCTTGAATCATAGTGACTGGATGGATGAATGCTCTGTAGAGAGATCGATTTTGTACAAGCCTAGAGAGGTCCACCATGGTTGTCTCAGCAATTGGGTGCTCGGTGCTCTGGCCGAGCATCTCAAGATACTCGTGTACTCGGCCAGAGCACCGAGCCCAATGTAAGTCAATGAGTGACTGGCTCAGCCCACAGACTTCCAGTTATAAAACGAGTACTTCTGGGAAAGGGCGGGAGGGTGGGCTTTATTAAATCGCCACAACATATAACACCTTGCTGTGGACCCAAGAGGGATCCTAACAATTAATCTGCTCCCTGTGTGGTGCCAGCTTACTGTGTGCACTGAAGGGAGCTGTGTATTTGTGTCAGATTGCTAATTATTAGCGAGCAGTCCGAGCATCTCGGCAGTACTTGGTGTTCGCCGATCATCCCGAGTACCGGGATACTCGTGCGAGTAACGAGTAGCGCCGAGCATACTCGCTCATCCCTAGTCTTTATCATTCAGGTTTCACTTCCATATGTCTCTACAGAAAATATGTAAATCCAAGAAAGGCCAGCACCGGATATCCTTTAGAAGGTTATTCTTTATTCATGTTCACACGGTAAAATTATAAACACAGGCACACAAATGCTAAAAAGCATTTTTTACAGCCATTACAAGACACATTTAGCTCAGACTGGGATGATTAGAGAAGTACTAGGAAGTTGCAGGGACAGGTGATTAAGGGGCATAAAGTAAGTGACAGGTTCCCTTTAATTTTCAGATAGTGCAATGTTTCTCAACTCCAGTCCTCAGGACCCACCAACAGGTCATGTTTTCAGGATTTCTTTAATATTGCATAGGTGTTAGAATTATCTCCTTTGCAGGTGATTCAATTAACACCTGTGCAATACTAAGGAAATCCTGAAAACATGACCTGTTGGTGGGTCCTGAGGACTGGAGTTGAGAAACACTGAGATAGTGTCTTCTTTTTATATGCCCTTTTTTTCTATGACTGTTCATAAGAAAAGGGTCCTTTATGTGCTGGAAGCTCAAAAAAGACCTTTTTCTGCTATCTGGCTTTTATATTTGCACATGAGTCTGCAGCATCCAGTGCATGTGTTTATAGTGATTGTGTCTCACACAACCATTTAAGGTGAGCCTATCCAAGATATTTTCTTTTGTGGTTATATTGGATAAGACCCCATTCTGCACTCTTTGTCATTTCAGCCCTATTTTCTTATTTTAGACTGTTGGCAATTTGTCCAACAATTTTGATTCCTTCTATTCTTCAAATCTAGTCTTCAGAATAAAAGGCTTCTGCATATAAATGGAAGAGCAATGGTAACAGAATACATCCTTTTCTGATGCCTCACTCTTCTTTAAACTATGCAGTATCACCATGTTCAGTTTGAACTATTGCTTCTTGGTCGATGAAAAGATTTTAATGGGTCTGACAATTTGGTTCAGCACACTCATATCCTTCATGGTAATTTAATCAAAGTAAAAAAATAGGGGGGGGAACAAGAGGCGCAATAGTGCCCTATCACTAGTGACACTAATGTATGCGGTGGGTATGAATTCACTCACCTAGCACAGTTGTGAGACCCACAACTGGTGTAAAAGCATTTGGCATTAAATGCAGCTGCTGCAGGACTTCCACCTTCCACATGCACGTGGGAATCATCCAGAAGTTACCTCAGGGGAAATGGTGTATCAGTGTCCGCGCTGCTGAAATCCCAAGAAAACGATCCGGAAACCATATGTAGGTTGCATCAATCATCCATTTATTCCTTTCCTACGCGTTTCAACACTGTCCTAGTGTCTTCCTCAGGGATATCCCTGAGGAAGACACTAGGACAGTGTTGAAACGCGTAGGAAAGGAATAAATGGATGATTGATGCAACCTACATATGGTTTCCGGATCGTTTTCTTGGGATTTCAGCAGCGCGGACACTGATACACCATTTCCCCTGAGGTAACTCATGGTAATTTAAAGTTTATGATGATCAGGACAGTCTAAGGCTTTACTGTAGTAAATGAAGTAAAATTAGAGCTCCTTGTATACTTTTGCGATTTTCCATTGTTCATCTCATATTAACAAATACATTTCTTGTTCCTCTGCCTTTTCTGAATTCTGCTTGTTGCTCTGGCAGCTCTTTAACAAATTAAGGCTGTAGCCATCTTTGTAGTATCTTCAGTAGTATTTTTCTGGCATGAGGTATAGGCACAATAGTCGAATAGTTTCCACATTCAATAGCATCTCCCTTCTTTGGAATAGGAATAAACACTCATCTTGTCCGGTCTTTGGCTATTTAACAGTTGTCCATATCTGTTGACAGATCACAAGCATATAATCACATCAACTACTGCTTCAGAAAACTTTATTAGCGCTATTGGATTATTGACACATCTAGGTGCTTTGTTATTGTTTTTTGACAAAAGCTTTTTCACAGCAATGACTTAGTCTTTCAAGATGTTCGGTTCACTATAACTTCCAGTCTTTTTCTTCTCCTATCACTTAGTGGTTCCTGTAGAGGTGCTTCATGTATCTGTAGGTCTGTATTTCCTAGAGTCGACCTGTTGAAGCACACCTGCATGAGAAATAGTCATAGTCCAACCTGTATCCCGCATACTCCAACATGCCATCTTGATCCCTGCTTGAAAGAACCTACCTCTGGTGAGTGTGGCTTCCTTCTATTCTATTGTGAAGATATCATGTGTTAAGTATTTTCAGAAGTGATAAGCACCAGAGCGGTTGCCAGCTGCCTGACACAGTGCTCTTTTCTTCCAGTTCAGTGAACTTAGAGCATGAAGTGGTAGTGCAGGTCAGATCTCCTTGTTTTTGCCATCCTTTCCATCTTTCCTTGATCTGTTCTGGTTATGTTAGTTTGTTCCCGTTGGTGTCTTTCAACATTCCCACTCTTGGTTGAAACTTTTGTCATATCTCTTTGATCTTTGGGTATGCATTAATAGTCTTGCCTTTCAGATGTTTGTTTACTATCTCTATACATACCTTTTGATTAAAAAAGTTATTTTTCCTCAAAATATTTCAAAGAAAAGGGGTAGACAAGGGCGCAATGGGTCTAAACTGTTTGTAGGAAGTGTAAGTGCCATATAAGAACTGCTCACCTTAATCAGTAGTGTGACCCACAACTGATTATAAAGCATCATAGCTGCAGCAGGATCCCCCACCTCATGGATGGTCCTCAGAAGTTGACTCTGTTGTTGCATCCCTGATGAAGAGGTCGAGACGATCTCGAAATCCGTTGGAATAAAGAATCATTGTTTTAAGCACAGAGGAAGTTCGTTATTAAAGACAGCAGCGCGGATCTAAAATTTTTTTGTCTGTTTCTAGAGTTATTTTTCTTCAAAAGGCTCTTAATCATCTTTTACTGATGTTATCTGTCTCCTGCTTATTACCTTTTGCATTTGCCATTTGCTTTCTTCGATGACCTTTGAGGCCTCTTCTGTTAACCATATTTGCGGAGGTCCCTTCTGCCTCTTGTCAATATTTGTTTTGGCTTTTTAAATAATGATAGTTCTTATTTAGTCCATAATTACTCACTTTCTTTTATCTATGTCCAGTGATACAAATCAGTTGTGCAGACTGTTCCAAAAAAATGTCAGGTATGTTGGTCAAATAAAAGTTGAAAATTACCTGTTTTCTACTCCATTTGTACAGCTTCACTCCAATCTTTTCTGTCAAAAGCTCTTCATCAGTTCCACAGTCAGCTCCTGGCCTTGTTTTTGTGGTAATTATTGATGACCTGCATCTTTGGTGAACACCTACAGTATATCTAGTCAATCTTACTTTTATTGGTCCCATTCTATGATGTCCATATGTAGAGTCATAGTTTGTGATTTTGGAAGAAGGTGCTCATGATGAACAGTTCATTCAATGTACAAAAGGCAATAAATCTTCCTCCAGCCTTGTTTCATTCACCAGTTCAAAGTTAATAACAATGTTCCCATGTTTGCTGTGGCACTCTTTAGCAAACATGAAGTGTTGTTTTGGCATCTTGCCAATTTCCTCTTGATCATAGACTAGTTCAACATCCTCCTCATTGGCATCTGTTGTTGGTAAGTAAACTTATATATAATTATGATATGGATTGTTGCTCCTTGGAGATGTCGTAATACATTTACATTACTGATAGCATTGTACTTCAGGATAGTGCAGGACACATTTTTGATGGAAAATAAAAGCGACACCATTTCTTCTTCCGTTATCAGTAAACCTAGTATACATTTGTAAATGTCCACATTGAATCCACCATAGTTCACTAATTCTGAGTTAGTTGCGTCCTCTTCTGTCCATTTTGGCTTTGAAAATGTTAAGTTTGCAGCTTTTGATCTTCCTTTTTGACCAAGCAATATCAGCACCAATACTTCCTTGCGGTTTTGACCCTGGTGTGTCATGCGACTTGATTGTAGTCAGTTAAACCATCGGCTCTTTGCCAGTAGCTTTTGAGTGCCTTATGACCTAGGAGAACATCTTTCAGCACTATATTGAACTCCTTTAGTTGCACTCTCCAAGTTTTTTTGTCATGATATGGAAGTAGATTTCCAGGCCTTTCTTCTGTAATGTAGCTCCTGTGACAGAGCCACACTGAATCAGGGTTGTATGTTCTCAAAACTACTTCATTGTGCAACATCTTGCTGCTGATGCTGGCACTGGACAGTATGTTTAGTTTGGTACCTTAGTTTAAACCTGTCTATCTGGGGTTTCCTAATAGTTTGACAGCTGATGCTCTTCTTCAGCATCTGAAAAAGCCACTTGAGGAATAAAGATTCTATCCACTTACATTTAACTGCTACACTAAAGCCAGATGCAGTTAAATGAAGACAGAATATATACACATCAAGTCATTTTGTCATTGCTGTGCATTATATTTCTTCATGTAGCTGGTTCTAGCACTTTTTCAAGTGGGTTTTGGTGTACTGTGCCTGAAAGAGATGCTGTGATCACAAGCACTAAATTGAAAAAATAAAAGAGTTCTCACTGCAAATGATGGGAACTAAGATGCTAAAGGCCCCGTTACACGCTACGATATCGCTAACAATATAGTTGCAACTAAAAAGAGAAAATAGTGTTGCGCCACCTGTGGACCTCTCCTGTCTTTAAAGCGGTCGTATTATAAGCAAACTAACCTTTAAAGGTTGTGCACGATCCGCACAACCAGATTGTGAGCGTAGTTTTGCGGCTCAGGCTGCCAGCCTTGGATCTGTAGTGCTCCTGTGTCCTCAATCACCTCTGCTCCTGGCCTCGTGCTGTCCACGCTCTCTCTAAAGGGTTGGGTCAGGAAACACCACGTTGATCCATTAACCCTATCCCTCCTGCAGCTCTGTCACCGCTTTCCCCAATGGAATTAGATTAATAGAATTCAGATAGAATATTCGGTTCTAAGATAGAGCGCAGGTATGAAACGGGATACTTTAATCTTTATCTCCGTAACTTTATTCATAAAAAGCTCCAGACCACAACGCGTTTCGACGTACAGACGTCTTCCTCAAGCAGATCCGCTTGAGGAAGACGTCTGTACGTCGAAACGCGTTGTGGTCTGGAGCTTTTTATGAATAAAGTTACGGAGATAAAGATTAAAGTATCCCGTTTCATACCTGCGCTCTACCTTAGAACCGCATATTCTATCTGAATTCTAATATAGTTGCAACATCACGGTTTTGTGACGTTGCAGCGACTTCGTAGCGAAGTGGCTGTGTGTGACATGTACCAACAACCAGTGATCAGCTCGCTGATTGCTGATCGTTGGTAAATGGCCAGGACCATTTTTTTAACATTGGTCTCCTGCTGGGCGGCCAGCATCGGCGTGTGGGACAGTGGGAGACCAACGATCAATGATCTCCGAGCACCGCACAGACACGCTGGAACAGGTAACCAGGGTAAACATCGGGTAACTAAGTGCAGTGCTCTGCTTAGTTACCTGATGTGTACCCTTGTTACCAGCATTCTCACTGGTCGCTGGTGAGTCTGCCTGTGTGACAGCTCACCAGTGATCAAATAGCAATGTCCCAGCGATCCCGATTGTTGGTGGGATCACTGGGACATCGCAGCATGTAATGGGGCCATGAGATGTAAAAGATATAGCTTATTGCTAAAAGTAAATCAATTCACATGACCATTGTCTAGCAGCAAGGTCTGTATTTCCTGGTCATTGAATGGGAGCCTTGGAGAACACCTCCTACCAATTAACATCTCTTATGCTTTTTGTTTACCCAGCCTGATAGGACAATGGGTTTGTGTGCCATGCCACACAATGATGTTGTGCTAATTAAATAGGAGCTGGAAATACTGGCAGATACAATTGTATGCAACAGTTTGGACACCTTTAATCAAAATGACTGTTATTGTGATCAATTAAGCAAGTTAAATATGACATGATTTCTAAAAGGCATAAAGTTAAATAGAACCTGTAAGGTCCCCTGGGCACACAGAACCATGAGAAGGTCTGTGCCCATATCTATAATCACTGCCTAACTGTCCCTCTATGACATACATACAGTCTATGTAGTAACATACATAAAATAAAATCTTTAGAATAAGTATTTTTAAAGACCATTAATGAAATGCTAATTAGTTCTTTGACTAGTCGAGGAGTTGTTGGTTCTCCTGCTTAGTCAGCCCACTTAGCATGTTACCACGTCCCTGTAGTGTGACAAGAACATGCTTTTATCTCCATAGCATCATCGGCATCACTGCCAAAGCCACGCGTGCAGCTTTGTATATTTCAGCATTCAGTTTCTCTGACACCAAGTATATGCACCCCGGTTTCATTAGAAGTTGCCCGCACTTCCAGTTAATGCGCATTACACCTCTCTGAAGACGGGATGCATTAAATCATCAACTTCAAAGTAGTGTGCATGACCAGAGAGCAGATGCCTTCCAGTCATGCTTAGTGACCCTCTCTGAAACCAGGGTGCATACACAGAGAAGCTCAGTGCTGGGATATATAAAGTCACGTGCACCAGCTGCTGTTTAAAGCCTATGGAGCCTTCTTCTGAGCTTCATTCTGAGTCTCCATAGAATAGTTGTACTTTACTGCTATTCACAGTCACTGGAGATGCATTTCTGGAACATGGACTATGACAGAACTTCATGAGAGCGTTTTTGATAATTACTTTCAAATTGTCTCTTAAAAGAGGAAGCAGACTTGAACTCCTAGTAATCCTACATGTCAAAAACAACTTTTTAACAAGCCTTGTCATATGACTTAGGATTTATACCAGATCAGAACCTCAATTTACAGACATAGATTTCAGGGTGATTACCACTTGTCAATGCAAAGTATGAGATCTGTTATGGCTAAGTGGGATCTTGTTGGATTCCTACTTCCAATAAGTGGCACTCGACTTCAAGTCTCCTTCCTCGCTGAAGAGACAATTTGCATATTTTGCAAAGTAGTATTACGGCTTTAAGTCTCCTTATTACAGGTATGCCAAATTGGTGAGTCACTCTCCACAAGGATAATAAATTGATGAACAAGTGATAGTGTGGGGGAGTCTTTATAAAAAAAACTATTTTTTCCTGTGTGTGTTTTTTGGGGAGATTACTGAGTTAGTAATTGTGGTGTTTGATAGATGCCCCTCTATTACGAAGAACTGGGTTTGATACCAGCTGACATTACACACCTGACGTCAACCGGAAATATATTTGCTTGATTGCCACTACAGCAGGGAAATCGAGAAGAGCCGAACAGTCTAATGTGATGTGCCAATTCTTGGATGGCTGCCGCTGATATTTTTATGCTGTGAAGGGCCAAATAACATGGGTCTTCTCAACCTGATAATATTACCTGCAGCGATCTTGTTTGTCTGCTTATCAAAAATAGGGGGATCCCACTATTTTTTGAAAATTGTTTATTGGGTTAACTAAGCCTAAAAACACCCTTTAATGCCACATGAAAGGCACTAAAGGGTGTAAGTGTACAACTCTGCCTATATGCCTGGTCTAATCTAAACTCCTAAAAGAACTATCCCTAACCTGCTTCTAGAGGAGAGTTTGCTGAGCATTGCACCCTCGGATTTCATAGAAGACCAATGATGTAGCAGCTGGCCAATATCAGTAATGTCAGTAGCCAACAAGGATTTGGCATTACAGTGTATGGTAGACAATCTCTGCATGTTTACTGTCTGTCTAACAGTCGCAAAACATGTGGGGTAGGGATTCAAGTATTTTGCTCAAGTACCTGCAATACTTGATTGAGCAATGAGCATACGCGAGCACCCCTGATCCAATATCGAGCTGTTCATGCTCACTCATATGTACTTATGACCTTCTGTTGGACATCTGCCACACCCATCAATAAGTTAATGTCTGATCAGACAATGGCTGGATATAAGTGATGTTTATAGCAAAACAACAACCATGTATATACTATTTGAATAACTATTTTCCTAAGTAGTTTGGCCATAGTGGAATAACATCTTCAGAATGACAGGTTAAATACCTAGCTGTATCAAGGCAAATATCAAGTATGTCCGGCAGGCCTGGTAAAACTTTACCTTCATGTTGCCAAAAATGAGATATGATGAGATGGACCTTTTACATCCATGAAAGATTATCCTTTGTTGGTATTATGTACAATTGTAACAGTTTCACAATGAGGTTTACTGTATAATCTAATTTGATGAAGGAGACATTGGGCTCTGAAAGCTTGCAAATATAACTTTTCTGGTTAACCAATAAAGGTATCACTCCTACAATGCTTTTGTCATTTTTGGGGCATAAGAATTTACATGAACATTGAGTTCAATCATCCAAATTTGTTGAAAGGAATGAGACAGCTCAAACCTTGGTCATCATGGATCAGCCACTGTCTATATTGTTCTTGTCAGGTGTCTTTGAATTGCTGCGGCAAGAAAAAACATTGCGGACCCATCTGTCTGACTAGTCTGCAGCATGGCTCGGTCCCAGGCCAGCGATTAATGTATGGTTCTCCCTGAAATGCTACAGCATTTTTGTGTCAAATATACCCGGCTAGGATAATACAGCCAACGGCTGATACATGCTGCCAAGCTTTGGGCACCATATATCAGCTGTCAGGTTCCCTTTATTACCAAAGTGTTTGTCAATGACAGTGTTTGTGATGTAAAAAGTAACTAATTTGATATAGTGTTTAAAAAATTCTACCATTATATATATTGTAGGGTGAGGGGCAAAACCTTTTAGAACTGGGCTGACCATCTGTCAGACATAGGATACTATTTTTTACAAGGGAAAATTTGATGGCCTCATATTCTTAAAAATCTGAGAAAATATCTTCCAAGTAAGAGATTTTGTATCTGATAGAATGTGCCAATTTTATAAACCTTTTAACCCAACTTCTGTCTGGCAAGGGTCTAAGAGAACATGTTAAATGATTCTACTATCTCTTCATGTTTTTCTGCTTTGGCCTATTGTTGATTTTATCATGGGTATTGCTTAGATTCTACTATACCCCTCAATCTTTTTGCTGTCAGGGGTATTTTGATCACCTCTGATAACCAGTACACTTTGCACGGCTTGACATGTACTGCTAAAGCTAAAGTGCTAAACAAAATCATTAAATTGAAGCAAATATCCATATATTTTTGAAAGTAGACAAGATGGGACAATATGTGAACTGACATTAATGATATGGCATACCTATGACTAAGGTAGTTTCATTTTGAAATGTGTAATGCATGGCTCTACAGGGCTGGGAATTTTTTTTATATGTTTCAAAATGCCTGTCTCTAAAGAAAAAGTCTGATTTTATAAAAATTGTGGACATGCCAGCTTTCCCTTGCTCTTTGTTGAGCTAGTGCAATTTTTACTATTCACTACTCGCGCGTATAGTACATTATTTGTGATACTCGTTACTAGGTGATTGGTGCTCGTGAGTGAGTCGATCATTATTGATCTGACACAAGTTGATAGCTACCTTCAGTAAATAAAGTGATCTGGCACCTCAGTGAGAGCAGATTGAATGTTAGGCATTCTCTGGGTGCACCACAACGAGTTTTATGCAGTAAACAAGCAAAAAAAAACACCCTCCTGCCCTGTCCTGGAAATGCTTATTTTGTAGTTGAATGTGTGTGGGCGGAGCCTTTCACTAACTGAATAACATTGGACTCACTATTCGGACGAATATGCGAGTATTAATAACTACTCGTTAGGAGTACAGCGAATGCAAATATTTTGCCACCTGCTTATCACTAATGACTACACTTGGTTTACAGCCAATATTATCGGAGGTTTGTGAATCCTAATTATTATCCTTGTGAGCCGCACATTCCTCCTTCCTTTGTTCTCTATTTTGTAAACTATAAACACTTAAAGTGTAAATGTCATTTCATTGAGAGAAAAAAAAACAATACTGCACTGGATATTAATTATGGGTCCCATAGCAGCTAAGATAATGCTTTCTTGTGCCATATGGCTTTTTTTCTCACATTTTTCTGTGCTTTTTTTTTTTTTTAAAACTGCATTTTATGGCTTTGTGGGTGTTGCCAACATCTGATAAGAAACAGTGCAATGTTACAGCAAAGTGAAAGCAAAGAAGGGGTTAACGGGTTAGCAGAGATTTTGACTGAGCAGAGAAGGAGCCAGATGACAGATCAGAAGCTTGTGCCAAGGAAAGAGTAGTTTGCCGTGATTCTGACATTGCTTAGCAACTGTGCTGTAGGCTCAGATAATCCGATACATTGTTTCCTTATCAACTGCAGGCAGCTGCATAAGCCACACCTTCACACTTATATAATTACATGCCCCAAATTCAGTGTGAAGACGGATTTAACTGAAAATGAGCATATGTCTGCTTCACACACAGTCTAGTGGGAACACCTTGCAGAAGGTTTATGAATGGTTTTCAGCCAAAAGTAATGAAGTATATTTGAAAATTCAAAAAAATCACTTGCTCCGCATTATTATTAAATAAACATTTATTTGACGGTTACGCTTCAAAGCAGAAAATTACACTTCCTAAAGATGTCGAGATGTTTTTAAAATGCATACGTTGGGTCATTCAGTGAAATAAGGCTCAGAAAAAATAAAGAAGGTCTGAAAGCAGGGCCAGTTTTATACAAAGTGGCATCCTGGGCAATATTTAATGTAGGTTAAATGCTAACATATTGCATCATCGCACTCAAACATGTAGTTTACATTTACACGTGCTGAGTTCAGATTGGAAAATGAGTGCGATCAACAATAGTCAAACCCTTCGGCACTTGTTACCTGACCTCTTTACGCAGGATGATGGTGAATGATGGGCATTGAATGATCACTAGTAGTGTAGATCACACTGTCCGCTATAAAATGTTATCATCATCAGCACTTCTGCAGTTTGTTAATTGCTGATGTGGTGTCAAGAATAATGATTTATGTTTAATCATAACCAATCCTATCACCCTATGAATGAAAAGCATTTTGCTCTTTCAATGGGAAATTGCTAACAAGTTTACACTAATGAACTCTTATTTGGGCAAGGCGGGATTTATACATCTGGATGCTACATACACACAGTATTATTATTATTTATTATTATAGCGCCATTAACTCCATGGTGCTTTACATGTAGAAAGGGTTAATAAAGAGAAGTACAAGGTACATGGACAACATATGGCACACAGGTACAGGAGGAGAGAGGACGCTGTCCACAAGGGCTCACAATCTACTAGTACGTGACATTATGATAAACACACATATATACACAAACACAGCACATGCATACAGAGCACATACACACACACCTTAACACATATTTATATTGGCTGTACATGTCTTACAGGATGGGTCATCCAGTGAGAGAAGCTTTTTGTGCTGACTTATACTTGACCAAGAGGATTATAAATACAAGAAATCTTGTATTAGTTATGAATTACCTAATGAAGAAGACCGTTATTATAGGATGATCTACTTAAATTAATACTAAAGGTTACTTTTACAAAAAAAGTTACATTTTAATTATTAAGCACCATCCTGGTATTTTAAAGTCCCTAGGTCAGCAATACCTGTCTTGTATTAATATGGTGTCATAGGGGTGGTCAGTAGTGGAAATATTGAATTTCATGATTTGTAAATCCCCCAACCTTCCCCCCCATGATTTTTCCTTCGTTCAATTGTTTATTCCTTCTCTTCTTCCAAGAGTCTTAGCTTTTTTTTAATTGTTCCTTCCACATAGTTATATGAGGGCTTATTTTTTGTGGGACAAGTTGTACATGCGAACAAGACATTATATTCTACCACATGGTGTACTATACAATGGGAAATAAAAATTGCAAGTGCAATAAAATTCAAAGAAATGTAACTCTACTATATGTTTTTTTTTAATTTGTTGTATTTACTTTTTTAACTATGTGGCAATACTTACCCTACAATATGATTATCCAGGTGATTATGAGTACACAGATAACAAATATGTATAGTTTTATTTTTCATTCAAGTTGTAAAAAAAAATCTGAAATTAGTAAAAAAAAAAAAAATTTGCTTTAAGCTGGATGCACACTGCGGTCAGGTCCGATCCAGGGCTGTCAGGGGTGAACGTGACATCCCTGAACCAGACCTGGACACAGAATCAGAGGGCAAATATGCCCTCTGGTCCGGTGTGCAGCCGGATGCTGCAGAGCTCAGCTGTCCCCTGCAAAATGGTGCTGAACCGCTTCACAGAGGACAGCTCCCTGGTGCTGAAGTTCACGCTGAACTTCAGTCGCAGGTGTCCGGTTCACGGATCCTCCCGGATCGAGGCAAGCCGGCCCCATAGACTCCCTTGATAGGGAGCGCCGGATTGCCACAAGTATGGGAGGATCCGGGAGAATCCGGGAGGATCCGATTTGGGGAGATTTTTCTCCCCAGACACAAAAATGCAGCATGCTCCGATTTTTTGTCCGGGAGAAAAATCCGATTCCTCCCAGATTCTCCCGGACACATGGAAACCGGATGGCAGACAGTTGCCATCCGGCTCCATCTGGCCCCATAGGGCTGCACGGGGTGAAAATTGGGTCCAGGGCAGTCAGGTTTACACAGGACAGCCCCGAATCGGACCTAACCACAGTGTGAAGACAGCCTTAGTCCCCATTTTCTGAAACCTGTAACATTTTTATTTTTTTTGACTGTAGTGCCCTAAAGAAGATATGAAGCTTTTACAGCCTGATTGCATCTTCTTACAATGTTAGAGAGGCTAAAAAACATAATTCTGTGGTTTGGATTTTTTCTTGTTTTGCAGTTAACCAATTGGATTAATTTACTTCATATTTCAATAACTCAGACTTTTACCAATGCAGCTTTACCAAATATGCGTCTTTATATATACAGTATATATATTTTTTCAATTATATTTTCAGTGTAACTCCTACTGTAGACTCAAAGGACTGCCCAAGAGCGTGGGGGCATTACAATTGCCAGTAAGCTCCTTTTCCCCCAATGTTGGCGAGGTCTAATAGATTATAAGAAAGAAAATAGAAGCTGAATATTTATTAAATTGATCATTTCCTTCCAACCTCATAAAAAACCCTGCATGATTTGCTGTAAAAATTTTCTGATGTTTAAGATGTTTAGTAATTAATAGTTAGAACATCTACACTTCAAACTTGAAATTGCAACACCAAAAAGGAAAAGTCATGGAATTGTGAAAAATTACAGAAACTATAGATATTATACCGTATATACTCGTGTATAAGCCGAGTTTTTCAGCCCAAAATTTGGGCTGAAAAGTCCCCCCCTCGGCTTATACACGGGTCTATACGGTAGACCCGTGTGGTGGGGGCTGTGTGGTGGGGGCTGTGGAGGCTGGAGGAGGCGGGGGGGGGCTGCTGTATGAGCGGCCCCGTCACGTGGGGCCGCTCATTATATATGCACTGCTTCCCCCTGTCAATCAGCGCAGGGGGAAGCAGTGCATATGGCCCCCCCCAAAAGCTGGCACTGTCCCCCCTTGTAAGGGCCCCCCCCGGTGCTTATACATTACCATTCCGGTTTTCTGATCAGCGCGGCTCCTCCGTGCTGCGTCGCCGTCTTCATCCTCCCGCGCTCGCTGCATCCATCCGGGTTCTCCGGCGGTCGCAGCGATATGACGTCATCGCGCGACCGCCGGAGATCCTGGATGCAGCCAGCGCGGGAGGATGAAGACGGCGACGCAGCACGGAGGAGCCGCGCTGATCAGAAAACCGGAATGGTAATGTATAAGTAGCGGGAGGGGGAGGCCTTACAAGGGGGGACAGTGCCAGCTTTTGGGGGCTGCTGGGTACCCCCAGGGGGCTGCTGGGTACCCCCTGGGGGCTGCTGGGTACCCCCTGGGGGCTGCTGGGTACCCCCAGGGGGCTGTTGGTACCCCCAGGGGGCTGTTGGTACCCCCTGGGGGCTGTTGGTACCCCCAGGGGGCTGCTGGGTACCCCCTGGGGGCTGTTGGTACCCCCTGGGGGCTGTTGGTACCCCCAGGGGGCTGTTGGGTACCCCCAGGGGGCTGCTGGTACCCCCAGGGGGCTGCTGGTACCCCCAGGGGGCTGCTGGGTACCCCCTGGGGGCTGTTGGTCCCCCCTGGGGGCTGTTGGTCCCCCTGGGGGCTGTTAGTACCCCCTGGGGGCTGTTGGTACCCCCTGGGGGCTGTTGGTACCCCCAGGGGCTGCTGGGTACCCCCTGGGGGCTGTTGGTACCCCCAGGGGGCTGCTGGTACCCCCAGGGGGCTGCTGGTACCCCCAGGGGGCTGCTGGGTACCCCCTGGGGGCTGCTATATGTACCCCTGGGGGCCTGCTGTATACTACCACTGGGGCTGCTGGGGCTCCTGTATACTACCACTGGGGCTGCTGGGGCTCCTGTATACTACCACTGGGGCTGCTGTATACTACCACTGGGGCTCCTGTATACTACCACTGGGGCTGCTGGGGAATCTGTATACTACCACTGGGGCTGCTGGGGCTCCTGTATACTACCACTGGGGCTGCTGGGGCTCCTGTATACTACCACTGGGGCTGCTGTATATACCACTGGGGCTGCTGGGACTCCTGTATACTACCACTGGGGCTGCTGGGGAATCTGTATACCACACTGCTGGGGGCTGTATAACTGTGCTGGGGTCCACCCTCGGCTTATACACGAGTCAATAGGTTTTTCCAGATTTTTGGGGCAAAAGTAGGGGGGTCGGCTTATACACGGGTCGGCTTATACACGAGTATATACGGTAAATAGAAATGAGCAGATTTGACAAATTTTAAATTAGCTAAATCCCATAGATTTTTACCAGAGAATTCAATTTGATTTTATTCTCTGCAAATCTAATATTCCTTATTAGGCTCTGAGAACTCTGTAGACCCCAGAGCATAAAAAACGGAACATGTAAAGATAAAAAACCTAGTACGTCATTCATCACGTGAATTTCGCTGTCTCAAATAGAGGTCATCAGAGGTTCTCTCTTGAGCATTATGGTCTGGGTGTCAAAATATAGCTGTAGCCCTGTAGTATTTATTCAAGGCTTACAATCAGATTGGTATTTTATTGAATGCTTTCAGAACCACTATTGTCACTTCTCTAAAGTGTCCCAACAGCCATTTTTCATCACATAGCTAGACTCAATGTTGTTTGGGCTACTTCGAGCAGTCTACATGGACTAAATGTCCTACCATGACTGTAGTATTTTTAGACTTGTCTCTTATCAAGCACATCTGGAACGTCATTCATTGCCTAATGCCAAGAAAGCTGTCATCAAGATTTTCATGTCCAAGTGCATTCAGTGGTGCAAAATATTCCATAGACATCCATTTATAACTTAATTGAATGCATGCCATGGTGTATTTAGGTGCATGCACTCTCACAAATGGCGCTCATATCCGATACTGAATAAATAAATATATTTTGAAAATGTTGCTTCCATTTTTTTTCACATTTGCATATCATTATCGTGTATTATAAAGTTGATTCCATCTAAACGTTGGTCTACATGAGGGGTGGGGAACTTCAGTCCTCAAAGGCGCCAACAGGTCATGTTTTCAGGATTTACTTAGCATTGAACTGGGGTTGGAATCATCACCAGTGCAGGTGATTATATTAGCACCTGTGCAATACTAAGGAAATCCTGAAAACATGACCTGTTGGCGGCCCTCGAGGACTGGAGTTCCCCATCCCTGGTGTACACAGACGTGAGAAAAACACCTTTTAACTATTGGGTGGCAACATCATATGAAAGATTTATTAGTTCATGTGCAGAAAGATTTTGATCATTGCTCATTATGCTCATGACAGTTTTTTTTTTATTTGTAACAGATTTAACTTTATTTTTTAAAAAACCTAATGTAATGGTACATGTTTTTTTTTCAAAATTTGCTGAATTTTCTATGGTTCGTGTAAGATGTAGTACTTTTTGTTTTTTTGCTTTGTGGGTTACATTCTAAGTTAAGATAAAAATATTTGCTACTCTTTAAAAAGTATGTAGAGACTGGACACAATAGTGAAAAAAATAGGGGCTGCCGCAGGACAGACAAGGGACACAAATCGTATGCCCAATGCAGGTGGCTTCACTCCACGTGTCAAAAAGTGTACCCTCCCTCCCCCAGGAATACCTATAGTCCTCAGGCGTGGTATAATCACATAGGATATTACTAGCAGCAGGGACTCCAGTTTCTATCATGGACTTGGGTAAGACCCTATTGCGCTTTATTATATCCACAGCATTCCGATATTGTCGGTGCTACTATTGGAACCATACCTTCGACATAAGATATTACTAGCAGCAGAGGGTTCATGCTACTAAAATGGACTGAAGCAAAACTCTATTGCACTTTATTACATCCACAGCATTACTTTTTAAAAAGTGGAAGTTGGCTAAGAGATAAGTCCAGCCTATAGCTACAGCCACTTGTACTTACATATTAAAGTCATTTTAATGATGTATACATTTAAGACACAGCTTTTTTTAAATTTTGTGTTTAACATTATTTTCCTTTAAATATTCCATATTTTTTGTTCACAGGGCTTGGCATATATGGTTGAATATTCTGGACATATGTAAAAACGTGAAACTAGGTTTATGGCAGTATACATTTTTAAACCTCTTCCCGAGGTGAACTAAAAAATAATATTTGATGAATTTTAGAATCAATGTACATTTAAGCTATTTTTAAAAAAAAAAATTTTTTACAATACTTGGCAATCTATTTCTTTCTATTAATTTCATACAGTGACTGAAAGATGTGAATAATCTACCCCAATAGATTTCCTATTCTGAATCTTTATCAACAGTTGATCTTGACTTTGCAGAACATAATATAGCAATCTTGATGCAAGATTGTTGGGTAACCATATTGCTTTTAAGTAATATAGTTTCTGAGAGTAGGGCTGTTTGGACACAGACTATAATGGTTGCTTCATGATTGAGTCTTTTATTCGTAGCAAACATACATCAGTGTTGATCATTTATAACCCTCACTATCAGTTGCCCAGTCCTTGTCGCATCTTCCAATCCCTGTCACTTGCACTGAAATAACAGAGCCTCTAACAATGAATTTGGACTTATTGCTCCTCTGAGGCCCGGAATGGTTCTGTGCTGTGTGTTCAAGATCATGGCACATGTCACGATGTCATAGTCTCAGAAATTTTTGTGCAGAATCCTTCTGGACCTCTTCAGACCTAGAAACTGTGACTCAGTTTGTGAAGCTCAGAAAATGTAGTGTTAATAGCAGGGATAAGAAGATATGAGTAGTTTCGGGCGAGTGATGGAGAAGATCGAACAGGCTGGAGAGGTAAGACAAGGGTAAGAATTTTTTAATACTTTTTTATCTTACATTTCTTATTCTCTGGGGTCTAGAGTATAACGTCTTTGCAAATTGAATTTTCTAGAAAAATCTGCATGAACAGGCAATTTTGAAATTAGATCAGCTCATCTCTAATTATAATTGAAGAAGAATTGAAATAATTGCCAAAAACGTGTCTATTCAGGAACATATGTTATTTTATAAGAATATAATAATTTATATAATATATTCTACAAAAAAATTGCACTAGTTTAACTTTTTAACCCCTTCCTGACTTTGCCTGTTCCCCTTTTTTTGACCTTTTGTTTTTTCCTCCCCTTTTCTAAAGAGCCATAACTTTTTTACTTTTCCATCAATGTAGACATGTAAGGGCATATTTTTTTTTGGGATGAGTTGTGCTAGTCTCTTTAGGGGACTTCAAGCTGTGATGGAATAATCTCTTGTGTTGTACAGAACAGTTCATCAGCATCACTGATTATTCTTATGAATGTCGGCGCTACGCCAACATTCACAAGAAGGTCGTCATAATAGACAAAGGGGTTGGCAGCTGAACTCTGGCTGTCATGACAACCCATTAGCGACCCACAATCACTTCACAGGGCCCACGATTGCAGCAAAAAATCACGCTATCCTGATCAGCACATGTTACATCCCACGGTCAGTCTCTGATTTGTAAACATCAATTGATAGATTTTCGATCTGCCCACCACTATTAAAGGCACATGTTGACTGAGCAGATCCCATGTAGAGGGAAAAATGCTTGCTCAGCAAGTGAGCCCACATCAATTCCAGTGACATGATCTATGATGTATAGGTATTTCATAGGTCGTGAAGGTGTTAAAGCTATCTACCAATAAGAAACTCTCAAATTTATAATAGATATAAAGATTATTTACCAAAATTTAAAACCACACAATATGGTACTCCAGGAGGCATCCAGGTGAGAGCTTATTTATGCAATGAAGACCATCTAAAGGCCTGAGCATGCAAATAAAGTCTGTAGAGCCTTGTTTAGGAGTCTCAACACAGTACTAACCAGATATACCTCCAGGGAAGGGCCTAGCCATGGGGTGGCTCTTTGAGGAGACCACCATGACCACCATATTAAGTGGCCCTTTGAGTCAATATCCAGCACTTTACGAGCTTAAACCTATGACAAGGGAATACCAAGGCCAGGTATCTATCCACAGACAGCTGTTTGGGGGTGTTGCCCCTCATCAGTGTGGAGTAGGATTCTGGTGAGGTGGGAGCAATGCCTAGTAGACCAACAAACCGAAACAATCACTGATCTCAGGGAGACCAGTCCAAGAAAACTCTGCGGGCGGCCGGCTAAAGCGCTCAACACCATCATTTAATGGTGTCACCAAGTAAAAAATGGTCAGTTTCTGCTCTGATGGACTGGCGCTCCACCAATAATGAGCTCTACCTAAAAAACTATACTTGAAGTACTACAATTTCTATATAATATATCAGCTCACTATTAAGATAGATGGGCTGTAGACAATGCTGTAGTTATCCTAGGACAAAATGTGGATAAAATAATGAATTTTGTAATGCGTGCACCTTAGGGAAAAGTTGTTTATAAATGGATGTTGATAGTATTATTACTAGTAATTGATATCCTTATGCTCATCTATAAGTACAAATAATATAGAAAGTTAGCTCACGCTTCAATATTGAACTTGGATCCTATTTAATCCAACTCGGCAATACATGTATGCACTGGGAAAAAGTTGACATCTTCTTATTTTATCAAACAAGAGCGAGTTGTCCAGCGTGATCACATACAATCTTTGGGTTAATACATTTAAAAGTCCATTTTATTTCATAAACATGACCTAGTTAAAGATGTCTTGCCGAAACGGGTTCTTGTTTAAAATCTAACCTATGATTGCATTGTGCACACTGTCTACTTGGATAGATTGTATACTTTCTTAATATTCTGAAATAAACTAGACTTTTAAGTTTATTATCCCATGAACTGGATGTGACTAAGCTGGCAAACTAGTCTTGCATGCTCATTTATGGTAGTAATTGTGTGCACTGGTTGTTCATAAAGCAAGTAATATATACATTTGCTAAAAATACTACTGTACTGTATGTTATATATAAGAGCAGTATTATGAGAAGTTTATGGTTCACATTTTATTTTCAGGGGCAGTGTTTTCTACATTTGGATTTGTAAATTCTGCTAAGGCTGCTTTCACATTACGTTTTTTTTCCTGTCCGTGGGATCCTACTTTCTGTAGTACCCCATGGGCAAGAACGGACACCACAGGAGGTAACCTATTTCTGTGTCCGGGTCCGTGATTATCACAGATCCGGACACAGAAAGTGCTGTGCGTGGTTATTTCACTTCCGCAATGTATGTATACATTGCGGAAGTGAAATTTAAGTAAAACCAGGGGTTAAAAATAAAAAAAATTGATTCTCACCTGTCATGCGATCCCCCGTTGTGCGGCATCTATCTCCGGATGCTTAAAGGACCTGGCTGGGCGGGGCTACCCTCTCAGCATCATCGGTCACATGAGCGGTTACCGCGGTAACCAGTCATGTGACTGTGACGTCATGCCAGGTACTGTACATCCGGAGATGCCGACAGCGGTGGATCGCAGGACAGGTGAGAATCAATTTTTTTCATTTTTAACAATTGCTTTTACTTAAATTTCACTTCCGCAATGTATATATACATTACTGAAGTGAAATTAAATGGAGAGGAGCAATTTTAGTGTACTGAGCATGCTTAGTACACTAAAATCGGGTCCGGGAAATGATCAGTTGTTTTCTCGGACCTGTGCTCCATAGGCCCCCATGTTGTGGGCCACGGATCATGTCAGATCTGATTCGGTCCGATTTGATCCACTGTACCCAAAGTCAGAGCAGTCTCCGATTTTGGGTACAGCAAAAAATTGGACCAAAACAGATCTGACAAAAATCGGATGCCATTAAGGGCAAAGGGGTTAGGGCCAGCTTTGTATTATCAGCTGGCCCTAAGCCCAAAATTCATGGGGTCACACCAACATTAGACATGCCCAACATAGATTTCTATTAAATTGTTTAAACAAAAACACAACACCAAGAAAAATTACTTTTATTTGAAAAAAAAAAACCACACTTAGGGACTCCATCTTTATTTAAAAAAAATCCTCTTACGTCCGACGTAGTCCAATTTAGGGTTCTTCTTAGCTCTGCTACATCTCTGGTAGAGAACCTCCACCACAGATGTAGCAGAGCTGTGCACCTGGGCGTGGGAAAGTTCATGTGAGTTCATGCAGGCAAGCATGAACTCACATGAACCTCACAGCACTGCGCTACTTCAATTGAACAGCTGACCTGAGCCAGCTGTTCATTTAAAAATTCCGGCGGGAAAGCGTCAGACAGAGAAAATCTGATCAAACCGGATTCTCCCGGATTGCCCCAGAGTTCAAACCGGATTCTCCCGGATTGTACTGATCTGGTGCAATCCGCCCTATAATATGGGACTCTATGGTGCCGGATTTCACCGGGCCGGGATTTCGCTGATGTTTCTGGCCAATCCAGCAGGTGGCACAGGATCGGCCGCCTAACGGCTGACTTGTGCCCTGGACCCAGCAAGCCCCATGCATTGTCTTTGGGGCTTACAATCTGGTGCGGCAAGTGCGGTTCTGCTGAATGCAGCATATCCGTCACTTGCGGCCACGAAAAAAAACCCACTGCTTGCAGAGTCTGGCTGACCCGGCGTAACCGCACTTGCCGCACCGGACCGCAAGCCCCATAGACAATGCATGAGGCTTGCTGGACCAGGCCACAAGTCAGCCGTTAGGTGCGGTAAATCTGCCGGATCCGCCACACATCAGCGAAACACTGATGTGAAAGGCCCCTAAGGTTACTTTCACACTTTAATTGTTGCTTCAGGATTCTTCCTCACATCATTAAAGTGAATGGGCAAAAAACTGGATCCTGAAAGAATCAGGTTTTTAGCTGAAATAACTGATCTTCCTGATTTGAAAAAACGCAAGTGTGAAACCAGGTTTAATGTCATGTGTGAAAACTTGCTTGTCTAAGGCCCTTTTCACAGCTAAGCCTGGTCTGCTTTTTTCTTCATTTGCGTTTGCAAAAGCGTATGCGTTTTGGCGTTTTTAAAAATGCACATGTGTTTTTGCATACGTTTTTGCATACGTTTTGCATGCATTTCCATTTAAATCAATGGGGGCAAAACTGCATGCGTTTGGATGCGTTTTTAGCCGTAAAAACACATCCAAACGCATGCAGTTTTGCCCCCATTGATTTAAATGGAAATGCATGCAAAATGCATGCAAAAACGTATGCAAAAACACATGTTAATTTATAAAAACTCAAAAACGCATGTGCTTTTGCAAGCGCAAATGAAGAAAAAAGCAGACCAGGCCTTAGACAAGCAAGTTTTCACACGTTTTTGCGTTTGAAAAATGCACATGCGTTTTGCATGCGTTTCCATTGAAATCAATGGGGGCAAAAATTCATGCGTTTAGATGCGTTTTTAGCAGTAAAAACGCATAGAAACGCAAATAGAGCAAAATGCATGTGAATTAGGCCTCACAAATAAAATCATAAGTCTTAAAATATGGCAACCAAAAATACATTTTATTTATTTTTTCTGCTTAAGAGTAAAACAATGGAAAAAAATGACATACAGTTGAAACCAGAATTTACATACACTATGTAAAAATACACATATGCATGATTTTCTCACTATATGATATGAAATCAGAATAAACCTCTCTCATTTTAGGTCAATTAGAATTACCATAATTATTTATATTTGCCAAATGCCATCATAATGAGAGAAAAGTAATGTAAAAATACCTAGGCCTATTTCACATCTATGCGTTGGTGCATTTAACCTGCGTTTGCTCCCCTGCGCTAGCGCAAAGGCAAGCGCCGGTGCATTTTCAGGCAAACGCAGGCAAGCACATCAACGCATAGATGCAGTGCTCTGCGCTCCCTGACATCTCCGAAGCGTGAGTGTGATTGGGCTGATGTCACCACACATGCGCTTCCTCAGATGCACCCGGAAACATCGCATTAGGCGTTTCTGGGTGTGTCTGATGAAGCGCACACTCGGTGACGTCAGCCCAATCACACTCGCTTTTCGGGAATGTCGGCTCCTGCGCTTGGCTGCGCCCGGTCATAGAAGGTAATGTGGGCACCTTGCGCAGATGAGTACAGGAGCACTGCATCCATGTGCCTATGCACTTGGCTGCAGCTGCCCCTAAATGCACCTGCACTTGCATTTGCGGTGGCACAGGGCAGGGTAGCCAAGCGTACAGGCGCACAGGCACATTAGATGTGAAAAGGGCCCTAGAGAATTACATTTTTATTTTTCATTTCCCATAAAGAAATAATAAATCCGACATAATACATTACATAAATCACAAACGAGTGAAGTTGATAAATGTAATTCATCTCACAAAAAAAGCCTTTCTGCATCTATCAACAAAATAAAAAAAAAAATATTATAGCTTGGAATTCAACAAAAAAACAGAAAAAATTTGGTTAGGCCAGCTTCACACCACGGCCAGATCCATTCAAGACAGCCCCGGACCGGATTTTGGCCCCCATAGTATCCTATGGGGCCGGATGGAGCCAGATGGCAGCTCTCTGCCATCCGGTTTCAATGTGTCTGGGAGAATCCCGGAGGAATCTGAGTTTTCTCCCGGACACAGAATCGGAGCATGCAGTATTTTTGTGTCCGTGGAGAAAAATCTCCCCAAATCGGATCCTCCCAGATTCTCCCTGTTCTCCCGGATCCTCCGGGAGGATCCGGCGACCGGACACCAGTGGCTGCACACTGCTCTAATATTAGGGCCGCGGCTAGCTCCCTGCTAGCCGCGATCTTGAATTATCAGTGGCTGTGGCTGCAATTAGCGGCATCTGGCTGCAAGCTGGACCCTCCGGATCTGTTTGCAAATCTGGTCCGGGGCTGTCAGGTTCATCCCTGACATCCCTGACATCCCAGGATCAGATTTCCCCGTGGTGTGAAGCCGGCCATAGTAAGGAAAAATAGGCCTGGTCATTGAAAAGATACTGTCACCAGCTTTTTGCTACTATGTCTGAAAGCAGCCTGATGTAGAGCAATGGTGGACAAAATCTTTTTGGCCCAAGGAAAACAATGCCATACTGCACCAATCCCAAGTGTCACAATTTTTTAAAAGGAATACTTACATGAATACATCACCAAAACCACGATCATTGGATAAATGCATCACTGAAAACAAAATTTTTAATAATTTAAGAAGGATTTGGAGAGTTTCTGCTCAATTTCTTCTCCAAAAAAAGAAATGAACACATTAATTGATTTTCTGGGGGGCAAAATCTTGCCAAATGCAAACCATAATCTCAAATCTTTAAGTTTTGACACTTTTTAAATTTTAACATAACCATGAAACATGTTGTAGATTGATACATGTATACAAGATCAGTAGAGATGAGCCACCACCCCGGTGTTCGAATTCGATTCAATTCGTCGAATCGACGGGGTGTTCGACGAATGTTGGTATGTTGGTATGTTTTGGTGTTTTTTTTCTCCATTTACAATGGTTCTCTATGGGAAAATCATTAAAACGCTCAACAAATTGACAGCTCATTCGTGCGAATCCATTTTTGAGCTTAAAAACGCATCCTCAAAAAACGTAGTCTGAAAGACAAATCTGGAAACCCATTGGCTTTGCTGGTATGCTCTGGGGCACTGCATTTCACTGCAAAAAATGGATTCTCAAAAATCGCAGCAAAAATGCATAGTGTGAGTGTATTCTGTGAATGTATAATGTTCTGTCCGGTGTGTGGCACTAAGCACCGGACAGAACCTGACAGCCCCGGGCAAATATGCCCTCCGATCCTGTTTGAAGCCCAAATCCTCCCTGCGCTCGACTGCCGCTGTCCCAAGTGCTGAAATTTCAGCCAGCGGCTCTTTTAGCTGCGCTGTACAGTTGCTTGAATTTCAAAGCCTCCGCTCAGTCAGCACCGGGTGTCCAGGAACTGGTCCAATTTTTTGACTGATTTGGGGCGATCTGGTGCCCATAGACTCCTATGTTACGGGGCGCCGAATCCGGAAGGATCTCATTTTGTCCGATTTTTGCCCCGGACACAAAAAATGCAGCAAGCTCCGATTTTGTGTCCGGAGTAAAAAACAACATCCCACGGATCCAGCCGGACAGACAGCAAAATGGATGGCAAATAGCTGCCATCCAGCGCCACAAGGATATAATAGGGGCTTAATTGAATCCGCCGGACAGCTCCGGATCTCGAAAATCGTGGTGTGAAGTAGGCCCCATTCACGCACTGCTTTTTTTTGCTGCGTATTTTAAAGCACAAGCTCATCACAAACCAGGAGTGGGTGATTAAACATATAAGTGGAGCACTTGTTTCTATTATGGTGGGGTTACACGTCCCGATATCGCGGCGATATCGGAGGCAACGACGCGGGAGCGCGCATTTAGTGCACGTTTCTCCCTGCATCGCATCGCCAGTTTACACGCCGCGATATCGGGATGCAACGTCCTCTCCGATGTCTACGCCCCCAACCCAGGAACGACCAGTTAACATGGGAGTGAATGGGTGACGTAAGCGTAAACATCGGAGTTGGGCTGTCACACGCAGCGATGCTGGTACAACGGCCTTGCGATATCGGCGAGTTGAATAGCTTTGCTATTCAACTCCGATATCGTTTTGGCATCGTTCCAGCATCGCGTTGGATGCTAAAACAATACAACGCGCACCCGATATCGGCTCCAACTCGCGACCCACGTGACTTTTTGTCGGAGTTGGGTCGGAGTTGGACGCCGATATCGCGGCGTGTAAACCCACCATTAGACCTTTCCTCTGAGTGTGCCACTCCCGGTTTTGATTGTTCCCCTCATGGCTTTTTTTGAGCTTGTGCGTAAAAATACGCAGCAAAAAAAGCAGTGTGTGAATGGGGCCTTAGGCCTTATCCTCCCTCATGACAAAAGCACACATCACCTGATATGCTTCGAACAAATAGGCATTCAATTTTATACAGCTTGGAGGACAAAAATATAAATCAAGTACAGCTTTGTAAAAATACTCATTTGACTAATAATTGTACACAGCGTAGAAGAACCTTAAGGCACAAAAATATGTCTCATTTATGTTTTTAATTTATATTTCTTGCATTCTTGGAGGTAATTTACTGTTCTCTATTTTTAGGTGTAATATACTTTTATATGTACTTTAATACAAAACTTAGTTTATTATATTAGCTTAAATCACTCTAGTATTTTTCTTAAGCCATGATTCTGTAGCTAGTATGGATCATTGTGATATGTGCTGCTGTGCTGCTTTGTATGAAATGTCCCTTTAGTGGCTTTATAATATTAATGCCGCTGAGAACATGTATGGTACGCTGGAAAGGGCACACACATTAATGTCCTGGTGCTGCGATTAGTGAGACGTGTAGCAGGTGGTAACACTCATCTCCTTAATAAGACCATGTGACTCACTAGAGATTATTTCAATCAATTTCAATTGCCTAATTAATATGCTTGCAGGCACAATGTATCACCTACATGGGTAATTTCTTCACAAATTACCTTAATTGACTATTCCATGGCTTATGAAGATGCTTTTAAATTTGCCAGTTTGATGTAGTTTTTTAATGCAGTTTTTGAAGCCAAAGAAAGCGAGGAGGACATAGTAAAATCAGACTTCAATAGGAAACATTCTACTTGTCTCCTTTTTAACCCAGTTTTAGTTTTGGCATCAAAACTGCTTAAAAGGATGCATTAAAATGATGCAAGTGAAAGTATTCTTATTAAAGGAGGGCTTTTTATCTTTAATGCATGTATTTAGGGATGAACATCATTTTTCATTATTTTTTTAATTCAAAGTTGTACACCAACTATCTTCTATAGTCCTTGTATTGAACTGTCTGCTGGCTTCCGAATAAATTAATGCAGAATTTGTCAGTGGACCCATTCATACTGAATGATGGTAGAGTTTGTATCACGTAGGCTACATTCACACTGTGTATTTTTGGTCTGTTTTTGGTCTGTTTTTGGTCTGTTTTTGCTGTTTTTACTCTGTTTTTACTCCTCAGTTTTTGCAGCCAAAACCAGGAGTGGGTGATAAATACAGAAGTGGTGACGTGTTTCTATTATACTTTTCCTTTGATTGTTCCACTCCTTTTTTTTTCTACAAAAACGGATGAGAAAAAACAGACCAGAAATGCAGTGTGAATCTAGCCTTATGGTTTTTAGGTTGGATTTTAAGTTCCTTACAGGTGTAGAGGAGGTCAGAACTGTGAATTTGTCAGTGGACTTAGGGCCTTTTCCCAACTGCATTTGTATTCTGTTTGGCTTACAATCTATTTTTGACAGCATTTGTGCCAAAAAACGCAATGTAATTCATGTGTTAACGCACCCATTGATTTCAATGGGAAACGCATTGGAAATGCAAGTTAAAACGCATGAACATAGGAGTTTTTGCAAACGCAGTCCAAAACGTGTCAGGCCACGCAATGGGCTGCTTTTGTAATAATGCATGTGTTCTGTTTTTGCAGTAAATGACATGCGTTTTAACTTGCATTTGCAATGCGGTTTCCCATTGAAATCAATGGGTGCGTTAACGCATGCATTACATTGCGTTTTTTTTGGCACAAATGCTGTCAAAAATGGATTGCAAGCCAAACAGAATACAAATGCAGATGCAAAAGACCCTTAGCCATATTCAGATTGAAAGATGATAATGTTTGTACCACTTTTATTGGTTTTCTGTTTTTTAGTTCGTCTTGCGCAAGAGGAGTTCAGAGCTAAGAATTGGTCAATAGACTAAAGGCCCCATTACATGCTCCAATGTCCCAGTGATCCCACCAATGATCCCACCGGCCTGGGATCGCTGGGACATCGTGAACTGATCACTGTGAGCTGTCAAACAGGCAGACTCACCAGTGATTAGGACCAGCAAGAGCGTTGGTAACCATGGTAAACAGCAGGTAACTAACAGAGAGCTAAGCTTAGTTACCAGATGTTTACCATGGTTACCAGCTCCCAGCGCTTGCTGTGAGGCACTGGGCGCTCATTCATTGTTGGTCTCCTGCTGTCACACGCGCCGATGCTGGCCGTCCAGCAGGATACCAGCGATAGATTTATGGTCCTGGCCATAAATCAACAATCAACGATCAACCGACTTATCGTTGATCATTGATACATGTCACACGCAATGATGTTGTTTCGACATCGCTGCAACATCACCAAACCGTTGACGTTGCAACGATATCGTTCATGATATCGTAGTGTGTAACGGGGCCTTTACTCAGACTGAATAATTGTATGGTTTGTATCATTTTTGTCTGTTTAGCTAATTTATGTTCACAGATCTCATGAAAGTTGATATGCAGTGAAAAGAGAGCTTATAAAAGTCAATTACAATACCAAATCTAAAAGCAAAAATTATTTTTAGCCCACAATAAATTTATAAAAGTAAAACAAAAATATAAAACAAAATTGACCAAAAATGCAGATAACATTAAGAAAACACAATAAATTAAAAAAAAGTTGCATATTGTGTAACCCCTTAATGATCTGTTTATTTTTATTTAATTCCTCTTCTTTAAAGAATCATAGCAATTTGCATTCAGTCAAAAAGTTCTATTTTGGTCTCATTGAACCAAGGCATCTTCTTCCACATGCCATGTACGGGACACCATGAGAAGAAGGTTCTTTGTTTAGATTAGATCAAAGAAGAACATTTTGGCCTAATTACAAAAAGCTATGTGTGGTAGAAAATGAACACTGCACATAAGTCTGAAAACACCATCCCAACCATGCAACATGTAGGTGGCAGCATCATGCTGTGAGGTTGACTTTCTTCAGCAAGAACAGCAAAACTGGTCACATATGATGGGAATATGCAGTGCGCTAAGTATAAAGCAATCTTGGAGGAAAATCTGTTAGGCCGGGTTCACATCACGATTTCAAGGCATACGAGTGTATCCGTTTCAAAACGGATACACTTGGATCTGAAATCGGATCCCATGTATCCCTATGGGGCTCGGATCGGATGTGTGCCTTTTGCCATCCGATTTTGGCACCATCCGATCCTGTCCTATTTCAGCACGGATACAAAAATGCAGCCTGCTGCGTTTTTGTGTCCGAGAATGAAATCGGACAGCCTCAGATCAGAGCCGATCTGAGCCCCGATAGCATAGGAGCCTATTGACATCGGATCGAGTTGAACTCGGATCCGATGTCAGCTCTGTGCTTATGTACTGAGCTTGCCCAGAGGCAGTGCTCAGTACATAATTAACACTGTCTGTCCCTGTCACTCCCTGTCTGTCCCTGCCTGTCCCTCTTCTATCTCTGCTCTCCTCTATGCTCCCTCTCGTCCTCCCCCTGTCTCTCTCCCTCCGGAATGTGAAAATGAAAAAAAAATCCTCCCAGAGGATACTTTACCATGCGTCTTCAAAGGGATCCTGTCACCCCCAAAACACCTCCTAAGCTATTAAAAGATGTCCCTAGAGCATAGTAACACTTATCCTACACTCCTTTTAGCTCTTAAATGCATATATTGAAAATGAAGATAAACGTTATTAAACTACCTCATTAGTGATGTTAATGCGCAGTGCGGGTCTTGAAGCTTATAGAGCGGCGCGGGTGTACCACGTCACCGAAGCCGGAAATGACGCGATTCGCGTCATACAGCCCCACACTGCAGCCCGGCCGGAATAGGAAAGCGGGGAGGCACGCATTTGAATGTGAGTTGCAGATCACGCCTATTGAGGCGTGATATTAGGAAGAGGGACAGCCGGCCTGGGTGACTATGCATACAGTAGTCACTCATTAACATCACTAATGAGGTAGTTTAATAACGTTTATCTTCATTTTCAATATATGCATTTAGGAGCTAAAAGGAGTGTAGGATAAGTGTTACTATGCTCTAGGGACATCTTTTAATAGCTTATGAGGTGATTTGGGGGTGACAGGATCCCTTTAAGATGTGCTGCGTCACTCTGAATGAGTTGCACAATTTTTTAAATGTTTGTGGCCTTTTAACTACCATAAAAAGTTAACCAAAATATGCAAACTAATGTAAAAAAGAGAGTATGAAGATATTCAATATACCAAGTAGTAGTAATATAAGGAATTAGTTGAAGATCTCTCAATGAGTTTTGGATGAGTTTTTGACAGTGCATATTTTCGCTAAGCAAACAAATTCAATGTTTTTTAGTTCCAGCAAAGTTGACTGAATTTATAGAAATCTTATTCCCATTGTGCTTCTTTTTTGCAGAGTGAACTGGCATGTGGTGTGTATTTGAAATCTTCCACGTCAGTTTCTTTTGCAGGTTTTTATATGCAAATTTTCTATATAGAATTGCCTTGGATGGAAAACATCTGCGGGTTGAAAATGCATGCATGTTTTAGTGCATTTCTGTAGGAGAAAAAGACAAAAAATAGCAGGTAATTTGCACATGACTGTATGTCAAAACCAAATACCAGAATATATCAAAAACAAAGCAGCTTTGTTTAAAACATGACTCACAAACAAAATAAGGCTAGGGTCACACTTGGCATGCGTTTTTTTGCATATTTTAGGCAGCATGTGTTTTTGGGCTGCGTTTTTGCTGTTAGGTGTGGAGCACCTTTAAAAAACGCATGCAAAAGACGCATGGTACTTTAGTGCCTTGCAAAACCATGCGTTTCCATAGGGCCCCATGTTATATTTAGACATGCATTTTACTCACAGTTTGTTGAAAGAGCCAGCACCTTCTGCCGTGGTTACGCTGATACCAGTGTTCCTAGGGGGCCCCCTGGAGTCAGAACGTCTCTCCTCCTTGCTGCACACGCTGTAATCCTGGTGCCTGGCCTCCTGTAAGCAGCAAAATGTCACTTCCAGTTCCAATATCAAGTAGGAACTGCACACAGGATTCTCTTTGCAGCCTTTATTTTTTTTTCTTGTGGGTTCTTACAAAGTGGAGGGTGCGGGAGGGAGGACGGGGGAGCAGCCTATACTACGGCCGTTTCGCACCGTCAGTCATGCTTCTACGGGTGCAATCTCCAAATTGTAGCTGTAGAAGCTAGACACAAGATGCATGCGTTTTTGCAAATGCAGCCTAGACGCAGCAGCCTAGACGCAGCAGCCCATGCTTTAGGCTGTGTTTGCAAAAATCCATGCATTTTGTGTTTATGGGTGCATTAACGCATGCATTTGGATGCATTTTTAGAAACACATACAAACCTAAACGCAGTCCAAAGGCTGAAGTGAAAAGGCCCTATGAGAATTTTGAATTATTGCACCCATGATGCTCATTTTTTTCTTGCAGTTCAGGTGCAGATTTTGGTCAAGACATAAGAATGAGCATAGCAATTGTTTTAAGCATTTTTAAGCACCCCCTCAGCTATTGACTACACTAACTAAAATGCATGGCCACAATCTCCAACAAAAATGCTGCTAAATTACACCAAAAAGCAATTTCTTGCAACGGGCAGTTTTGCAGCATGTTTGATGCAGAAAATTATGCACCGAAAAAGCTGTGTCGGCACATACCCTTAAAGTTACAACACAGAGTATGGGCTTTGTAGAAAGCATGGTGATTTTTTAAAGGGGTTATCAAGGATTGTTCTTAAGCACTAAGAGGCAGATTACTGGCACCTACCTGCCTGTTGTGCCTGGCGCTGGTTACTGCCGACACAGAGCGATCACAGATCACTCCTGTTGGAAATTTTTCAGCTTCCGCTGATGTCACGGCTACCAATGGGGGCAGGTTCTCTCCTTGGCTATGTGCTCACTTTCATAGAAGAGAGCGGAAAAGAAGCCTCTGCTCTTCCGCTTTGTTCTGTTTACCCCACTATGCTGTCCCTGGCAGGAGCGACTGTGACTGCTCTGTACCAGGGTGAATAGATGTAACTGGCGCCTGGCACAAAAGGCAGGTGGTAGCTAAAAGTTGTGTAAACTGACCTGATATTTGGTTTGGAACTCTGCAACATGTGTACTTTGCTTGAAATATTTGTTTTATGTAAGGATTTTCCTTTAGGGCTGCTTTACACGTCCCAATATCGTTCCGATATTGCATATGATCTCACGGGAAGCGAGCAAGTTTTGGGCACTTGTCCAAGATCGCATAGTAGATATCACACAGGGAGATATCGGCAGGCAACGCAACTGCAATGTACAGTAGTACGCCCCTTTTCCACGCTCTGTATGAGCAACCCAGGAAACGACCATTTAACATTGGAGTGAATAGGGAAGTTGTGCTCCAAATCGTAGTTGCGCTGTCACACAGCACGATCATGCCACATCACATATACAATATCGTACGGTTGAAGGGCTTGCACAATCTTCATGCAATATCGTAGTTAGGTTGTTTTCACGTTGTATTGCCCATTTACACGATACAAGCGCACGAACGATATCAACTGCAACGGCCGGACCACGTGACTTTTTATTATGTTGCGTTGCGATATCGCGACGTGTAAAGCGGCCTTTAGACTTGAATGAGATGAGGAAAATCTAATAAAAGATGCAAGTAATCTGCACATTAATTTGTTATTAGGGTTTTATCAATGGTGTGTCATTAGCACTGCAATCTTTCAGCATTGAGTTATGGTGGGATTACACGTTTCAATATCGTTGCGATATCGCAACTCAATGGCGCGGGAGCGCGCATTTCGTGCACGTTTCTCCCGCATCGCATCGGAGGTTTACACGCTGCGATATCGGAATACAACGTCCGTGCGATGTCTACGCCCCCCAACCCAGGAACTGACCATTTAACATGGGAGTGAATGGGTGACGTTGAACATCGCATCGTAGTTGGGCTGTCACACAGCACGATCCGGCTCCAATCTCCCTTCAATATCGGAGCACTGAATAGCACGCTCATTCAATCCCGATATCACATTGACATCGTTCCTGCATCGTATTGGACGTTCACACCATACAACACAGGAACGATATCGGGTCCAACGATTGAACCACGTGACTTTTCATTGAAATTGAACTCCGATATCGCAACGTGTAAACCCACCATTACAGGATTTAGATCCCACCAAGGACAACATCTGTAAGGACGGCTTCACACTTCGGCATGATCTGGACCGGGGCTGTCTGGGATGACCCTGACAGCCGCGGACTGGATCAGCACACAGAACTGGAGGGCTAATTTGCCCTCCGGTCCGGTGTGCAGCTGCACGCAGCTGCAGTCGCTGACAGGTCAGGACCGCGGCGACGCGGTCCTGACTTATCAGCAGCGGGAACTACGTGCGGCTGCACACCGGACCGGACGGCAAATTAGCCCTCCAGTTCTGTGTGCTGATCCAGTCCACGGCTGTCAGGGTCATCCCGGCAGCCCCAAACCGGATCACGCCGCAGTGTGAAGCCGCCCTAAGACATTTGTATGTTCTCCCCATGTTTGTGTGTGGGTTTCCTCCCACACTCCAATAAAGACAAACAGAAAGAATTTAGATTGTGAGCGCCAATGAGAACAGTGAAAATCACGTTCATAAAGCACTGTGAAATTAATAGCGCTACATAAGTGAGTAATATAAATAAAATAAGGGTAGACAATTGGAACAAAAAAAAAATAGTATATTTAAAACATGACAAAATATAGAGATGGGAAAGCCGCAGTTGAAATAACAAAATTAAAATAAATAGAGAAAGAAGCAAAAACACTATAAAATAAGTACCATAATTTAGCTAATTGATGCAGATCTGCTTCAGAAAATCTGCAACATTGAAAACTCCCCAAACACTCGTCATGAGAAGTTAGCTTAAAAATGTAATAAAAAATCATACGTTTTCCTTGAGTCAAAGGTTTTCTACTTTGATGTGAGCGTGCACAAATTAGACAGAATATTGATCAACCAATTATCTCTCCGATCCTCCATCTTCCTGGTGCCAGCAGGACCTCAGCTGATAGGTGGATCTATCATCATATACTTAAATTCTTGCTAATGAAATCCATCTAAATACTGTTTTTTTCTTCTTTTTCTCTTGCTGCCAGTTTCAGATATACCAAAACCTCATTGATTTGAAAGCAGAAAAAAGGGCATTCGTGAAATAGCCATATGTAATAAAATTTTTAATACCACATATATGTGACCAGGTTATGAAAGAATAACAACCCAAAAATGTACATTTATGTAAAATATCAACTTGTGTGAAACATGCGGATAGGAAAGATTTCCAATGCACGGTGTAACACAAATGGACCGCGGTATAGTAGTAAAGTAAAGGGAGGAAAGGTCTTAACAGTAAGGAGCAAGGGATAGGGACACCTCCTGACACTGGTCTGTGTTTTGCACTGCCGCCGTCATATGCCTAGTCACTTTCTGTCACTTAACACAACTCTGGCTAATGCGTAGGCCGGTGAGCGCACAAGATGTCACCTAACAAAAAGAAATGTACAGTTTATTTAAACATATAGCTTGGAAGTCTCCAGTTACAGTTCTTTATCGTGTAAGGGCTGACCATATAGTTGGATCTGCACTAAACAATCGATATTTACTTTTGTACTTTATTCTGTGCACCTTGATATATATACAACAGTCATATTTCATGTATTTGTTCATCCATCTTGTACCTCACTGATTCATATAGCTGTCTGCATCATTTACTGTTTAGACCTATATGACTACCTATTGACAGGTTGCTTTTCTAATTGTACTTTTGGGTACATGCCCTTCCTTTCTATACATCCTCCGGTTACCTTCCTTTCTCTAATAAAGTATTTACATTTACTTTTTGTTTCATGGACTTTTTGGTTGGGCTATTTCTCTTTAGTTTTTGTGTAGTGAGGGTATAAAGTCTTTGGGATATACCAATTGCATAGATGTATTGTGATACTGTGTATGGAATAGTTAGATTTCCCAAACCTGTCTAACCTATCTCACTTTTCAATTAGTGACTATGATGACATGGACTCTTTCAATGTATAGTGTGGAGCCCACTGGGACGGGGTACTCGGTGCCGGACTGGGGTATTGCTGGGGGATGTCACGGCGGTCCTGGTCCGGACCGTGTCCCGGGCCCGCACAATAAAATGGGGGGTTATTTACAGGGGATTTGTCACTCGTGACACCACCCACTATATGCGGCCAGTAATGGGGCCGCGGCTGTTGCAGAACCTCCGGGGATGATGGGATAGCAGCTTGGATAGAATAGTTCCTGTGGGCAGAACTGGGTTCCCCGGGGCAGTGGTAGTAGTAGTTAAAGTCTGTGAGGATAGTTATTGATGCTGCAGGAGAGTAGGGGTAGCAGTAGAGATGATGAGAGTAGAGGTAATCGCAGTATATGAGGGCAAGTAGGGCTTCAGTATAAGGATCACACACACTCACGGTTTCTGTTGTTTTCCAAGTCTTTACTTGCAGATGGTATAACACAGTATTGTCCACGGAGTCTGTACCAGGTTGCTCCCACCCTGACCGGGTCCTTGGCTTCCTACTTAAGTGCTGTGTGTGGCCCTGCTGCTGCTTGTAGCTATACTGCTGGCCCTGTCTCTGCTCACGGGTACCAATATGCTGGGCAACTTGAGTCCTCTGTGTCACTGACCCCTCCGTGTTGCTTTGCTATGGTACAGTGAAGATGGTGGACCTTCACTATGCCGGTGTTTACTGTCCTGTCTGTCTCAGGCACAGCCTCGGATCCGGTATCCGTCTTAAGCGCCTCTCCGGGGTTAAGTATTGGGTAACTCTTTATCCCGGGGATGTTCTTCTGTTACTCTGTCTCCTTTCCTCAGACCTCTCAGGACCTTCACTTCTACTTGACTCTGCTCCTGCTCCTGACTCAAACTGAACTAACTGTCACTCCTGCTCTGTGGTAAACAACTTAGCTCCTCCCACTAGTGCAGGTGCCACCTAAACAGCTCCCACTTTCTAGTGTAGTGTTGTGTGGGGAGTAAACCTGTGTTGAAGTTTCTGTGGCACTTTAACCCTTGGGGTGCCACATTAGCATGGGTTAAGTTTTTTAATATCAGCCAGACATGATGGTATTTTGTTTGTTAAATTGTGATAAACCAGTCATTGTTTCTACAAGGAGTTTGCTAGTGTTTAAAGTTTGTGTTTACTCATGTAAATTATCTCACCCCTTTGTCAGAGAAGGCCATGACACAAAGAGAAATTAAGTATGCAAACCTTTAATTGTATTACTATGTGGATTGCTAGATTCTATGTGAATTATCTGTCTCTTACTCTCCTCTAACAGAAATGCCATTCTACTAGAGATATTATGTATGCGGCTTGAAATCTAGCCAATGAGAGCACAGTCTTACTAAACCAATCATAAAGTTCCCAATGTTCTAAACTGAGTGCTCAGGGGTAAATAAGAAGGACTGTTCATTTGACCTGGTGTTCAAGCTACATGGTACCAATACCAATCTAGGATCTGCGGATCCGATTGGCAGGCCATAACCAGAGGCATAGCCACTTCGGTGCTGACCAAGGGTATCAGACCTTGGATTATATTACTACATGGACTTCAGCATCGAATGCTAGGATTTGGCTGGGATATCAAAGACTACATAAGGAGGAAACCCGGGTTGGGACAATTCGGTCACCTGGTTACTGCAGAACCATGTAATTCCCTGATGAGCCAGTGGAGGGTGAGACTCTGTTGCCTGTTATATTTTATATTTTAGTTTCATGGTGGTGCATATAACATATAACCAATGTTAAAGCTTTCAGGACCATGGTAAGCGGCATGTACTGTACGCACATTACGTACTATATCTCCTCCTTACAGCAAAGAGCTGCCAGCTGTCATTGATAAAACAGTAAATGCTGACAAAAGCCGGCAATACTGTAATAAACCAATTTAACCCTTCATATGCCGCCCTATATGGACAACATGTCTCTAGGGAGGATGGACACTCCCTGGAGACATGGTGCCCACATATTATATTAAAATTAACCCTTTGTTCATCCCTGCAGCTGCAGGGATGAACAAAGAATCCGGCAACTGGATAACACATTATGAGCAATCCGGTTACCCATAGGTGTCCATTATAGCATCCCTGCTGCGGTTTTGAAACCGCTCCGAAAAACGCTGCCTGCATGATTTTTCACGCAGGCAGCAAACCAGAATGCGGGAATCCGATTGCATTAAGTGCAATCAGGTTTCATAATGGGCACCATTAAATGCTCAAAAACCGGATCCAGATGGGAAAAAAATGCTATGTGACCCTAGCCTATGACACAAAAACTAAAATACTGTTTTGGATGTTTAGTTACTCTTTAAAGAATTTGTCCGAGAATTTGATAAAACTTGCTCCAATCACATATTTAATTGCCTGAATATGTATCAAGACAGGTTGCAGCCTGAAGTAAACACTGCGTGAGATATGACTCAACTGTCAGAAAAGCAGTGTGAACAAACACACCTGATTTTCAGCTCGTGTAACATGGGTGGGGAACTCTAGTACTCAATTGTCGCAAACCGTGCAGGTTTCCAAGGTTTTCTTAGCATTGCACAAGGTGATAATATAATCACCTGCACTGGTGATGATTCCATTACCTGTGCAATACTAAGGAAATCCTGAAAACCTGTACGGTTTGCAGCCCTTGTGTACTGGAGTTCCCACCTTAGACCTATAACATGAGAAAAATAAAATTCTCAACTGACTGAGGACAACAAACCCCTTTCTAGAATGAGCACAACAGGATTTTCTCCAGCTTCATCCTTATCTTTGTTCATCTGTGAACCTGTTCTGCTCAGTCAACCTGAGAGCTTTATCTATCCTTTTCATATCAGTATTAATGTAAATAATGGTCAGAATTTCAACAGAGATTTTAGTCCAATATTCATCTGAGGTTGGTCAACGTGGCAGTTTTTACCATGTAAGTTGCATTTTTTGTGTATGAAAAGTAAAAATGTAGGTTTTCCAGGCTTCTCCTATCAGCCTGTGACTAAGTAGGCCTCATATAATATACAAGTGTTTAACGGCTTGTTGGAGCGCTGGGATGGAAATCATCTGGTATCACCTGATGAAGACAGCTGAATTACTGTCAAAACGCATAGTGGCAGCACAAGGGGCATTAAAGGTCTGTTTTAAATCGTGACCCCTGCCTGATTTCCATCCCAGTACTCCAACAAGCCGGTAAACACTTGTATATTATATGTCACTACACTCTTTGGGGAGATCAGCAGGAGCTGCTCAGGCTGGAGATTAATGTATCTAGAAGCTGCAAGGACCTTTGGTATCTTAGGAGACCGGGTTCCAGGAACGTAGGACCTGCGGTGATGTACTTCCGGTCTAGCAGACACGTGACACGGAAGTCACAGGATGAGACACCGAGGAGCCACAGCAAGGTTCCTAGAGGGCACGTCTACACTAGGAGGCAATACCTGGGGTTGTGTGAAGGGAACACAACTCTTAAGGTACCTTTACACGCCGTCACTGGGGTGTAGCAACTGCCTGGCAATCGGGATTTTTGTCACAGTTGCCTTGAAATTACTATGAAGTTGTGGCGTGTAATTTGGGAAAGTGATCGGGTTTTTCGCAGTTGCTCCGGGTTGCAGTTTTGAGCCTTGTTCTAAAATCAGAGGCAACCCAAATGGTGAATTGCCCTGGTATTGGCTTGTAAACGGGCGATAGGGATGGAATCTGCGTCGCCTAGTGATTTCTCCGGGGCGTGCCACAGCGTGTTTGATACCGCTCCCCATCAGCGATGATTGGTGGGGCTACTGTGTTACCATTGGCTGTCCCTTCACAGGGCGCCATATTTAAAGAGCTGACCATTTACACTCCACAATTTGAATGGTGTCATGTATTAGCCAGCCTTCCTGCGCAGGCTGGCCAATCATGAAGCTATTGCGTTGTCCAATCAGCGTGTTAGCATCACGGAATACATGAGTCTGTCACTCTAATGTTTTAGCGCTGCAGAACATGTACCCCCACATTCCCCTACTGATTGCGGCGTGTGAAGCGGCGTCGGGATTCAACCGGATGTTTCCCTCAGGATCTGTTGGAACTTCCAGGGAACCACGATACCTTGGGTTGACTACGCAATTGCGGTGTGTACATGCGGCATTGGCGATCGTAAGCAACCGTTAAAAATGTGCACGCGCACGTACGGTTGCTACCGATCGCCAGTGATAGTTGCGGCGTGTAAAGGTACCTTTTCTAGGAATTTCACTCGCAACTTACTGGTTGCAGTGAAATCATGTAGACATTGTTCCATTTGTACACAGCAACAAGATAGAACGATGTCTGCATGATTTCACTGCAATCAGTAAGTTGCCAGTGAAATTCCTAGAAAAGTTGCCATGTGTAAAGGAACCCTAAAGGTACCTTTACACGCTGCAACTATCACCGGCGATCGGAGGCAACTGAACGTCGTGTGAACATTTTTTGACGGTTGATACCGAACGCCAATGTCGCATGTACACGCCGCAATTGCGCCCTCAACCTAAGGGAACGTGGCTCCCCGGAAGTTGCCACTGAACATGCGGGAAACATCCGGTTGCCTCCCGACGCCGCTTCACACGCCGCAATCCCCAAAGGAATGTGGGCATACATGTTCAGCGCCGCAAGAACATAGGCGTGACAGAGTTGTGTATTCCGCGCCCCAAACACGCTGATTAGACAACACTGATTGGCCAGCCAGTGCAGGAAGGCTGGCTAATACATGACGCCATTGCAATTGTGTAGTGTGAAGGGACAGCTAATGGAAAACACAATAGCCCCCAACAATCATCGCTGATGGGGTGCGGTGTCCAGCATGCTGTGGCACGCCCCTGGGAAATCACTAGGCGACGCAGATTCCATCCCTATTGCCCGTTCACACGCCAAAACCAGGGCAATTCACCTTCAGGGTTGCCTCTGGTTTTTGAAGAATGCTCTGAAACCGCAACCGGGAGCAATTTCGAAAATCACCATAGCTTTCCCCAATTACACACCGCAATTTCGTGGCAATCTCAAGGCAATGGTGACGGAAATTCTGATTGCCTCTTAGTTGCTACACTGTAGTTGCGGCGCATAAAGGTACCTTTAAAGGTGAGCGTTTTACCTGATCCTAATAACACTCTCCCTAAAAGGTCTTTCACATGTGCGCTCTCCTTATTTTTTTATGCATAAATAGGACCCATAGACATTAATTGGTGTCTTTGATCCACAACCCATATACAAATCAGATATGCATATAAATTATTTAGGGGCATTCAGTCAGCAAAAATACACAGATGTGTAAGTGAGTAGATCAGGCATGTTTTTTTCATGATATTAATCCTCTGCCATCTAAAATACATGACTAAGCACGTTACAGGTTCTAATATGTGTTGTGTTTTTTAATGCTTTCATTGCTGTACAAAGTAGATCACTTCCAAGACTAAAAACAGCTCTCAAATTAATCTTTAAGGCTGATATCTAACTTAAAAAATAGACTACTCACTGTATGACGAAAATAATAATAATCTTGAAAATTGTGTTGTGTAGAATAATATTTTTGCATGTTTCAATGTAAAGATGTGAACCACAACATATGTATTATTTAATAAATTCAATTTCACCTTTTATTATGAGAATTAAAAATATTGCATCTATGGTTAGGCCATCTTCATATGCAATAAATCTTTGAAAATGTAAATGTCCTTGCCGCACTAAGCATTAAGAATAGTTACAGTCTAGCATTAAAGTGGATATGGTCCAGTAGTTTATAGTGTTATATAGTGACAATTAGTCACAGTTATTGGTTTAGCTAGTTTACATCTTCACCTTTTAACGTTTGAAAGTATTTTATGGTAGTAATTATTCTTTCTTCCAGTCAGTTGTATGATGGAAAATACGGAAATTGGAAAGTAGTTGGAACTTAAATATCTATAACATGAAAAGAATAACCTTCACAATGCTTCACATTACATCATTTTATTGTAATGCTAATGTGAATGAGCCCACACCTTTTTTTCTTAGCCATGTTCATGATGAAACATGTTAACTAGCTACATACTTCTTGAGCTACATGTAGACTAGACTGTGTTCTCACTATGCCTTCAGAGTACAGCACATTATGGATTTGTGCCAGGAAATATTATGCAGAGGTGTATCTAAGCTTTCTGGCACCAGGGGCAAGCGTTCAGTTTGGCGCCCCCACCACGGGCAGTCTGGGTATTCATCATGGGACCAATCATTCATATGCGATTTTCACTCTTACACTCAGGTGCTCACAAGCTTCTCTGCCTAATTCTCTCAATGTTCAGTGAAAAACAGAGAAGCAGGAAGAAAAGCTGTTACATGACCATAACATATGATATAGTATGAAAATCACACATGTGTGGAGTGGTCATGTGATGACTACTGGATCCAGCAAGAAGAGCTGAATCCTCACAGTGAGTATATTACACGCTGTTAGGATTGGACTACAGGGCTTAATGTTATAATTAAAGGGCTCACCAAGGTTTGAGAAGTAAGTCTGTAATCCCTCTAGGTTACTGCAGGTCTCTGAATCCTCATAGTTCGTGCACTGTTCACTGTCAGGATTCTCCCATGCCAATGGCAAGATTGGATGGTCGTGTGAGTACAAGTATAACATTTATATACTCTGGTCACATTCTGACTAGACGTGTCCAGCCTCACTCAATTCATTTTCAATGATTCAGGCCTTGCATATCTAGTCAGCAGGTGACTGTATGTATGTAAATTGCATACTTGTTGTTACATGACCTACTGCTCTCAGCGCCGACACCAGAGAATCCTGTCAGTGTACAGTGTGCGCACTGAGAGAATTCACAAGTCTGCAGTCACATAGAGTGACTGCAGACTTATCACAAACTTGGGACAACTCTTTTAATGCACCTTATAAATAAAAATATAGTAACCCTTAAATTGTCAGATGGTACAACACTTTATTAACATATCCATGCTTACAAGTTATGCTACATGTCTGCAGGATCAGAACCAATAACCCCACAAAACTACATCACCAGACCCACCAGAGATACAGAAATACATCTCCAGACCCCTTAGAGGTACATAAATACATTAATAGAACCCCCATCAATACAAAAACACACCATCAAAAGTCTAATCAGTACAGGGATACATCACCAGAACCACCAGAAATCAGAAATACATCCATATAACGCACATCAGTACACAAATACATCACCAAACCCACTAGAGGTACAGAAATACATCACCAAAACCCCTCAACGCAGAAAGCACAGCATCAAAACCCTTATCATTACAGAAATACATCCATATAACCCCCATCAATAAAGAAATACATCCATATAACCCCCTTCAGTACAAAAACACTATGAAAACACATACTGCCCCCTCTTCATACAAACCATAATACTCACACTCTATTCTGTGCCCCCTTAGATTTTTCTCACCCCCTACTGTTTCTTCACTACTTAATCACCCTCACTACAATACTGTGTCTACACCCATCCCCCTCATTCCACATAAGTGTGCAGCCATCCTCCGCACTCCACATACTGTGTCTACACCCATCCCCTCACTTGTCATACAGTATCTTCACCCATCCCCCTCCCACTCCACATGTTGTGCCGCAGCCATCCCCCTCACAACTTATACAGTATCCACACCCATATAACCCCTTCACTCCACATACTGTAAGCAGCCATCCCCCTCACTCCTTATACAGTATCCACAACCATATAATCCCCTCACTCTACACACTGTGCCGCAGCCATACTCCCTCACACCTTATGCTGTATCCACACTCATATAAATCTCCTAACTCCACATATTATTCCACAGCCATCCCCCTCAATCCTCATACTGTGTACAAACCCATCCCCTCACTCCACATACTATGCTGCAGCCATCCCCCCTCACTCCATATACTGTACCCAAACCCACCCCCCCTCAATCCACATACTATGCCACTGCCATCCCCTTCACTCCACATACTTTGCCCACCCATCCCTCCTCACTGCACATATGATGCGCTGCCATCCCCCTCACTCCTCATATGCGACTACACCCATCCCCCCTCACTTTACATACTGTGCCAAAGTCATTTTCCCTATTTATACTGAATTTTTATATTTACCTTTTTGCTTTCCATAGTGTCCTCCACACTATACTGTGTCCATGCCATCACCCCCTCACTCCATATTCTGTTTCCTCAAATCCCCCGTTTGCTCCCCATTACTGTCTCAACATACACTCCCTGACCCTCTCCCCCCAGTTTACTCCTCATACACCCCCACCCTCTCTCCCCTCCTCGTTTGCTCCTTATATGCCTCCCGTTTGCTCCTTATACCCCACTTACTCCTTAACCCCCCTGTTTGCTCTTTATACCCCCCATTTGCTCATTGTACTGCTCCATTTGCTCCTTTTACCCCATTTTCTCATACACATTTATTTCCTCCTTATACCCCCATTTGCTTGTTATACTCCCCTTTGATCCTTTCCCCCCTGTTTGCTCCTTATACCCCTCCCATTTGCTTCTTATACCTTCCCTGTCTGCTCCTTATACCCCCGTTTGACTCCTATACCCCCTATTTGCTCCTTATATCCCCCTATTTGCTCATTAAACCTCCTGTGGTTGTTCCTTATACACCCTGTTTGCTCCTTAACCCCCGTTTGCTCCTTATACACCCCTGTTTTCAACTTATACCCCATTAGCTCCTTACACACCCCTGTTTGCTCCTTAAACCCCCTGATTGCTCCTTATAACCCCCATTTGCTACTTATACCCCTGTTTGCTCCTTTAAATAATCCCCTGTTTGCTCCTTATACCCCCCATTTGCTCTTTAACCAACCTAGTTTTCTCCTTATATCCCCCATTTGCTCCTTATACCCGCCTGTTTGCTCCTTATACCCCCTAATTGCTCCTTATTATCCCCTCTGTTTTTTGCTTAACCTCCCGTTTTCTCCTTAAACCCCCTGATTGCTTCTTATTATATCCCCGTTTGCTCCTTAACACCCCTTTTGCTCCTTATACCCCCTTGTGCTCCTTATACCCTCTGATTGCTCCTTAATATACTCTTGTTTGCTTCTTAAACCCCCCCCCTCCTGTTTGGGCTCCTTATACACCCCCACCACCTTCCCTAATTACATTATCTTTGGTGCCTCTCTTTGGCACTTTCCAGTGAGTCATCAGTGTGATCAGGTGATCTGATCACTCTGTCTACCATGCTCTGACACGGAACTGCCGGGAATCCGAGCTTCAATTGTGGTGCATCTGATAGATGCATGCACAATTAATTGCATGAACCGGCGCCTGGCAGATTTTTTGCTCCCGCTGTCACCTTGACAACAGGAACAGAGAATAACTGTCCACACTGCCGGGGAGATGGCAAATGGAGGCACAGGGAGAGCCCTCAGGCGCTGCAGCAGGAGGCTTGATGGTGCTCCCCTGCCAGCTGAGCCTAGGGCTGATGCCCCACCAGTTCCCCCAGATTTGCTCCTGATACTATATATAGTCCAGACTTATGTGGTTTAACTTCGTACTGTTTTGCCTGCATTGCTTGCCTATTCAGTTCCCTGTATATTTGTTTGCAGTTTACCTCAGCATTACCAAGCATAGTCATCTACATGTTCAAGAGAATAGATGCCAGCCAGGGTAAAAATATGCAGCTGAGGGTGGCAGCTAATAGCTGCCAGCTTTACCTGTGCTGAGACTGAAAAACACAGTGGAGCCTTAGCATTTTTTTCCCATTATTTTTTTATTTTATACCCTACACAAATTATTATGCAAATGTTCTTTTTTTCTGATTTTCCTAAATGGTCGGTGCAAATGACAGTCAGTGTAATAAAAGTCATCACCCATTAGAGTATACATCGAATTTTATTGAAGAAACCTCCCAATGATAACAGTATAATCAGTATAATCTTCAAAATTTAAAAAAAAACCTAAATGCACTGTTCCAAATTATTAGACACGCTAGAGTTTCTAAACATTTGATATGTTTGAAAGAACTGAAAATGTTAATTTGTTGAATTTGCAGCATTATGAGGTCAGATTCACTGAAATAAAATGCTATTTAACACCAAAATGTCCTAACAGGCCAAGTTACATGTTAACATAGGAACCCTTCTTTGATATCACCTTCACAATTCTTGCAACCAGTGAACTTGTGAGTTTCTGGAGAGTTTTTTCTTGTATTACTTTGCATGATGTCAGAATAGCCTCCCAAAGCTGCTGTTTTGATGTGAACTGCCTCCCACCCTCATAGATCTTTTGCTTGATTATACTCCTAAGGTTCTCTATAGGGTTGAGGTCAGGGGAAGATGGTGGCCACACCATGAGTTTATCTCCTTTTATGCCCATAGCAGCCAATGGCACAGAGGTATTCTTTGTAGCATGAGATGGTGCATTGACATACATGAGGATGATTTTGCTCCTAAAGGCACGTTTTTGCTTTTTGTACCATGGAAGAAAGTTCTCAGTTGGAAACTCTATATACGTTGCAGAGGTAATTTTCACACCTTCAGGAAACTTAAAGGGGCCTACCAGCTGTTTCCCAATGATTCCAGCCCATAACATGACTCCTCCACTTCCTTGCTGATGTCGCAGCCTTGTTGGGACATGGTGGCATTCACCAACCATCCACTACTCTATTCATCTGGATCCAGGGTTGCGCGGAACTCATCACTAAACAAGACTGTTTAAAAATTAGTCTTCATGTATATCGGGACCCACTGCAACTGTTTCTGCTTGTGAGCACTGTTTAGGTGTAGCCGAATAGTAGGTTTATGCGCCACAGCAAGCCGTTGAATGATCCTACACCTTGAGGTTCGAGGGACTCCAGAGGCACCAGCAGCTTCATATATCTGTTTGTTGGTTTGTAAGGCCTTTTTAGCAGCTGCTCTCTTAATCTGATGAACTTGCCAGGCAGAAACCTTCCTCATTCTGCCTTTATCTGCACGAACACATCTGTGCTCAGAATCAGCCAGAAATCTCTTCACAAAACGATGATCACACTTACATTTTTGTGCAATATCAAATGTTTTCATCCCTTGTCCAAGGCATTGCACTATTTGTTGCTTTTCGGCAGCAGAGACATCCTTTTTCTTTCACATGTTACTTGAAAACTGTGGACTGCGTAATATTGTGGAACACCCAGTTTTCCTTTTTTTGTGCTCACCTGTCTAATTATCACAGATATCTGAGATTGATTTCAATGATCCAAAGAACCCTGAGACACAATACCATCAATGGGTTTCATTGAACCAAAATAAAAATAAAACCCTATGACACTTAAAACCAATTTGCATAATAATTTGGAACACAGTGTATGACGTTAGGTTGCTTGCACTAATGTGTATGACAACCAAGCACAGATTCCACCTAGATTGTGAAACTGCAGTCTTATTGCAACAAGTAATCACAGACGCTCTCACGAAGCGCGCATTTCTGTGATTGTTTGTTGCCCGGTCAGCAAAGTGAATATGCAGAAAGGCTAATGGGTGGACTGGAAGTGAGTTAAAGGAAGTGTGGGAGAGTGTAACGAACGGGAAGCAAGCAAGCAGCGAGAGACAGGTAAGATGATCTGTGTGTGTCTGTATGTATGTGTAGCTTAACGTAGAACAGAACAATTGGTGCATGTGCACTAATGCTTCTGTCCTAGTTAAGCTACGTTTCAAGTGCTGGAAAATAAAATGGCGCCAACATTGGGTATTACCCATGACAATTTAGATTGATGAAAAGTAGAATTGTTTTTATATGGTTGTGAGAGTCACAACCATTACATAAGCTTTATACCATCCTGATATCAATTCATGACGGTTGCAGCAGTCTTCCAAATGCTTAGGCGTATCAGCAAAAAGGAGAGAAGAAAAAATTGGAATATGCGACCACGCTACCATCCAATCAATCACATAGGTTAATGATTGTGATTTCTATTTTCATTCTGTACATCTGTGATTTTTTCCTGAGGAAGGGGCCAGAGAGCCCTAAAGTGCATTGAAAATAAAAATCACATTCATTAACACCTCTTAACTGAAATTTTTGACCACCAATCTTTTGCATATTGCTCAAGGTCTCTCATATTTGAAGGGTGCTTTCTCTCAATAGCAATTTATGGGATTTACAGTGGGTACGGAAAGTATTCAGACTCCTTTAAATATTTAATTCTTTGTTTCATTGCAGGCATTTGGTTAATTCAAGAAAGTTCATTTTTTTCTCATTATTGTACAATCTGCATCTTGACTGAAAAAAAAATGAAATATAAAAATTTTTGCAAATGTATTTAAAAAGAAAAACTGAAATATCACATGGTCATAAGCATTCAGACCCTTTGCTCAGTATTGAGTAGAAGTACACTTTTGCGCTAGTACAGCCATGAGTCTTCTTGGGAATGAGGCAACAAGTTTTTTTCCAATGGATTTGGGGATCCTCTGCCATTCTTCCTGGCAGATCCTCTCCTGTTCTATCAGGTTGAATGGTGAACATTGGTGTACAGCCATTTTTATGTCTCTCCAGAGAGGCTCAATTGGGTTAAGGTCAGGGCTCTGGCTGGGCCAGTCAAGAATAGTTACAGTGGTGTTCTGAAGCCACTCCTTTGTTATTTTAGCTGTGTGCTTAGGGTCATTGTCTTGTTGGAAGGTGAACTTTTGGCCAAGTCTGAGGTCCAGAGCACTCTGGAAAATGTTTTTATCCAGGATATCTCTGTACTGGGTCACATTCATGTTTCCTTCAATTGCAACCAGTCCTCCTGTGCCTGCAGCTGAAAAACACTCCTATAGCATAATGCTGTCACCACCATGTTTCACTGTTGGGATTGTTTTGGGCAGGTGATGAGCAGTGCCTTTGTTTCTCCACACATACCGCTTAGAATTACCACCAAAATGTTCTATTTTTGCCTCATTCGACCAGAGAACCTTATTTCTCATAGTCTGGGAGTCCTCCATGTGATTTTTTGCAAACTCTATGTGGGCTTTCATATGTCTTGCACTGAGGAGAGGCTTCCGTTTGGCCACACTTCCATAAAGACCCTACTGGTGGAGGGCTGCAGTGATAGTTGACTTTGTGGAACTTTCTCCAATCTCTCTACTGCATCTCTAGAGCTTAGCTACAGTGATCTAAGGGTTCTTCCTTACCTCTCTCACCAAGGCTCTTCTCCCAGAATTGCTTAGTTAGGCTTGACGGTCAGGACTAGGAAGTCTTTTGGTGGTTCCAAATGTCTGCCATTTAAGGATTTTGGAGGCTACTGTGCTCTACGGAATCTTGAGTACTGCAGACATTCTTTTGTAACCTTGTGCCTTGCCACAATTCTGTCCCTGAGCTTCCCGGGCAGTTCCTTTGACCTCATGATTATCAGTTGGTCTGGCATGCACTGTGAGCTGTGAGGTCTTATATAGCCAGGTGTGTACCTTTCCAAATCAAGTCCTATCAGTTTAATTAAACACAGCTGGCCTCCAATGGAGTAGTAGAACCATCTCAAGGAGGATTTTAACTATTTGCTTGCCTGACCCAGAGAATGACCCTAATAACAAAAATAATAAAATAAAATAAAATAATAAAATAAATAAAATAATCTAAATAATTATAAATATTCATATCAGATGAATAAGGGTATAAATAATATTCACACTAATAGAATATTAATCTTTAATTTAATAATATTATTTACTGCATATTATAATTATAAAGATTAAGTACATAATAATAATAATAGATCTTTGGCCATATTCCCTTTAATGGGGTTGTTGGACCATATTGTCATTAAAATACAGCCATATAGAAAAAAAGGAAAATTTCTCTCTCCTTTTACCATCCATATTGCAGTTTCTTGTAGAAAGAGTCTTGAGTATAACATCACTTTATAAGAAATAAAATTGTATTTTTATGTGTCTATACTGGGTCATTCTCTGGGTCAGGCAAGCGAATAGTTAAAATCCTTCACTGATTGGTATCGTCTGTGTACAGGAGTTCATTCATTTTTTTTAATTGTATATATGTCTGTATTTTCATTTTGAATGTTGCTGATGATTAAGAAGGTCTGTTCCTCCAAAACGCGTCCAGCGGCACCCCCTGTGCGCTGTGATGATTTAATGGTTGCACAATAAAAGGATTATGAAGCATGCCACTGGATCATCTCTATAATTTCTTATGACTATTGAGGTGGACGCCAACCACTAGATCCAGTGGAGGAGCCTTGTGAGTATATTGGCTGCAGGTCTCCCCTCCCCCCTTCCTGCAATCAGTAACATCTCAAGGAGGGTCAAAAGGAAATGGACAGCATGTGACTTAAATATGAGTGTCCGAGCAAAGGATCTGACTACTTATGACCTTATGATATTTCAGTTCTTCTTTTTTAATAAATTTAAACAAATACCTACATTTCTATTTTTTTAAGTCAAGATGCGGTGCTGAGTGTAAATTAATGAGAAAAAAATTAAACTTTTTTGAGTCTACCAAATGGCTGCAATGAAACAAAGAGTGAAAAATTTAAAGGGGTCTGAATACTTTCCGTGCTTACTGTAGATTCAGACTAATTGCTGGCTACCAACCTAAATTGTGGCCACTTTATTAAGGCAAACTCAAAGTTGAAAAATACCTACCGTATATACTCGTGTATAAGCCGACTTTTTCAGCCCAAAGATTGGGCTGAAAAGTCCCCCCCTCGGCTTATACACGAGTCATATACTTTTGTGTGAAGTGGGGGCTGTGTCCGGGAGCAGGAGGAGGCAGGAGGAGGCTGGAGGAGGTGGGGGAAGGCTGTAATATGAGCGGCTCGTCACGTGGAGCCGCTCATAACTTCTTCATGATATGCACTGCATCCCCTGCCCATCCGCGGGGGGAGCAGTGCATATCGCATTACAGGCTCCCCATCACAGTATGGCGCCCCCCGCCACAGTAGGGCATCCCCATGCTGCTGCTGCTTAGTGTACAATTTATAGTGTTATTAGCTCTCACCGGCCACGGGCTCAGTGCATCCTCCCTCCTCACTGCGTGTCATGTGACCGGCTAGTGATGTCATCGCGGTGAGCCCCGGTCACAGGACAAGCAGGTAGGAGGGAAGATGCATAGCCAGGAGCAATCCGCCGGTGGGTAAGAGTTAATAACACTGTATTTATTGTACAGTGAGCAGCGGCAGCATGTGGGGGGCGGTACTGTGAGGAGGGGCACCTTACTGTGAGGGGGGTACCATACTGTGATTGGGAGCACCATACTGTGAGGGGGGCCTGTATACACTGTGCTGGGAGCTGTATACACTGTGCTGGGAGCTGTATACACTGTGCTGGGAGCTGTATACACTGTGCTGAGGGCTGTATACACTGTGCTTGGAGCTGTATACACTGTGCTGGGAGCTGTATACACTGTGCTGGGAGCTGTATACACTGTGCTGAGGGCTGTATACACTGTGCTGAGGGCTGTATTGTATACACTGTGCTCGGGGCTGTATACACTATGCTGAGGGCTGTATACCTGTGCTGAGGGCTGTATACACTGTGCTGAGGACTGTATACCTGTGCTGAGGGCTGTATACCTGTGCTGAGGGCTGTATACCACACTGCTGGGGGCTGTATACCTGTGCCGAGGGCTGTATACCACACTGCTGGGGGCTGTATACCTGTGCAGAGGGCTGTATATCTGTGCTGAGGGCTGTATACCACACTGCTGGGGGCTGTATACCACACTGCTGGGGGCTGTATACCTGTGCCGAGGGCTGTATACCACACTGCTGGGGGCTGTACACCTGTGCTGAGGGCTGTATACCACACTGCTGGGTGGCTGTATACCTGTGCTGAAGGCTGTATACCACACTGCTGGGGGCTGTATACCTGTGTTGAAGGCTGTATACCACACTGCTGAGGACTGTATACCTGTGCTGGAGTCCACCCTCGGCTTATACGCGAGTCAATAGGTTTTCCCAGTTTTTGGGGGCAAAAGTAGGGGAGTCGGCTTATACACGGGTCAGCTAATACATAAGTATATACGGTATGTTTGAATGAGTTTTTTAGCCCAATACATGGTACAAAAAATCATTTTATTGGTATAGTATTAAAGGTAAGCACATTTATCCTCAGGACCAATATATTACATTGACCCCCTCTAGGACATTTTCATGCATGTATTTTAGGACTTATAATTGCTTTGGTAGTCGTAAGTAGTAGCATATTGGTGGTAGTCAGATAGCAATTTATAAAAGGAAACAGGACAGTGTCACAAATATATACAGCGTGCACATATATTGTTTGTACAGCTCAAATCTATATCCTGGAGTGGGTTTATCTATTCCCACTGAATCACATCCTTTATATACTGCATGTATCTAGGACCATACTTATAAGAAACAGCCTGTTAGTTAGGTGCAGTCATTTCTTATTATACCCTGATGTGATTAAATATACCGGGTTATAGGGAGATTAACCTCAGTCTCACCAGGTGTATAGAGGTCTGGGGAACTTGCTATCTACCTTATGGAGAGGAGTTTTCCTGTAACCATAAGAAGGCACTTAAGTAGGTAAGGAGATTTGAAGCCGCATCCCTCTTCTAGGAAATATGCAAATTTTTACTTCAGTGAGGAAGTGGATGAACTCCAGCTCCACCTTTAGGTAGCTCCTCAAAGTCACAGTCGACTTTCTGACATTCCTTTTAATATGACTAAGGGATTTGTGCCAGATCAGAATCCCAAACTACAGATGCTGCGTTTTGGTGTAACTGCCCCTGATCAGTGTAGTCTGTGGGATATTCTGATCTGGCTGTGATCTTGTCTTAGCCCACTCACACAGCCAGATCAGAATACATTTGCATATTTCCTAGAGGAAGGATACGGCTTTAAATCTCCTTACCTACTTAACTGTCTTCTTATGGTTGCAGGCAAACTTCTGTCCATAAGGTAGATAGAAAGTTCCTCAGACCTCATCTTAGCCCACTCACACAGTCATATCAGAATATCCCACACACTACACTGGTGGGGGGCAGTTACCCCGAAACACAGCGTCTGTAATTTGGGGTTCTGATCTGGCACAAATCCCTAGTCATATTAAAAGGCTTGTCAGAAAATTGACTATGACTTTGAGGAGCTACCTAAAGATGGCGCTAGAGTTCATCCACTTCCTCACTGAAGTGCAAATTTGTACATTTCCTTGAGGAGAGATGCGGCTTTAAATCTCCTTACCTACTTAACTGTCTTTTTTGCAGGTGTATATGATTAATGCATACAATTGTAGCTGATTTTAAACCTCAGCTCAGCTGCAGCACTGCATAGGTTTCCAGCAGTAAATTTGGGATAGATTTATCCTTCTGCACCCAGGAACAGTGTGATTAACCCTTGTCACATTGGATCCTGCATTACAAGTGTGAGTCTGCAATTCAACAATAGTGTCTTTCTGACTCCCAATTTAATCTGTACCTTATTGTGCCTGTGCGTTCTCCTGCACCTTTTTCACCATTATTTTTAGATTTATTTTACCGTATATACTCGTGTATAAGCCGACCGTGTATAAGCCGACCCCCTACTTTTGACCCAAAAATCTGGAAAAACCTATTGACTCGTGTATAAGCCGAGGGTGGACCCAGCACAGGTATACAGACCCCAGCAGTGTGGTATACAGGCCTCCCAGTGGTAGTATACAGCAGCCCCAGTGGTAGTATAACAGATTCCCCAGCAGCCCCAGTGGTAGTATACAGATTCCCCAGCAGCCCCAGTGGTAGTATACAGGAGCCCCAGCAGCCCCAGTGGTAGTATCAGCAGCCCCCGTGGTAGTATACAGATTCCCAGCAGCCCCAGTGGTAGTATACAGGAGCCCCAGCAGCCCCAGTGGTAGTATACAGGAGCCCCAGCAGCCCCAGTGGTAGTATACAGGAGCCCCAGCAGCCCCAGTGGTAGTATACAGGAGCCCCAGCAGCCCCAGTGGTAGTATACAGGAGCCCCAGCAGCCCCAGTGGTAGTATACAGGAGCCCCAGCAGCCCCAGTGGTAGTATACAGGAGCCCCAGCAGCCCCAGTGGTAGTATACAGATTCCCCAGCAGCCCCAGTGGTAGTATACAGATTCCCCAGAGCCCCAGTGGTAGTATACAGGAGCCCCAGCAGCCCCAGTGGTAGTATACAGGAGCCCCAGCAGCCCCAGTGGTAGTATACAGGAGCCCAGCAGCCCCAGTGGTAGTATACAGCAGCCCCAGTGGTATACAGCAGGCCCCCAGGGGTACATATAGCAGCCCCCAGGGGGTACCCAGCAGCCCCCTGGGGGTACCAACAGCCCCCAGGGGGTACTCAGCAGCCCCCTGGGGGTACCAGCAGCCCCCTGGGGGTACCAACAGCCCCCTGGGGGTACCAACAGCCCCCTGGGGGTACCAACAGCCCCCAGGGGGTACCAACAGCCCCCAGGGGGTACCCAGCAGCCCCATGGGGGTACCAGCAGCCCCCTGGGGGTACCAACAGCCCCCAGGGGGTCCCCAGCAGCCCCCTGGGGGTCCCAGCAGCCCCCAAATGCTGGCACTCGCCCCCCCTTACAAGGGCCCCCCCCGCTTCTCTTACCATTCCGGACTTCTGATCCGCGCCGCTCCTCGGTGCTCCTCGCTGCTCCGTCCGTCCGTCTTCTACCTCCGGGATCCCCGGCCGTCGCGCGATGACGTCACATGCCTGCGACGGCCGGAGATCCCGGATGTAGAAGACGGACGGAGCAGCGAGGAGCACCGAGGAGCGGCGCGGATCAGAAGTCCGGAATGGAAATATAACCATCGGGGGGGGTGTCCCTTACAAGGGGGGGCGAGTACCAGCATTTGGGGGCTATATGCACTGCTTCCCCCTGCCGCTGATTGACAGGGGGAAGCAGTGCATATTTAATGAGCGGCCCCACGTGACGGGGCCGCTCATACAGCAGCCCCCCCCCGCCTCCTGAAGCCTCCACAGCCCCGGACACAGCCCCCCCCCCCGTATTGACTCGTGTATAAGCCGAGGCGGAGACTTTTCAGCCCAAATTTTGGGCTGAAAAACTCGGCTTATACACGAGTATATACGGTACTTTAGAAAATTTGTTTATTTAGTTTTATCACTTTTGCATATTTGTTACTGGTGATTTTATTGTGAATACACATATTTTATTTTTGTTGAGACGCATATGGGACACATAAAATCTTTTATGCACTTTTGTACAGAGTGAATAAATTACATTAATAGATAGAGTTTGGGTGCCGGAGCTAGTAGGTAGGTCCCTCTATTAATTTAAGGATGTCCTAGGTTAATGCTGCTTGAAATCTAAAGGAAGTGCCGTGTTTACCTTGAGGAAGTACCTGAACCTTATTCAAAAATTATTAATAAATCACATTGTTTTGGTTATTAGTGTACAAACAAGGGAATTGAGACACACTTACACGTATTCTTGCACATTGTATGCACATTTAGCACTTTATTTAGAAATTGAGGCACCTTAGGGTGTCTATACTCGGCACCATATCAGCAATTAATTTTATTGAATATTCAATGATTGATGTCCTTTGTACTGAATAATGAAATAAAAATGGGGTGTCTTGGTTCCTTTTTGGCATATAATTGAGTATTTTTGTCATGTACTGTTTTTAATGATTGTATCAATACTATACCAATAAAGTGATTTTTTTTTGTACCATATATTGGCTAAAAAACTCTTATTCTTATTTTTTAATTGCTGGCTACTTCAAAACTCTCCAGAACTACAGAAATGCTTTGTTGTCATCCATTTCTGGGTGCTTCTTGAGGTATTTTTGGGGTCTTTTTCCTGCTGGAAGACCCATGACCTATGATGCAAACTCATCTTTTAAGGTACCGTCACACGAGGCAATATTGCTAGCAATTTCACTGGCAACTTACTGGTTGCAGTGAAATTATGGACACCTTGTTCCATTTGTACACAGCAACAAGACAGAACAATGTGTCCATGATTTCACTGCAATCAGCAAATTGCCTGTGAAATTGGTAGAATTGCTGCGTGTGACACAGGTTTTGACCTTTAGACACTGGACAGTACATTGGGACCCAAAATCCTTTAGTTATTTTCAAATTTCATAATGTCTTGCACACAATCAAAGCACCTAGTGCCAAAGGCAGAAAAATAACCCCAAAATATTTTTAAAGCTGCACCAAATGTGACTGTAGGTGCTGTGTTCTTTTCTTTGTAGGCCTCATTCCAATTTTAGTAAAGAATAGAATGATATGCTTTACCAAACTGACTCAACTGTCAACAAGATGCTTTTTCAGAAGGGCTTTGGCTTACTTATATACATTTTGGCAAACTGATATCTAGCTTTTTTGTGTCCCTGTGTCAGCAGTGGGATCCTTATGAGTCTCCTGCTATAGCATTTAATTTTATTCATATATCGACAGATAGTTTGCACTGACACTGATTCACTCTTAGAATGCAGGAAAGCTTGAATTTGTTTGGTACTTGATTGGGGCTGCTTATCCAACATCCAGACTATATTGAATTACAAGCTTTCTTCAATTTTTCTCTGACGTTCATATCCAGGGAGATTAGCTACTGTTCAATAGATCGTAAATTACTTGATTATGTTTCTCAATGTGGACAAACGAAATCAAGATCTTAAGAGATAGTAACATAGTAACAAAGTTTTTAAGGTTGAAGGAAGACTTTAAGTCCATCTAGTTCAACCCATAGCCTAACATGTTGATCCAGAGGAAGGCAAAAAACCCATGTGGCAACACTAAGCTCGACACTGGGGAAAAAATTCCTTCCTGACTCCAGATATGGCAATCAGACTAGTTCCCTGGATCAACGCCCTATCAAAGAATCTAGTATGTATAACTTTTAATATTACAGTTTTCAAGAAAGGCATCCAGGCCCTTCTTAAATGTTAGTACGGTAGTGACTCACTCATTACAACATCATGTGGCAGAGAGTTCCATAGTCTCACTGCTCTTACAGTATAGAATCCGCGTCTGTGATTAAGATGGACTTGAACCCTTGAGATTAATGATATTTTTCAACAATTTTGGTTCTCAAGCCTTCAGACAGTTTTCTTGTCTTAATATGAAGATTGAGTCAACTTCTCATCTTTTTATTTGGTATCAGGTGTGATTTTCATATTGACCACATCTCTTCTTGCCACTAGTGAGTTTGAATGAGGCTCACATACTTGAAGCAAAGTTATTTACCTACAATATCGTAAAGAGTGACCAGAGTGGTGACTCGTCTGCAAACCATGTTCTATGAGGAATGGTTACAAAATGTGGAAATGTTTCGCTTGCAAAAAAGAAGATGGAATGGAGACTTAATAGCTGTCTACAAATATCTCAAGGGCTGTCACACTGTAGGGGGATTAGCTTTATTCCCATTTGCAAAAGGAAAGACTAGAAGCAATGGGATGAATCCAAATTGAAGGAGATATAGATTAGATATTAGAAAAAGCATTTTGACAGTGAGGGTGATCAACGAGTAGGACAGGCTGCTATAAGAGGTGGAGAGTTCACCTTCAATGGAGGTCTCCAAATAGAGGCTGCACAGACATCTATCTGGGATGATTTAATAATTACGGCTTTGAGCAGGGGGTTAAACTAGATGACCCAGTAGGTTATTTCCAACTCTACTTTTCTGTGATTCTATGAAACAAAGATTTCTTTGGCCAACAAATATATTGTATGTGGGTTATGCGTGTTTGTCCCTCTTATTTATCATGCATTGTTTGTATAACACTATCATATTCCACAGCGCTTTAAATACAGTATATTAACATTACTGTTGGGGCTCAAAATCTAAGTTCCTTATAAATATGTCTGTAGAGTGTTGGAGTAAACCAGAATTCCTGGTGGAAACTCATATAAACACAGGGAGAACATACAAAATGCTTGGAAATATTGTCATTGTTTGAGCCCAAAACACCAGCACTGCTGAGTAACAGTGCTAACCACTGAGACACCTTGCTTTCCACTATTTCCTTAATGGGTTAAGCATTTTCATTTTATAGTAATGCATCAAACAATAACCTTAGAAGATTTGGCAAGAGCTGAAAATCATGAAATATATATCCTGATATATGCTGCACTAACACTTTTTTGACAACAATATATTCAGGAGAACAAGCTTCCTGACTTTAGATGTCATGGTTACTGATCTAGAATTCTCAGGTTGAGTTGCTCTTTTGACTTTCCACAAATCTTATGTCTTTGAAGATTAAAAAATAGTCCAGCTATAATTGAACAATGCTTGATTTAAAAAGAAAATGTTGGGTACATGCCATCTAGATTAGGACTGGTTTTCTTTTATTTTATCTAGTCTGTCATTCAACCCTTACAAAGCATTTGCTAAGCTTCCTTGGCACAGTACACTTTGTTGTTGATTGAATTTTGTGGTATGAAGTTAAATCAACTCCTAATCTGCCATTGATCTCATCCTATAGTGTCTGCTGTTCCAAAAAAATTTACAATTTGTATAATTTATGCTTATTTAGTAAAAGTCTTTATTTGTATTTGGCCAGCCACTTGTGGTCAAACCTTTTCCTATTGAAAATTCGACTATATTTCTTAAAGAGGACCTGTCACCAAACCAGGCATGGTGATCTAATTACAGCCCTGAATGCAGCATGTCTGCTGCATCCAGGCAAGAAGTCCCCCAGCCCTTGAGCCCCCCTGTACCCCGAGATAATACACTTAGAAAACTTACATTGAGGAGCCAAATAGGAGGTGGCTTGTGGCTGGAGCCAAAGACCAGATTCACACCCCCTGCATGTTTGATCTGCCCACCGCTGCCTCCCTGATGCCAATCATTGTCTCCCTCATCTGCAGCATAACACAGAGCTTATTTTAGTAATGGCCGCTTAGCCCCGCTCCATGCGATGACATCACCGCTTATACCCACCCTGCTCTATGGTTAGCATAGAGCAGGGCGGGGAAAGGTGGTGATGTCAGAGCAGGAGGCGGGGCATTAGAGTGCAAATAAATTACAGTATTGTATACCAATTATAGTATATGGGAGTTTTAATACTATTTTTGGGTTGTGGGCATGACCTAAAATGTAAGAAGCCTATAAATGCCACTAGAGAAACAATTCTCTTTTTTTGAGAAGAGATCTACTCTGTGCAGGGCTGCCACTAGGAATTTCAGGGCCCCGTGGCAAAATTTTGAGACTCCGCCCAACCTCTAACCCAGCTCCGCCTCTGCCCAGGCTCTTCCTTCACCCAAACATACATACGGTACATACATACACATATTATATTTACATATATGCGCATTCGCACACAATTGAGACTGGGCTGAATACACAATAGTTGTATACACAATTGAGAATACTCATTAGAGACTGCTGCTGGTTGTATACACAATGGAGAGTGCTGATAGCTGTACACACAATGGACACTGCTGATTGCTGTGTACACAATGGACACTGCTGATTGCTGTATACACAATATGGACTTCTGATAGCTGTACTCACAATGGACACTGCTGATAACTATATACACAACGGACACTGCTGACAGCTGCATACACAATGGACACTGCTGACAGATGTATACACAATGGACACTGCTGATAGTTGTATACACAATGGACACTGCTGATAGTTGTATACACAATGGACACTGCTGATAGTTTTATACACAATGGACACTGCTGATAGCTGTATACACAATGGACACTGCTGATACTCAATACACAATGGACACTGCTGATAGCTGTATACACAATAAACACTTCTGTGGGCCATATACACATTAGAGATTTCTTTCTTGTATACACAGCATTATACTATGTATATAGGTCCACACTATATACATACAGTGTATAGACTACTAATGCAGCATGTGATGGGGACCTGTATGTACAATATAGTTCTGTGTACAGACAAACACAGTCAGACAGTCACTAGAAACAAAGACACACATATGTCATGCTTACCACCACAGCACCTGTGATGACGTCACATGGAAGGAGGCATCAGGGGTCACATGGTCGGCTCAAGGAGGGATCAGGGATATGATGAAGATAGTGGGTGGGTTAGGATGTGCACCTGTCGATCCTGATTGGTCTGAGTGGAAATGGCCCCACCCCTGCACATCCATGGCCCCACCCCATGCATGTCCGTGGCTCTACCCCCTGCTTGTCGGCTTGCCAGGCACCTCTACTTCAGCAGGCCTCTGACAGGAATAAGGGCAGTTACCCCCTGATGGTGACCCTGAACCTGTGATATCATGAGCCATGACCTTTGTGACACAATGACAGAACCCTCCCAATCCTAGCAAACATTGAAGCTTCAACCTAACAAATTAGGCCCTGGATATCTCAGCGGCTGTCGACGCAGATCCAAAGCTACAACAAAGACAGGAAGCGGAGAGTAGAGACATGGTCATAAAGGGGATTATATATTTTTTTTTTCTTCACAATTTGATGGCCTTTTATAGTTCAAGCTGCTTGTTCTCACACACAAAGCTCTTCACAGTGCAGAACTTCCCTACATCTCCTCCCTCATCTCTGTCTATCACCCTACCCATTCTCTTCGCTCTGGAAGTGACCTTAGACTCACTTCTGCATTAATCTGAACCTCCCATTCCCGGCTCCAAGACTTCTCCCAAGCTGCACCAATTCTCTGGAATGCTCTACCACAGGAAATTAGGTGTATCCACAACTTACATAGTTTCAGGCAATCCCTAATAACACATCTTTTTAGGGCGGCCTATCCTGATCCCTAGTTAAAGTCATCTAGACATAGCCTACCGACTCCACCAGTCTCAAGTGGATCACAAATAATGGTAGGTGGCCACTTATGCTGTTCCTATCTGCTCCCTATCTCCTTAAGTTGAATATACCATCACTGTAAATAAGCACCAGTACTTTGTGTCACCCCCACTTCATTGTTAGATTGTAAGCTTTTATGAGCAGGGCTGTCATTATTTTGCTCTAATTATTGTATTGCATTATGCTTTGTATTGTTTTTTGTATTGTATTGTATTTTCTGATAACTGTTTCTTATGATAGTTAAATATGATCCTCTGTATTGCAAAGCGCTGCGGAATATGTTGGCACTATATAAATAAAGATTATTATTATTATTATTATTATTATTAGGAAAAATTAGACATCAGCAAACAATTTGTTGAACACCCGCAAAAGTAAATTACAAAAAAAATCTGCATTTTGATGAATTTGGTTATTTGTAAAATTTGATTAGAATTAAATTCCACTCAAATTGAATCACTCATCTCTGCTCTAGAATCATGTTTTGGGTTATTCTTAGGAAAATAAATGCCTTAAAATAATTAAAAAAAAAATACTAAGGCAGAATTGTGATTTGTCCACAATTTTATCAGACTTGGATTTTTTTTCCCAGTTTTTAATTTTATTAAATCGGAAAATGAAAGACACCATTTAAGACTACATTCAGACGGTACCGTTAGTGTACTGTTTTTGAAGGATTTGTTTTTTGCAGTGAAATGCAGTCATGTTGGCCATCCCAGCCAACTCAATGCATTTCCAAATTTTGCATTCAGACAGAACGTTGGTGAGGATCCCCTTTTGGGCTCAAAATCAGATCCTCACACAGAATGAGCATGTCTATTTTGTGGTGTTTTTTTGCTGCACAAATTACTCACCCTCCCCAAGATCCCACAGTGATCCCCAGTGATGTCTTCATGCCCGGGAGGCTGCAGTACCTTTATGTGCACTGATAGTACGTGTAGGACCTGGCAACTGCTCCATGTGACCGAGTGATATCACTAAGTCACATGGTGCAGTGCCAGGTCCTCGAGCACCAAACATAACTCACTGGTCCTGCCGCTCTGCCCGAGAGGAGGACATCACTGAAGGTCATTGGGGAATCGCGGGGAGGATAAGAGGGTGTATATGTGTCTCTGTGTGTCTGTCTGTCTTTATCCCTCGAAAACAGTGCAAAAATGCAGTACAAGCGGAAATGCGTTTGTGATGCTTTTTTTCAAAAAGAGGATTTGTTTTTCATGCAGAAACTGCACCAGAAAGATTATCCCAAAACACAGCAACAATGCTGTGTCTGAATGTAGCCCTACACTACACCTTGTCCTGCAATATAAAGGTCTCATATTCCAATATGTATGGAGAATTAAAGTAAATTAAGGACAAAAAAAGAAAAACTGCCTAGTCGAGGAGAAATAGGCCATGCTGTAACCATTGTTTTCCTTTATGGTCCATTTACACGCGGCCACAGGAAGGTAGAAACCGGCAGGCATCGGACACAATTGGGCCTGTTGCCTTGAAAAGACCACTATGTAATTCAGGACTTTCCTTCCTGTGTCTTCCCAGAAGGAAGGAAAGTCCTGAATTACACGCCGCCGCATCGTGGTCTTTTCAAGGCAACAGGCACAATTGTGTCCGATGCCTGCCGGTTTCTACCTTCCTGTGGCCTATGTAAATGGACCATTATATCTTTAGTTATCACAACTTTTTTTTTACTTTTTTAAAAATATCACAAGAGAAAGTGAAAGTATACAGATGTGTGCATGCTGGGCCACAAATAATTATGGGAAAACCTATTCTGCAAATGTTCAGTTTTTATACCGTATTACCATCATAATCATACAATAACTTGCACTGATTCAAAATAAAAAGCATCATATGCCCAATACAAAATACAATGTATGTCCATTGAAACTAAACATATTCCGCTTTCTGAGTCTTTACAATTTGTAAGTTGCCAAGCTAGAAGGGTGATTCAGTCAAGAAAAGACAAAATGAACAAATGCCCGTAATGCAAGACGCAAAGTGCTATGCAATGTTATACATGAAAACATTTCCAATTTGCAGAAAAACTGCATAAATAACTTTATACTAGATGCTCCGCAGTGACCCTGTGCCACTAGAGGAAATAAATTCTAAAGTATTTACAAGTCATATTTCCTACACAATGAATGTGACAGTGCTTCAAACTCTGTGGTATGAATGTGATTTTCAGCACAGTGTGAAATACAGAGTGCATCCAAATTGTTTATTGGGAGATGTAAAAATTGGTTTGCTTCCCAAAGCATTTGACAGATCTTCATCATATTTTTTTTTTTCAGTGAACAAGAAACTTTTTCAGATCATTTTTCCAAACAATAACAATTCGTATATTTCAGCAGAAGACAATTGAATATTTCTTGATTTTCTCCATGTCACTCTACCTTTTAACTCAACAACTCTTTTCTGTTTTCCAACAGCTTCACTCTGATGTGGACCCAGGAGAAAACGCCATCAAATACATCTTGATGGGAGAAGGGGCTGGTTCCATTTTCAATATTGATGAAACTACTGGGGACATTCATGCAACAAAGAGGTTGGATCGAGAAGAACAAGCTTACTATACTTTAAAAGCGCAAGCTATTGACAGGCAAACAAATAAACCAGTGGAGCCTGAATCTGAATTTGTCATTAAAGTGCAAGATATAAATGACAATGAGCCAAAATTTTTGGATGGACCCTACACTGCTGGTATCCCTGAAATGTCTCCTGTTGGTAAGAAAGAAACACAATTCTAACCTGCAACAGTGAATTACAGAATAAAAGTATTGTCTTTTTTTCTATTCCTAATATCTTTTGTTTTAACCTTTCCGTCCATAACAAGCAAAACTGCAGACCTCCCATGCATCGACTAGTTCACTAGACATACATCCCTAGAGACCGGTATATACACACGGAACAGCATGAAGCCGTCAAAGAAAATCTGATTGGACAAGGCTGTGACTTGTCCAATAAACTTCTGACAATTCCAGGCAGCACCTTTCATAGTCAATGTTCTCGGTTCCACCTAATTACCAATTCAGTGATACAACAGTATACAAACACCGCTTACTGTTAAAGTCAATGCCGCGAAGTTTTGTCCTGTTATTTCAGCTTAGAGGTACAGTAGCAGTGAATATTTCAAGCGCTGCATGGAGATTACAGTTCTTGTTCCATAAATATAAGCATAATACATTTTGTATGCAAAATTTATTTTGTTTCTTATGTTCTAGTTGCTTTCTTTTATAGACTCATGAATATGTACCATTAAAATGTGATTAATATGCACCTTTCCTCATGCATATGTATTTTGGAGGTAACCATTTTGTATTCATAGAAATAAAACTTCACCAGAAGCACATTTACTGGAAGCTAGATACATTATTAAAGACATAGAGCTCAGTGATATAACCAGAAATTAATGAATTAACATTTTGCTTCTCATGAATATCTGGGACGCAAAATCACTGTATTCAATTCCATTTTAATCTCTTTTTTTTGGAAACCTGTATTTCGAGTTGAGCTCAGAATGACAATAGGGTTATAGTTGAATTATTTTTTTTTAATAATTAAAGTCATTTAATTGGTTTTACATTGTGATATAAATTATTTTATCACAAAACATAAATGTACAAACAAAATGAATGTACATATGCGAGAAATGTTTCCAGAATTACAATGCTATAAATGTTTCACAATGTACTGCTGTTCATTGAAATTGCTTAACTGATGGCCAATACCATTTTATTAAGGAACATCGGTGATGCAAGTAACAGCAACAGATGCCGATGATCCTACATATGGAAATAGTGCTCGAGTTATCTATAGCATCCTTCAAGGTCAGCCATATTTTTCCGTGGAGCCAAAGACAGGTAATCATTAAATTTTCCACCTTATGTAACATAGGAGACTTGAATATGATTAAAACAATTATGAAATGGATGATAAAATATTCATTCTAATGGAGTATTGTAAATAACCTTTATTATTTTACTTGAATAAGCACAATTTAATGCAATTATCAGCCATATATAAAACTTAAAGCATTACTCAAACTTTTTTTTATTTCACTGCTGGAATTTTCATTAAATTAAGTCCCCTGCCCTCTGTCTTATACTAACCTGCCAATATCTTGTTTTGTTAATGGTTAGTCTTGTACAGTTTGTGACCTGCCAGCAGCTCCTGTGTTTCATAGAGCAAACTGCAAGTCACTTTTCAATACAACTCAATGGAGCCATGCTCTGGCTCTAATGGCCTTGTGTTGAGAGGTTGGGACGAATTTCTGATTTATGGCCAGTGAGAAGTTATGAGCATAAGATTACATCACGATTAGCATACAGCCTAAAGGTCTTTAATTCCATTAGCATATCAAAGCAGTTGTTAAGTTGGGGTTGATACTGCTGTATGAGGGTTTATAGAAGCACCTTGAGATGCTTATTGCTTTATAGCCATTGTAGAATTTAATATGCAATATTGTATAATTTATTATGCTAATGAGTTGCTATGGCAGCTGGGGATCTTCTTAAATCTGCAGTGAGGGCAGTCCTGTGAAGACCAGCCTGTGGCTAGGCTTCATAGGAAGCCTGATTTTCTTTTAATATTGCAATACATTTGTATTAAAATATATAATTATTCGTTTATATAGTGCTATTAATTCCATAGCACTTTACATACATCAGTAATACTGTCCCCCATCAAAATCTAAACATCCTATCTGTATGTCTTTTGAAATGTGGGGGAAAACCAGAGTGCCCGGAGGAAACTCACGCAAACACAGAAAGAACATACAAACTCCTTGCAAATATTGTCCTTGGTGGGATTTGAACCCAATACCCCAGCAGTGCAAGTCTGCAGTGCTAACCACTGAGCCACCATGACATGTGTTGCATAATATTGAACTAGTAATCAGGTGATCGTAGGCTCAAGTCTTCTATGGCAACTGAAAAAATAAGAAAAAGTTTTTCAAAATATAAAAAAATTAAATTCATAGCTTTATACCACTTTTTAAATATATAGATCTTGAAAACATAAAACTAAATCTATTAAGTATTGAATGACACTTCATAGCTGACATCAACTCCAAAAGTATTATCCTGATTGCAACTGCACCAGGGCAACCGGTAAGAGCCGGGCAAAGCATCAGAATTGGTGCATCTAATGGCAAATAACCATGGGCATTCCCAGCCTGGTAATACAAGCCCCCAGCTGTCTGCTTTACCTTGTCTGGTTATAAAAATAGGGTAAAAATAGGCGTACCTCATGTCATTTTTTTTAATTAATTATTTAAATGATTTTCCTTGCTCTTATTGAAATGTGACTTGCAGACAAAGGCAGCATAATTTAATAGAATTACATGTGGAAACAATGAGTAAAGTATATGGATGCAAACCAGAATTTAGCAACTTTATTCTCAAGTTTATTACTGACACTTTGATACCCATAGCATTTTGTCAAGCAGCTTCATTAGGTAGTCTCCTAGAATAGTATTTCAACAATCTTATTTTTCTCAGAGGTGCTGAGCACTCGGCTGCACTCCTTTTATTTTGATGCCTAACTCATCCCAAACCATCTCTATTAAGTTGATTATTGATCCCTTATCATCTATTGCAGCAATCCATAACTGTCTTCTTGGTCTCATAGTCCTTACATAGCTAGGTGAAGGTGTTAGAAGGTGTTTTGGGACATTGTGTTCGTCCTGTTGGAACACAGATTGTTGTCCAACTATGTGCAAACCAGATATGATGGCATATAATTTCAAATTTGTTAGCTAACCATGCTGGATATGCTTCCATTGATTTTAATAAATCACCAATAGTGTCACCAGAAAAGCACCCTCACACTACCACACTTCCTTTTATGTTCATGGTGGGCATCACACTTACAGAATCCATGTTGGTTTGTACCAAAAATCTAAATTTTGACTCAGTAGACTACATTTCATACCAAAAATTTAACTTGGCCCAAACAAGTCTATTCTGCTTAATTGCAGTACTTATTGCTTCAATTCAACCACACAAGTCAACTTCTTGCATGCTTCGCTGGACAGTTGATGACTGTGTCTGCTTGTTATTGTGTGTACATAAATTATGAGGTTGCCATCTAAATTTCTGTCAATTTAACTTTCCGAGACTGATAACTTTATGCTATGCAGTAAGGGTAACTCCTGGTCTTTTTTTCCTGGGGTGGAACTTTTTGTGACTGTACTCTCTTCAAGGCAGTAGTAACTTTGCAGATTGACTAACCTTCATGCTTTAAGAATTGCCATTGCGTTTACTTAGTTGGGTGTTTCTTGAAAAATCAGTTTAGAACTGTTGTGATACTTAGGTTGGGATTTTTGGTGAAACACTTTTAAACTATGGTTATTATAAATGTAAAGAGATAGTTTTAGAATCTTCCGAATGAATGGGGGTTTTGGGTTTAGGAAACACAAAGCACTAAATATTACTACAAAAAGGTTTGCAAAGTCTGTTGACCTTATTGTAGATGAAAAGTGAATTCAGATTTCTAGACAACCACAACTTTGACTGTAGGTTAACTTGATTGCTTCTTTAGAACACACTAATTATTTTCAGTGCTGTACTGTCATACACTCTACTTGTGAAATGTATTTGTATTTTATCGATTTCACCCCATTACTTTATGGTTCAACTATGAGCTGCAGTGTGCTCTGACTATCCATATTCACCTCATATTGCCTGATTATTCCATGCTTTTATCTTTAGACAGACTACAGTTGCCCATTATTTTAGCCAAGTCATGTGACATGACAAGGCATTATAAAGAAGTATATCCTGCACCCACAAATCCATGTAGGCCTTCTCTAACAGAAGCAGTGTTCAGCAATTTGCACAATGGAGTTATTCTAGGTCAGTGGTGGGGAACGTCCGGCCCCGGGCCGGATCCGGCCCGCCACGTTATCTCATCCGGCCCGCCAGGGCCGGGACGACAGCTAGGCGATCGACCGCCGCCCGGCCCTGGCGAGAAGCTGCGGCAGCTAGCTAGCGGTGGGCGCCGCCATGTTCTTTGTGGCTGGCGCCCACTAACAGTACAGCCGGTCAATAGAGGTTGAGACCTCTACACAATGGCCGCGGTCTCCAATTAGCCGCGGCCATTTTGTTGAAGTCTCAGCTTCCACCGAGCGGCTGTACTGTTAGTGGGCGCCGGCCACAAAGAACATGGCGGCGCCCACCGCTAGCAGCCGCAGGCCCGCAGCTACTCCCCGCAGGCAGCGTCCTGCAGATGTGCCCTCCGGGCTCCGGCACCCCTGCTCCACATCCACAGCTCAATGGTAAGTTTTGCTGGAGGCTGTGGGGGAGGCTGTGGGGGAGGCTGTGAGGGAGGCTGTGAAGGAGGCTGTGAAGGAGGCTGTGAGGGAGGCTGTGAGGGAGGCTGTGGGGGAGGCTGGGAGGCTGTGGGGGAGACTGTGGGGGAGGCTGTGATGGAGGCTGTGGGGGAGGCTGTGAAGGAGGCTGTGAGGGAGGCTGTGAGGGAGGCTATGAAGGAGGCTGTGGGGGAGGCTGTGGGGGAGACAGGGAGGCTGTGGGGGAGGCTGTGAAGGAGGCTGCGAAGGAGGCTGTGAGGGAGGCTATGAAGGAGGCTGTGGGGGAGGCTGTGAGGGAGGCTGTGAAGGAGGCTATGAGGGAGGCTGTGGGGGAGACAGGGAGGCTGTGGGGGAGGCTGTGAAGGAGGCTGTGAGGGAGGCTGTGAGGGAGGCTGTGGGGGAGGCTGTGGGGAGGCTGGGAGGCTGTAAGGGAGGCTGTGAAGGAGGCTGTGGGGGAGGCTGTGAAGGAGGCTGTGAGGGAGGCTGTGAAGGAGGCTGTGAGGGAGGCTGTGGGGGAGACAGGGAGGCTGTGGGGGAGGCTGTGAGGGAGGCTATGAAGGAGGCTGTGAGGGAGGCTATGAAGGAGGCTGTGGGGGAGGCTGTGAGGGAGGCTGTGAAGGAGGCTGTGAGGGAGGCTGTGAAGGAGGCTATGAGGGAGGCTGTGGGGGAGGCTGTGGGGGAGACAGGGAGGCTGTGGGGGAGGCTGTGAGGGAGGCTATGAGGGAGGCTGTGGGGGAGGCTGTGGGGGAGGCTGTGGGGGAGACAGGAAGGCTGTGGGGGAGGCTGTGGGGGAGGCAGGGAGGCTGTGAGGGAGGCTGTGGGGGAGACAGGGAGGCTGTGGGGGAAGCTGTGAGGGAGGCTGTGGGGGAGACAGGGAGGCTGTGGGGGAGACAGGGAGGCTGTGGGGGAGGCAGGGAGGCTGTGAGGGAGGCTGTGGGGGAGGCAGGGAGGCTGTGAGGGAGACAGGAAGGCTGTGGGGGAGGCAGGGAGGCTGTGGGGGAGGCTGTGGGGGAGGCTGTGAGGGAGGCTGTGGGGGAGGCTGTGGGGGAGACAGGGAGGCTGTGGGGGAGACAGGGAGGCTGTGGGGGAGACAGGGAGGCTGGCCCCCCGTGTACACGTGTGTCGTGCGCCTCTGGCCCCCATGTACCGGTGCGCGAATTTATACGGCCCGCGAATGATATTCTAAATTTCCAAATGGCCCTTTGCAGAGAAAAGGTTCCCCACCCCTGTTCTAGGTGATTCATGACAAGTGAATCTCAAGTTGTTCAAATTAGCCAGGGTTAGAGAACTTCTTAAACTGTTATGCAAATTTGATTTTTATCCAATTGATTTGGTCGTTCCTAATAACGGTCATGCTATTTTTATAGATGGCTTATCAGTTACATTTATAGAATGCTTTACAATAGAGTTATTTCTATTAGAGATAATATTTTGAATAAAAGTTAAAATTATGAATTTGGACTTTTGTGACATCTACAAGAACATCAGATCTTGCCTAAATGAGGACAGATACATGTATATGAGTGACAATATGAATATGGGGGTAATGATGACTTGAATTTATACAGCGACAACACTGCATCTGACATAAATCAAAAAGGGAATGTAATTAATATATCTGAATCTTCCATTCATGTGTCACTTCCCAATTTCTTTCCTTTGTTTTAACTGTGTTTAGACTAAGAAGAAGAAACAGCTGATGAAAGGCAGTAAAGTTGGATGTACTGTTTAGTTTGATGACCTCTACATTTTTAATGTCTTTTTTATACATTTTTATTATTCATCTGCTTGAAAAATATGATATTCCCTATAAGGACTACTACACTTTAGCCATGTGTCACACAGGGGAGGCCAGGGTGCCCAGAAGTGGGATGGAGCTGGGTGTAGGGAGTCAGGGGAGCCTGCTCTGGCCCTGATACTGAAGTCTCTGACTCACCCTGTACTCGGAGGTACCTCTGAAGGTGAGGAATACTGAGCCACCAGCCTAAGACTCTAAAACTCCTGAGAAGACCTAGGCATAAGCCTCTACCTCCATCCATGGACCACAGAACCCAGCAGCTTTCAATGGAGGGAGAAACAGCAACTTCAGATCAGCATCTGCTCACAACAGGACACAGTCCAGAAGTGAACTGAATCAGCAAAAACAGGTGGATGTTATCTGAATCTTTTATGGCCGAGGGGTGGGGAGCAGCCAGCCCAGACACACCCCTCAGCTCAACTAAGCATGAATCTTATTCATCACACACACCTGCTAGAACCTGCTCCCGGTCATGAGCTTCCTCCCTCCACACTGAGCAGGGAAAAAAAAGGCTTCATTTAAATCACAGCAGCAGCACTTCCATACTACAAGGCAGTCAATACGTAACAGTACCCCCCTTTTATGAGAAGCCTCCGGACTCTAAACCGGACACGTCCGGCAATCGTCTGAACTTCCTAAACAACGACCTATGGAATGTATTAGGGGTACAGCACACTGGGGGGGATGGCCAACTGGAAAAAAATGGGGTTGAAAATGGCCACTATCCTGAACAGACCAATAACTCCCGTAGTAGGAGCTCCAGCCACACACTTCCACTTTACGTGCTTTGACAGCACCTACACATAGTCATTCACACTCAGGTCTGGACCTGACTGTTTATTGTCATGCACGCGGTCGCAGACAGAAGGTTCACTCACGGTGGTGAATGGCAGGAATGGTTCCCAGTTTCATCTCGGGGACCTTCCTCACCAAGGGCTTAGAGGGGGTGACCGCCTTCCTCCTAACACACTTCTTCAGATAACCCCTGAGTTTGGCGTTGATCTTAGGTGCAGGCAGGGTTCCACTCCTATGGGTGGGTGATTAACCACCACCGATGGAGACATAGGAGCAGGCCTGACCAACATGGCAGACACAGCAGCACTCACGTGCTTATCCACATGGGACATCTACAGCTGAGAAGCGGGGGTTAGCACGGTATGGACAGACCCTAATGAAGTGATCAGGTTGACCACAAAAGAAACAAGACCGCCAAACCTGATGACCTTCAGATTGGTTAGTACAAGACTCTGCAGTCCCCAACTGCTTAGGGACATCAGAACTCACACGTGTAACCACCACAGCAGGGATGATCACCGGGGGCAGGGTCGGATCCGGTCTCTCTCTTAGGCACCTGTCCGACCTAATAGCAAGCGCCATTGCAGCCTCCAGCGTCTCCGGAGCAGCGTGCTGAGTCATGGTGTCTTGTAACTGATCTGACAACCCCAGACAGAACTGACTTCTCAAAGCAGGGTCCTTCCATTGAGTGTCAGTGGCCCACCTCCTGTACTCAGAGCAATACTCCTCAACCGGACACGCTCCTTGTGTGAGCTTCCATAGTTTAGACTTAACAAGGGAGACGGCATCAGGGTCACCATACACCAGGGCAAGCGCTGCAAAAAACTCATCCACCAACCACATAGATGGAGAATCGGTCAGCAGAGAGAAGGTTCAGGCCTCGGAATCCCCTTTAAGAAGGGAAAGTATAATCCCCACGTGCTGTTCCTCGCTCCCCAAAGAACGAGGACGCAGCCTGAAATATAATTTGCAGGCTTCACTAAACACAAAAAATGTATCTCTCCCTCCTGAAAATTGGTCAGGAAGGGAGATTTTGGGTTCTGGTACAGCCAGCGTGTGAACTGCAGCCAGATAACCAACCACTTCTCGAAGCTGATGCACCATCTAGTTTCGCAGGGTAGACACCTCCTGTGAGAGTTCCTCCACCAGGTGCGCAAAAGCTCGTGATGACATAGCGGCTTTGGGGAAACAATAGTGGGTTGCTGATTTTGTCACACTGGGGGGGCAGGGTGCCCAGAAGCAGGATGGAACTGGGCATAGGGAGTTAGGGGAGCCTGCTCTGGCCCTGATACTGGGGTCCCTGACTTGCCCTGAACTCGGAGGTACCTCTGAAGGTGAGGAGGTCCGAGCCACCAGCCTAAGACCCTAAAATTCCTGAGAAGCCCTAGGCATAAGCCTCTACCTCCACCCATGGACCATGGAACCCAGCAGCTTCCAATGGAGGAAAAACAGCAGCTTCGAGGTCGAGGGGTGTGGAGCAGCCAGCCCAGACACACCAATCAGCTCACCTAAGAATGAGTCATATTCATCACACACACTTGCTACAACCTGCTCCCGCTCATGAGCTTCCTCCCTCCACACTGAACAGGAAAAAAAAGGCTTCATTTAAATCACAGCAGCAGCACTTCCATACTACAAGGCAGTCGATACGTAACACCATGTTACCATGTTTCCAATATATTTGCCTTTTTCTTCAAACAGAAGATCAATAACATCAGAAAAAGCTTTGACCCACTGTCCCCTCGGTCCCTTCTCTTTGCCACCCAGCCCTCTCCATCCGAAGGCTGCTTTTCCACCATGACAGATGATCAGTTGTCCTCCCTTCTGTCAAGATCACACCTCACCACCTGTGTCCTCAACCCACTCTCCTCCCACCTCATCCCTAACTTCACCATAGTCCTCATCCCAACCCTAACCCATCTCTTAAACCTATAATTCACTACTGGTGTCTTTCCCTCATCCGTCAAACATGGCTTGATCACACCCATCCTCAAAAAGCTCTCCCTTGAGCCATCATCTGTTTCTAACTATCATCGCCACATCTCTCTTCTCCCGTTGCTTCAAAACTCCTGGAACAACATGTTCATCTTGAACTGTCCTCCCACCTCTCCTTCTGCTCCCTCCTTGACCGCCTACAATCCGGTTTCTGACCTCATCACTCCACCAAAACAGTCCTAACCAAAGTCACCAATGACCTACTGACCACCAAGAGAAAGCCACATTAATCCGTCCTCCTCCTCCTTGACCTATTTTCTGCCTTCGACACTGTAGACCATTCCCTCCTGCTACAGATTCTGGAATCTCTTGGTATCATTGACCTGGCCCTCTCCTGGATCTCCTCATACCTACTGAATCGGACTTTCAGCATCACTCTCCCCCACACCCCGTATTCGCCATACCCCCTATCTAATGCTGTCCCCCAAGGCTCGGTACTTGGACCCCTACTTTTCTCCATCTACACCCTTGGTCTGGGACAGCTCATTGAGTCGCATGGCCCTCAGTACCATCTCTACACTGACGACACCCACATCTATCTATCCAAACCTGACATCACCTCATTACTATCCAAAATTCCACAATGTCTGTCCGACATCTCATTCTTCTTCACTGCGCGCTTTCTAAAACTGAACATGCACAAAGCCGAGCTCATCATCTTCCCCCAAGTCACTCTCCCCCTCTACCAGACCTACCCATCATTGTCATTGGCTGCTCACTCTCCCCAGTCCCTTATGCTAGGTGTCTCGGTGTAATCCTCGACTCTTCCCTCTCCTTCAAGCATCCAAGTCCTCTCCACCTTTTGCCAAGTCCTGCTCAAAAACATTTCCGGGATCCGCACTTTCCATGATCAAGACACTGCTAAAACACTTGTTCATGCCCTCATCATCTCACGCCTTAAACTACTGTAACCTTCTGGCTCACTGGCCTCCCTGCTTGTTCTCTTGCACCACTCCAATGTATTCTAAATTCTGCTGCCTGACTAATCCACCTGTCTCCCCGCTATTCCCCAGTCTCTCCCCTCTGCCAAGCCCTTCACTGGCTCCCCATTTCTCAGAGGGCCTGGTACAAAACCCTAACCATGACATACAAAGCCATCCACAATCTGTCCCCTCCATATATCTCTGACATGGTCTCCACTACCTACTCTCACGCAACCTACGATCCTCTCAAGAGCTCCTTCTCTTATCGTCTCTTACCTTTTCCTCTCACAACCACATACAAGATTTCTTCTGTGCATCTGATACACTGTGGAACTCTCTGCCCCATTACATCAGACTTTACCCTACCATGGAAACCTTAAAAAGAAACCTGAAGACTCCCCTCTTCCGACAAGCCTACAATGAGACTTGGTCCATCACTCCACCGCATGATCAGCTCTAACCACTCCTACTGTATCCTCACCCATCCTTCGTAGACTGTCAGCCCTCATGGACAGGGTACTCTCCCCTTCTGTACCAGTGTGACTTGATTGTCCATAATTATTTTACTTGTCTTTGTTTGCCCTTCCACATATAAAGCGCTATGGAATCTAATGGCGCTATGATAATAATAATAAATAATAATAATAAAAGTAAAGCCTGTTCCATAGTAATATGAGTTTTTTTTAAAGAAACTTTGTTAAAGAGCCAAGGATTTAACAAATTTTCCATTTCACTCAAATAAATGGCAATTATGCTACAGTAATGTTTAGAAAAAGTGACTGATTTGCAATTTTCTATAATTTACATAGTTAGTCATTTTTACATTGTCCATTTAGCACATCATGGAGTTCTTACATAGGGAAAATTTAATTTGCATTTCTCATTCATATGCTTCTATTCCATTCTGTAGTGACACAGTTCACTTCACAAACATAAAGTAAAATTAATCACATCAAGAACAAATAATACCCTGGATAGAAATTATCAATATTGCCTTTTTAAAGTGATTTATCACAGCTTAGGCCAAATGGGATTCATTACTTAAAAAAAAATAAAAAAAATCAATCAAATGCATTAAATTGTGCTCTAAGACTATATATAGTTCACTTCAGAGTCCTGAAAGCTTTTGAAGGCACATAACTTAACAGTAAAATGACTTTTATATACTAACGGAAATGTTATATTCTTATATGTTTAATATTTTAGTATAAATGAAGATTATCTAGGTACAGATGAGTTCATACTGTGCATAAAATGGCTTGGAATATCTGGAAATTCATCTTATCTTCACTTAATTTAACACTGTTAATCTCCAGGGACTATATATTAAGAATGTCTCATCTGCCATAAACATTTGATATCATAGAAGGCAATGATATACTTCTCTAATGCTTGTATCATTCAGTTCATATGGAACCTTTTAAGAATCTGCTTGTTACTTCCAAAGATAAGTTGGGTACTTCCCATTCCACGCAATGGACCTAATTAATTCAGAAAGGTTCCTACAAATTTTCATTTGATTTCAAATATTTTTCTATTGCTGATTAATTCCCTCTCCCGGGTCATGCATCCATAGTATTATCACGGTAAACATATTTATTGTAGCTATCCAATCTATATCAGTGATATTACTGTTATGTCATGTACACAGCCATATTGTTGATGGCTACAAGGATATATTGCTTGAAGCTATAGACTACTAAGGACCATATATCTTCATATACAAAATCGTAAATAGAACTATACAAACAAGATGCAAAATATGCAAGGTCTTTGAACTCATATGAAAAACTTTGAAAATACAAAAATGGGATATGTACAAGAAGGTCAGGATTAGAAATGAGCGGACCCAAACTTTGGTGGTCTTGGCAAACACAGACTTTACAAAAACTTAGTGTTCATATTAAGAGTTCAGGTGTTTTACACACTCAGATCATTGGAGCAAACATAACTGTGATCGGGTACACTCGGTGTGAGACATTAGCCGTGTTTGAACGGCTCACACTGGGAATAAAATCAGGTTTATTGGATGTAGTGTGCAGAAAAAGTATGTTTATTGATGGATACATGTGGGCGGAGAACAAAACTGACCAATCCGTGACTTCCAATGGGGTTCGAGTCGAGTTGGGGTCCAGAACAAAACTTTATAAAAAGTCTGGCTGAACCCCCAGAACCTGAAATTCCACCAGGATACCCCTTTAAGCCATTTATTTATATACTACTAGTTTGTATTATAACTCTTTTTGCTGACCTACATTTGGTCTTTTCTTTCTTTCTCAATATTTTCTTAAATTATCTTTTCTGTTCCTGATTTACATAGATTTTTCTTTTAGTGTCTTAAACTTACATTCTTTAAATTAATAAAATCGTGATTTTATTATTACTATAAATTTTTATATTTTATTTGCATGTACTGTAGAATCATATGAAGATTTTCTTCTTGTAAGTTTGCATGCAAATTAGAAGTCTCCTGGCTATTGGTGATAGACTTCTGTAAGTCAATGAATTATCTTTTAAAGGGGTTCTCCAAAAATTTGGTAAAAATGGTGCCTATGATATAATTAAAACTACAGTCATCCTAGGCATGTGTCGAAGCTGCCCAGTGCCTCAGTGGTTAGCCCTGAAACCTTGCAGCGCTGGGGTCCTGGGTTCAAATCTCACCATGGATCTACAAAGAGTTGAATGTTCTCCTGTGTTTGCGTGGGTTTCCTCCAGGCTCTCTGGTTTCCTCCCACATTTGAAAGACATAGGATTGTTTAGATTGTGAGCATCAATGGGGACAGTATTGTAAATGTATGTAAAGTGCTATGGAATTAATAGCACTATATAAATGAATACATTTTATTGTTATTATTAGGATGGCTACACAATGAAGAAGTAGAGCTTGAAACTATCTCAAATGTCAAAAGAATCCAGCACCATAAGCACATATACCTCTAAAGGTACCTTTACATGCCACAATTATCACCTGCGATCGGTATCAACCGAACGTGCGCGTGCACATTTTTGACGGTTGATACCAATTGCCGATGCCGCATGTACACACCACAATTGAGCCTGGGGAACGTGGTTCCCCGGAAGTTGAGACTGATCCTGCGGGAAACATCTGGTTGAATTCAGTCGGCGCTTTACACAGCGCAATCAGTAGGGGAATGTGAGCGTACATGTTCTGCGTCGTACGAACATAGGCGTGACAGAGTTGTGTATTCCGTGCCCCAAATACGCTGATTAGACAATGCAATAGTGTCATAATTGGCCAGCCTGCGCAGGAAGGCTGGCTAATACATGATGCCATTGCAATTGTGTAGTGTGAATCGACAGCTCTTCAAATATGGCGCCCTGTGAAGGGGCAGCCAATGGAAACACAGCAACCCCCACCAATCATCGCTGATGGGGCGCGGTATCCAGCACGCTGTGGCACGCCTCTGGGAAATCACTAGGCAACGCAGATTCCAGCCAGATACCCCGTTTACATGCCACAACCAGGGCAATTCACCTTCTGGGCTGACTCTGATTTTAGAACAATGCTCTGAAACTGCAAACGGGATCAACTTCGAAAATCATGATCAAGTTCCCTATTTACAAGCCGCAATTTCATAGCAACTTCAATGCAACCTTGACGGAAAATCCCGATTGCATAGCAGTTGCTTCACCGCAGTTGTGGTGTGTAAAGGTACCTTTAGACTGGCTTCACACTAGCGTTCCCCTCCGCAGCATCCTGCGGAGGGGAACCGCAAGCTGAGCGTAGGCACCGCAAGTCCCTATGTTTAACATGGGGACGCAGGTGTCTGCGCTCGAGTGCAGATTGGCGTGCACACCCTGTGCGCACCCATTCACTGCCATGTATGAATTGTATGCATGCGGATGCATGCATACAAATCACACACTCTCGTCCACACCCTGAACGCGACATGACGAGAATGTATGATTTGTGCGCAAGCATCCGCCTGCATACAAATCATACATGGCAGTGAATGGGTCTTGCGGTGCCTGCGTTTAGCTTGCGGTTCCCCTCAGCAGGACACTGCAGAGGGGACCGCAAGTGTGAAGGCAGCCTTAGCTAAGGCACAGCACTGATATGAGATGGAAAAAATTTTTTCACATCAATGTGGGGGTTTTCTCAAGCTTCAGTGCTCAGTAGAAATGAGATACATGATCAGTCAATGAATAAAATGACTCTGTCTCATATCAGCACTGCTCCCCCACTGATAGCAGCTGATGTCATAAGCACATATACCTATTGACATATATAAAAGTCTCGATGTCTGTTCCTTCAGTAGGTAGTCATCCTGACATGTGACTAGGAAGCCTGCAGTTGGAATTATGTCACAGGTGCCATGTTTATCACATTATCATAGAACCCCTTTAATGAACCTTACAACACTACCAGAGTTATTTGCCAATCAACACATTCATCTGTAAACATCTATTTTATGTATTTGTCACTCATCAGTGGACAGCATACATTTACCATTGGGAATTGCCGAAAGACTACAGAAATATCTGGTCTTCTAAAGGAGATCAAGTCCATTTTAAAGCTTCTACTGTATATTAATACAGTTGTGTCCAAAAGTATTGACACCCCTGCAATTCTGTCAGGTAATACTCAGTTTCTTCCTGAAAATGATTGCAATCACAAATTCTTTGGTATTATTATCTTCATTTAATTTGTATTAAATGAAAAAAACACAAAAGAGAATGAAGCAAAAAGCAAAACATTGATAATTTCACACAAAACTCCAAAAATGGGCCATACAAAAGTATTGGCACCCACAGCCTAATACTTGGTTGCACAACCTTTAGCCAAAATAACTGCGATCAACTGCTTCTGGTAACCATCAATGAGTTTCTTACAATGCTCTGCTGGAATTTTAAACCATTCTTCTTTGGCAAACTGCTCCAGATCCCTGATATTTGAAAGGTACCTTCTCCAAACTGCCATTTCTAGATCTCTCCACAGGTGTTCTATGGGATTCAGGTCAGGACTCATTGCTGGCCACCTTAGAAGTCTCCAGTGCTTTCTCTCAAACCATTTTCTAGTGCTTTTTGAAGTGTGTTTTGGGTCATTGTCCTGCTGGAAGACCCATGACCTCTGAAGGAGACCCAGCTTTCTCACACTGGGCCCTACATTATGCTGCAAAATTTGCTGGTAGTCTTCAGACTTCATAATGCCATGCACATGGTCAAGCAGTCCAGTGCCAGAGGCAGCAAAGCAACTCCAAAACATCAGGGAACCTCCGCCATGTTTGACTGTAGGGACCGTGTTTTTTCTTTGAATGCCTCTTTTTTTCTCCTGTAAACTCTATGATGATGCCTTTGCCCAAAAAGCTCTACTTTTGTCTCATCTGACCAGAGAACATTCTTCCAAAACTTTTAAGCTTTCTCAGGTAAGTTTTGGCAAACTCCAGCCTAGCTTTTTTATGTCTCGGGGTAAGAAGTGGGGTCTTCCTGGGTATCCTACCATACAGTCCCTTTTCATTCAGACATCAACGGGCAGGGCAGCTTGAACTTGTTTGGATGTTAGTCGAGGTTCTTTTTCCACCATCCCCACAATCTTGCGATGAAATCTCTCGTCAATTTTTCTTTTCCATCCACATCTAGGGAGGTTAGCCACAGTGCCATGGGCTTTAAACTTCTTGATGACACTGTGCACGGTAGACACAGGAACAATTCAGGTCTTTGGAGATGGACTTGTAGCCTTAAGATTGCTCATGCTTCCTCACAATTTGGTTTCTCAAGTCCTCAGACAGTTCTTTGGTCTTCTTTCTTTTCTCCATGCTCAATGCGGTATACACAAGGACACAGGACAGAGGTTGAGTCAACTTTAAGCCATTTCAACTGGCTGCAAGTGTGATTTAGTTATTGCCAACACCTGTTAGGTGCCACATGTAAGTTACAGGTGCTGTTAATTACACAAATTAGAGAAGCATCACATGATTTTTCTAACAGTACCCATACTTTTGTCCACCCCTTTTTTATGTTTGGTGTGGAATTATATCCAATTTGGCTTTAGGACAATTCTTTTTGTGTTTTTTCATTGAAGACAAATTAAATGAAGATAATAATACCAAAGAATTTGTCATTGCAATCATTTTCAGAAAGAAACAGAGTATTATCTGACAGAATTGCAGGGGTGTCAATACTTTTGTCCACAACTGTATAAATTAATATGAAATACTTGAAAAAATTGTGTATAGCAAACAGTATAAGAGAGCTATTGTTGCCTAAACATATTGCATTGAGGGAAAACAACAAAGGCACTTTACTAGAGCACAAAAATGCCTACGAGTCCATTTAACAAAATCCCATTGTAGAAATACCATACTGTTAGTAAAAGAATAATAGAAATATTAAAACCAAGAAAAATACATATAAAAATGTTTCCAACAGAATTCAGAATCTGCTTAGAAAGACGTATGACATCATTTTAATTTGACAGTTTGATCTCAATCATTCAGACATACGCAACGTATTTATAGATGATGTTTTTAAAGTACAATATGCATTATTTTATAAGTAGATCTCCAGGGGTGTTTAAAACTTTCTCTTAAAACTGGTTACAACTGAATAATGACTATTATATACAATGTACTTACAAAATAATTGACATTTTCTTTATTCTTGTGTTTGTAACAATTTATAAATTCTATTGTACAAATGTAAATGTCTATTTTGTTGACAGTCACACTGTAAAAATTCAATCTCTTAAGTTCCCAATAATAAGTAAATCATGACTCCTTACTGTACATCATATGTAATGTTCTTATTATGTTTTTCTATTATTTAATTTTGGTCATTTATTTTTTGCAAATAGGCATTATACGAACAGCCTTACCTAACATGGATAGAGAAGCCAAAGACCAATATCTTCTGGTAATACAAGCAAAAGATATGGTTGGACTAATGGGAGGATTGTCGGGCACTACCTCTGTTACAGTCACACTTACAGATGTTAATGACAACCCTCCAAGGTTTCCTCGAAGTAAGTTCCCGTTGAACAGTATGACCTCAGTTAAAGTATATAAAATCTATCTCTTCTTTTGTAAATTGCTTGCTGGTTAATTAGATACTGTTAAAAAGTAGTAATAACTAAAAAAAGAGATTGCCAAATATTTGGACATAAGGCTTATAGGAGGCAACCTTAACCGATATTACGGCACCTTACATTACTTTTTTATGTAATTAAAGTGATTTTCCTGGCTGAAATGACAAGGATGCAGTCACTCTGTGACTATAGACTTGTGATTCCTCACATTGCTGCACTAAATGATGTGAGGATTTGCTGGTGTCAGAGCTGAGAATAGTCATTATGTGGCTACAAGTATGCAATATGTACATTCCCAGACAGAATGCAACTACATGGGTGAGGCTTCTCTCAATACATTGAGCAAGGCCACAGTCATCTAGTCAGGTTGTGTCCGAGTATGAATATTGCATACTCGCGGTTTCATGACCTCTGTTCCTGCCTCTGATGTCAGAAAATCCTCGCAGTTCACAGTGCATACTTATGATCTAGAAGAAATGTTACCAGCAGTGTATGAAATAAAATAAAAACAATAAATACTAAGCATTATTTACCTGAAAAAGTCTTTGTAAACAAACATTACCAGTAACAGATAGTAACCTATCCAAATTACGAGAAAAACAAGGTGATATGGCTAAACCACCATACTACTTCTTAACCCCAGGTACTTAAAGAAGACCCAAAAAGGGGTTGAAACATGGTGTATAACAGGGGTCCCCAACCTGTAGCTTGGGAGCCACATGTGGCTGGCAAGCCCATGTGTGAGGCTCATGGCTGTCTTCCAGCTTGGTGCCTAAGTACCAGGTCTAGCAAACAGCTATGAATGGCAGGTCACCAAATGGTGATCTTTGTGAGTAGCCCCTCATAGAAGAGCAGATCTTTATATGCTATAGTATACTATACTTTGTATAGCAGGTTCTTTGTATACTGCCTCGGTGTGATTTTTGTGGAAAAGCTTTGGCTTTTATTACTCTGGTAATGGGGGCTCTCGGTGATACTACTGTGAAAGGATGGTAGCTGAATATGACTCGGGTCCCTCACTTATTGCTGAATGTGGCTCTCAACCCTCTTTTAGAGCTGAATGTAGCTTTGAAGGTCAGAAAGGTTGGGGAACTCTGGCATATAACGTACTGAAAATAGTAAAAATAACTCTTTATCTTGAAATGACGCATTAAAAATAAAGTCATTTAGTGTTTCCAGCTCCAGTACTGGACTGATTGCCTCCATTGTTACAGACTGTGATAAACTTCGCTTGGTTTTAACCTGCAGTGATAGGTGAATTGTGAATGCAAACCACTTCATAACTATTTTGACTAAAAAAAATATTAGGCTATTTCATTGCTGAAGGTTCTTATTTTGTTGATTATTGTGATAAAAAATGTTTTAAATCCATTGTGATTCAAGGTTCTTATGCAAAACATTCAACACAAAAATTTGCTAGGGGATATGGGTTTGAAACTGTCTCAGTATATCACATCATCTCAAACAATAAACAAGAACACTTAATGAGAAAGTGCAGTTTTGAATCAAAAGAGAGAAGAATATTATTTTCAGTAAATTACCTGCAAAAAAGGCACCATATGGTGATTAATAAATGGGTTACACATTCACAAGGTCTGATAGGTAAGGTAATATAGGAAGATCATGAGAAACAAGGAAAAGGATTAACAAAAATTTCTGATGCCCAAATTCCCTCTCTTCCAACAAATTATTAAGGATCTGTCACCAGGTTTTTGTCACCAAATCTGAGCAAAATCTAAAGACAGACATCTTAATTCCAGTGATGTGTCACTTATTTTGCTTCTTACTGTAGTTTTGATAAAATTGCTGTGTTATAGGATGAATGCACCGCAACTGTAAAGCGCGGGATTCACAACAAACACCTAGTCCCCGATACTGAACCTCGAACGTGAACTTCTAACTAAAATGAGCAAAGCTGTTCATGGACTGGTCAGGGCCAGCATTTGGTGGATTCCCATCTTTAAAGTGCTGGAGCCTGGATCGCTGTGCTTTTGTACACTGAATGGTCTGGCCAGTGGGAACAGCTTGCTGTGTGTGATCGGTTTGCACTGGCCTGAAAAACCAAGTAATCGTCCATAATGTCTTGTCTAAATTAAAAAAAAGAAAACCCCACTTTCCCGCCCATGGAAGTATTTCACTTATGGCTGTATGTGGGCGGAGAATCAACCATCCAATTACTGCCAAGCAATGATTTAAATGATCATGTTTGGGTACCAAACATGCATCCCCTGTACCCAAACCTCCAGGAGTTCGCTCATCTCTACTCCTAACTCTATGCCTGCGTTACTGTTTAGGTTTGCTGTCTAGATAAAGCTTGTTGAAAGGCAGCAGCACAGCCAATCGACAAGATCTTATGTTGTCGGCTTTTCGGAGCCATTGCAGCCATGCCAAGTTTTGGCATGGCTGTGATTGGCCACCGTACCATGAGGCCTGGCCAGTGTAAAGTCTAAGTCAGAAGTTGCAATGCAATTTGGCTGTAAGTAGCAGAAAGAAAGCATGCCACTGGAGTGAGGTACAGTAGCCGATTACAGGGGGGATACTCTTAAAAAAGGCTTTGTGTGGCAACTCTTCATAAGGCACTGTGGGTGTAACCTTTAGCAACGCTCTGTGTGGTCACCATGCACCAGGGTCTCTTTGGATAATCTTGAAGAAATAAGTTTGCCCACTACACCAGATTCTTTGAGTTTATTCTTTTCTTTTTAATTAATCTGTTGCCACTGTGCAGCAGGGTTTGTCTACTTACAGTGCTGTGCAAATTAATTGGGATAAAGCATTTTTATAAGTAAAATCATAAATTGGGGTTACCAGTCAGTGATTCAAACCAGTTTTAACTGCTTTGAACAGGTGTGAGTGTACAACCTTGAGTAACAAAATGTGTTTCACTGGTTTTAGTCAGAAAATAACAGCTAGCTGCCCCCACAGCTTCAGATGAGAGCTTGTTTCTGTGAGGAGTGGTTTAGTGTACTTTTTCTCTCAGTGTGATTCGTGCCTGTAAAAATGGATGTTACTCCATGGAAGAGGCCTAGAATTATTACTCTTAATGAACATACTAGTCTGACTGTAAGAGAAATCGCTTCCACCGTTGGTATTGGAAAGTCTACTGTTTCAAGGATAATTCGCATACACAATGAAACTGGATCGTTTTCTCCAAAACAAAAAGGGAAATGTGGAAGAAAAAGGAAAAAGACACCAAGTACTGATAAAACACTTATCAGCAATAGTAAAATTAATGCAAGAAAAACAAGTAAAGACTTGCTTTGTCCCAATTAATTTGCACAGCACTGTAGATTATTATTATTTTTTTTAAACTATCTGCAAAATGTAAAATGGCTTGAGCTTGCGCCTTATGTTTTGTAAGTGCTGGTCTCCTCTGCGGCAAATGTAGTGTCTCACCATGTCTTTAACACGGCAGGGGGTTCATCACAAGTTGTTGAAATTGTATGAAAATTGATGCTGTTTTGGTAAATGCTGACAATCTTGCCTGTCTAGGTCAACCCACAAAAATGACTCTGTATGGGACTTTTTTCTTAACATATCTCGCTCTGTGGGAGAACTCCATCAGTCTAAGTTGTGGCAACATGTGTGCCATCTTACACTGCTTGAAGTACTCCATGAACATGGCCAGCATTGCTGACTTTTGGTGTATGTCATCTTGATCACAAATCCAAGTATGTGCTTTTTAACTGCAGAAGCTGTAGTGTACGCTACTTGAGCTGAAATATTAGTCCTGTGTGGAAACTATTACAATAAGCAGTATTATGTTGGTACCCTGTTGGAAGAACAGAGATAGCACCTGAGGATTACAGACATCTTTTTCCTACATCACTTCCTTGCAAATCAGCAAATGGGCGTGAGTCTCAAGTCAGGCACCCATCAATTCTGCTTTTGATCACTAGCCCCTACAAAGTAAAATTTTTGCTCTGTGGTGGGTCTCTGCCAGTCTTGGTTGTGAGGGTCAACAGGGAAAACAAGCTTTTTAGAGGCACTTTTTTAAAATTGGGTGTTGTATTTGGGAACTTTGCCAATATAGGCTGTGTAGATCAAAAGTGAACACAGGCTCTGTAGAGACTTTCTTTTTAAAAAAATTCTCTTGGGGGAACTATCAAAATATAGGCTGTGTGTGTAAACTGTGGGAAAGGGCTCTCTAAGAATTTCTTTAAAAAATGTTTTTCTGTGGGGGAACTCCACAAATAAAGGCTATGTGGGATTAAAATGTGGAAAAAGGTCCTGTAAGAGCATTTTCTTTTTTCTGTGCAGAAACTCTAGCATTTTGGCTTCATAGGTGAAAAGATGTTCAGTAAGGGCATTGTCAAAATTATAGCTCTATTAGTGATTTCTTCCCAGCCTTTTGGTGGACTGCCAGTTCCATTAGACATTCAACTATGAGATTTTTAACTGCAGTGGCGGTAGTGTATGCTGAAATTTTGGTTTTGTGGAGGAACTGTGAAAATGAGCAGTACAACAATGTGAACAATATTTTTTTCAAAATGAATACTTCAGGCCCCATAACACCCCTTGAACAGCATCATGGAGGCACCCAAAGGCAAATGGCTTGGAAATAGCATTAGCAAGCCTTTCTGCTGAACCGGCAGCTTGATATCAAATCCAATTACAAGCTTTTTAACTGCAAAGGCTAGAGTTTATGATACATGAGATCAACATTTGGCTCTGCAAGGGAAACTTTGAACACAAGCTGTGTAGTGGCCTTTATTTAAATTATTGGTCTCTGGGGGTACTGTTCCAATATTGACAACGATGGTCAACTGCAAAATCTCTGTAGAGCTTAATGTAGTGTCAGCTGCTCCTGAGGCAGAAAGCAGTTTGGCACATGTCCTTTCACCACTTAGGATTGCTGCATGTTTGTTTGTGTTGCCTTCTCTTACTACTGTTCTTCCTCCACTTTCTTCATCTGGTCAGCATACCACCTGCATAAGCAACCTAAGATCAACTCAGGGGAAATGACAGCAGAATGTTGTAAGACTTATAAATTTGGGTTGAAATCATTCACGGTGCAAAGCCTTTTTAAAATTATTGCTCTATGAGGCAACAACTTCAAGCCTTGTGGTGGACTGCTAGCTCAATCACATATTCAGCTGTTTAACTGCAGTAGCAGCTGCAATGTATGCTACTGGAGCTAAAAATTTGGTTGTGTGGAGGAACCTTTTAAACTAGGCTATAGAACAGTCTGCTGGGCATGTGTTCTTTGTATGCAGGCCATGTGAAACTGTGCACTTTTTGGGGTGCATGACCATCAGATAGGGGGCATAGTAATGGTGCTGCTGGTGGTGGTTGTGGAGCTGCTTTAGGGCCGTGGAGGATCTGTGCTGAACAACAGATTGACGAATGATTGGTGCCACTGAACCTCAACATCAGCCTGGTGGTGTGCGATAATAGGCAAAATCATCAAGTAGCAGCGCTTTACCAATAGCAGATAGGTATACAGCTGTATAGCCAGAGGACAGTTTACAAGGAGGAGGAGAGGGAACCATTTTTAAAGCAGGGTGGCATCAAACACAGCTCATTAGCATCACTGAAGCATGTCTGGGGGATTCAGAGGACACAGATGATACACTGAGGACATTCTGCTGTTGCAACTAAGCAGCCTGGCATTATGGAGCGACTACATGTTGCAGTGACTTCCAAACTACTGTCACTGTGTGAGTTCTTACCAGTGCTGATTACTGGGTGGCCACCCAGCTGGATCCCAGCTACAAAGGCAAGGTCTTATATCCTTACTTTCATCACTGGGAGCATGATTAGGTCTATTCTTAATCTTAGACAGAGTACCACCAACCCAAAAAATGAAATTCCTAGCTGTAGTATTGTTTCGTGGCTGCCTGCTTTAAAGGGAACCAACCATCAGGATTTAGTGCTATAAAGTAAAGCCACTGCCTTACCGGCACTGGGATAATGAATGAGTGCAGAGAAAAGTGTTATAAAAACTGCTGGAAAACAAGGCAGCTATTCAGCTGTAAGCCAAGCCTCCTCTCTTTTTATCTACACTTTCAGTTTCTGGTTCCTTTGCATGGTTACTATACTCTAACCACAGGGTGCCTGACAAAACTGAAAGTAGAGATGAAAGGGAGGCAGACTTACAGTACAGCTGAAAGGCATACCCAGAGGAGAGGGAAAAAACAACAACCCCAAATAATGACGCAGTGCTGCACACATAAATCATCTGCTGCCCTGCTTTCCAAGAAGTTTATGACACTTTTCTGTGTAATCAAATATAGTATCTTTCAAGTAAATGTATGATTGCATTCAGCATCCCAATACACTTACTTGCTTCACTTTATAGCCATAAATCCTATTGGTTGGGTTGCCTTTAAACAATAATTTTTTTAAATCTTTCTTGGCTGTTTGAGTCAAATGTGAAATCGTCTCTGAATGATTTTTTATTAAAATTGTTGCTGTATAGGTGAACTTTGCTAATCTTTGCTTGTGTGTGACAACTGTGGAAACAGGCTCTTTAGGGGGATTTTATTAAAATTGTTGCTGTGCAGGTGAACTTTGCCAATGTTGACTTTGAGAGGCAACTGGGAAAACAGGCTTTTTATTAAAACAGTTGCTGTGTGTGGGAACTCTACCAATCTTAGCTGCATGGTCCACTGTGAAAAGGGTTTGTTTTACTTGTTGCTGTGCAAGTGAAGTTTGCCAATCTTGGTTTTTGGGTCAACTGTGGAAACAGGCTTTGGAAAGTTTTTTTTTATTTAAAATTGTTGCCGTACAAGTAAGATTTGCAAACTTTTGCTTTGTGCTTTGTGGTCAACTGTGGAAACAGACTCTTTAAGAATTTTTTTTTAATTTTTGCTGTGCTTGTAAACTTTTCTAATCTTGGCTGTATGGGGCAACTGTGGAAACAAGTTCTATAGTGGAGTAGCCTTTTTTAAAAATTGTTACTCTATGTCTTTGTTTCTTTGTCTTCCAATCCTTCTCTCACTCAGTTATGGCTGTTTACTGTGTGCCATCATGCTGTTCATGGGGTCACCGAAGTTCATGGCTAACAGGGTTCAGCTGTGAACATAGATGACCTGCCTCCATTCTAATTCAGCCTGCTAGTCACTGTGAGCAGAAATGATTCTGTTCAGAGCAATTTAGCAGAGCTGAATATTTCGCCTCTGGATTTATAGTCAGAGGGTTTGTTTTTTGGTTATTAAAAACCAGGTATGTTTTTGTGATTTATTTCAATTGAAATGTTTTGTGTTTATGTGTTGTGTGTTTTAATTTTTTTTTAATGTTTACTAGAAATTCATAATGGCCATGTCTAATATTGGCCTGACACTATGAATTTCAGGCTTAGTTCCAGCTGTCAACACAAAGCTGGCATTAACCGCTTTATTACCCAGTCTCTCACAGCCACTGGGCAGCTGGAAGAGTCTAGATACAGCTCCAGAAAATGACACTTTTTTGAATTCACCATTTTCCTGGGGTGGCCGCGGGCTGCATTTTGCAGCGGGAGTGGTCCAGATGACTTGGGACACCCTGTGCTGCCTAGTTATACCTGGCTGTAACCAAAAACATGACAAAGTTTCCCTGTCATTTTTTTTTTTCAAAAAACAAACACAAATAAAAAGAATTAATCCTCTTAGGGCCCTTTCACATCAGCGTTTTTTTTCAAATCGCGGCAGATGCGGTGAAAAAAACCGCATCTGCCGCGATTACCGCATACCGGCTGCAATTGCGGCATGGTTGCGGTAAACGCCATACAAGGTATAGGCGGACTTGCGGCAGGTGCGGCAAGTGCGGTTTTGGCACTTTGCGGCAAGTGCGGCCGCGGAAAAAAATGCTGTCAGCCGCGTTTTTTTTCGCGGCCGCACCTCCGCAAGTGCCAAAACCGCACTTGCCGCACCTGCCGCAAGTCCGCCTATACCTTGTATGGCGTTTACCGCAACCCCCACTGCCGCAAGTGCAGCCAGTATGCGGTAATCGGGAAGATGCGGTTTTTTCACCGCATCTGCCGCGATTTGAAAAAAACGCTGATGTGAAAATACACTGATATCACAACATTTCCAAAAAAAATAACACTATCTCTGCACACTCACTAAACACTGTAATGCTCTCTATTACACTGTATCGAAAATATTGGGATTTCATTTTTTTCTGTTTTGGTGATATCACATTCCTGCCTTTTGGTGACAAAAATATAAACACCAAAACCACAATGCTGTTTTTCCTTATATTTTTAGTGCAATTTAGGTTCTATACTGCATGCATTGTGTTCAATGTGTTCAACTGCATCTCCTGGCCAAAAAAAGCAGCAAAACTGAGAATTGGTTTATGCCACAGATTTCATGCTTATTTTGGTGCAATTTTAGCACAAAACTGCATGTATTGTGAGGAATATGTTCATCTGTATCTCCTGGCTAAAAAAAGCACCAAAAGCTAGATGATGTTTTTGCCATGGATTTAATGTCTTTTTGGTGCTATTTTGCTATAAAACTGCAGGCATTATGTTCAGTGTGTTCATCTGCATCTTTTGGCCATAACTGGCCAATTGAGCTGTTTTTATTAAAGTATTCCTTGAAGTAAAAATAATAAAAATAATGACATGGGGATTTGCTGTATTGTTAGATGCTATCCAGGTACAGCAGGCAGGAACAGGCTGCCCCCTTCCCCCCAGCTGTCTATTGTTACCTGGTTGTAAACTAAAAATGGAAGGAAGCCTTTTTTTTTAATTATTTAATGAATTGCATGAAGTAATTGAAAAACGATGTGTGGTTTCGGTTTCCAGACAGGTGTAACTAGACAGCTGGAGCATGGAATTTTCACGTGGGGTGGCTCAATAGCAACCCCAGAAAATGACACATTACTAGAAGCACCATTTTCTAGTGCTATACCCCAACTCTTCCAGCTGCCCTGGTGGTGGTGGCACGCTGGGTAATAAAGGGGTTAATGCAAGCTTTGTATTGGCAGCTGGCACTAATCCTAAGATACATAATGTCTGGGCAATAATAGGCCTCCCCACTATGAATCTCTAGTAAACATTAAAAAAAACACAACACATAGAATTATTTTTTAATGAAATAACATACAAAACACATCCCTAGTTTCCATCTTTAATAACCAAAAAATAAGCCCTCTGATGATAAAGCCCTCTGCTACATCACTCTGAACAGACACACGTCTGCTTACAGACACTAGAAGGCTGACACTGATAACCGAGTGCCGTGAGAAAGGTCATATAAGTTCACAGCTGAGCTCTGTCAAGCTGTGAACTTGGGTTATCCCACGAACAGCATCATGAAACATGGTAAACAACTCTAAGTGAGCAAGAGAAGCGCTTACTTTACGGCTGGGACCTGTGTGTCGTGATGCTGTTCATTGGAGTCAACCGAGTTCAAATCTGAAGAGGCTCAGAAGAACGTGAAGAATTGCCTTGTTGGCCCATAAGTCAAAGATTTTAAATTGTGCATCCTATGAGAAACAAATGCAAATATCACAGCAAAGGACTGATGCAGTGTATAATGGAAAACAGTGGCAGAATCAGGGGTGCTATGGGAATTCTACAATGTAATTTCATTTTTTTAAAGTAAGTGATTGAACCTCTATAAAGAATGCACAGACAAAAAAAAGTTTTCATTCTAGGAAGGGATAAAACCTTGGAATACCTTGATTGCATGTCATTACCATGAACCTTGCTGGATTGAATTGTCTATCGCTTTCTCTATAATATATTGGAATGTTTATTGCCAGTTGTCATTCAAGCTGAATTACTAAGTTACAGTGTATTAAATGTTCCTTGAGAATCCTATGAAATTTTATTGGTAATCACTGCATGCTATGTACATGAATAACTGATGAAAATCAACAAAGTAAAGTAAAGTACAAGTAAAAAGGATACAACACTTGTACAATGTCACATGGCAAGGAGATCTAGGAAGTGTTTATAAGATTTACATTTTGGCCTTCGTAGTCTAATTTTGGATAAAAACTTTTGTTAAAATGGATAATAGATTTAGCTGTCACTAGAAAGGTCAAGATGATAATACTGAAGCCTGGAAATTCTTTGAAATAAGCCTTGATAAAGAGCATACTTGCAGGGCTTGGAAATAAAAGGAAAGACAGTGCTAACAATGAGAGGATGGAATATTGAAGTACAGATGAAAATTAATGTTAATGGGATGCTAGAAAGTGTGCTGAAGCACTAGATTTTATGGAGACTATTCAAATCCTAACAACTGAAATAATTAGAAAAATAGTACTGTTTGGTATTTAATGATGGCTCTTACACAGCATTTTTACAATTTGCATTATTGTATTTTGCGAAATAGAAAGGGATTTTATAATGTTCTCGAACACGTTTTTATTTGAAAAGGTTCCTGCCACAACATACCGGAAGGCACACATTTCACTAATTATATTCTCCTTTTTGCCTCATCTTAAACATTTTCATTTTTAAAAGTAAAATCTTCTTCCCAACATGGATAGTTTTCATTTTCCCCTCTTTGGTTTTTTCTTCCTCTTCTTTTGAGAACCATCATTTTGTTTTATTTTTCCCATGAAATAGCCATTTTAAGGTTTTTTTGTTCTTGCAGGAAATGTTATCATTATAAATGCAAAATTAACTTTACCATATATTGTAGTAAAATCTGTAAAAAAAAAAAAAAAAAAAAAAAAGTTAGATAAAAATATGTTCCCATGTATTTAGGTTTAAGGAGAGGGATGTATTGTGTGCATTGTATGGGAGAAGTGAACCGGTAACACAACTTTCCAGATCAGTATAAAATGATAACTGCAAAAGCAAAGTTGTACAGATTACAGGTGCATCTCAATAAATTAGAATATCATCAGAAAGTTAATTTAATTCAATACATAAAGTGAAACACATATATTATATAGAGTCATTACACACAGAGGGATCTATTTCTAGTGTTTATTTCTGTTAATGATTATTGCTAATAGCCAATGAAAAGCCAAAGTTCATTATCTCAGAAAATTAAAGTAGGGAGGATGAAGGGTTAAAAAACGTTCTGCTAAATTCCACAAGACATCAAAGGGTGAATATAATATTGATTTATCAGTCAACGTGTTTCAGAGCTCCCTGAATGGCAATATGATATTGATTGTCCTGAGGAAGGGGCAATGGAGCACTGAAACACGTTGACTAATAAATCAATATTATATTCACCTTTTGATGTATCGTGGAATACGGCAGAACGTTTTTTAACCCTTGATCCTCCCTACTTTAATTTTCTGAGATAACGACCTTTGGGTTTTCATAGGCTGTAAGCCATAATCATCAACATTAACATAAATAAACACTTGAAATAGATCACTCTGTAATGACTCTATATGAAATATGCATTTCACTTTATGTATTGAATTACTAAAATAAAGTAACTTTTTGATGATATTCTGATTCATTGAGATGCACCTTTACGTATTATTTCAGTTGCTTTAAAAAAAAATTCTTAACATAGTAAAAAAATATCTTGGATTTTGTCATAATTTTTAAAATTCAAAAGGTTATAATTTTACATAGATTGTGTGTGAAAGCTAGCTTTCTTTTTGCACGCTAACTGGACGCTTTAGATTTTAAGTTTTTTGGAGCATAATGATGCTTTGGTCATTTTTTTAATTACAATGTGGATGGTTTTATGGCAACTGAAAAATAGAAATCTTGGTATTGACTTTTAGCTAATGGGTTCAATTATTTAATATTTTCATATATCATACTTTTAAGCAATCATACATGCTTATTTAAAAAAATAATCATTCTTTATTTGTAACTGAAATAAAAATAATCATTTTAATTATTTTTTTTATTTTAAAATATCTTTATTTTTTTACATGACTATGTAGCTTTTAGTCCTCTTAGTCCTCATGGAATCTGAACCATCCCTTGATTTATTGCTCCATATATAATACTAGGTATAGCAGTATGTAGAACAAATGGCTGGGTTTTACAGAAATGGTTGAGTTTTATAGCATTTTCAAAATAGAGTGGAAGGAGATCAGCTGCAAAAGCAACCTAATGACATTCTGTATTTGAGGCACTTGGCACCTAAAGATATGCCAGATGAGGATTTCACTACTTGTATTCTGCTTGTAGACTGCTTTCACACCAGCGTTTTTTTTTCTGATTTTGGAAGATGCGGCAGATTTACCCCATCTACTGCATCTGCCGCCTAACGGTCACACTTGCGGCACACTTGTGACAAGCCCCATGCATTGTCTATGGGCATTGCGGCAGGTGTGGCAAGTGCGGTATAGCCACGGTTCCGGCACTTGCGGCTGTTGCGGCTTGTGAAAAAAACAGTGGTCTGCAGCTTTTTTTTTGCAGTCGCAACTGCCGCAAGTGCCAGAACCGCGGCTATACTGCACTTGTCGCAAATGCTGCAAGCCCCATAGACAACGCAAGTGTGCCGCAAAGGCCACCATTAGGTAGCAGATGCGGTAAATCTGCCCCATCTGAGGCAATCAGCAAAAAATGCTGATATGAAAGGGGCCTTAGAGATTAGAATGCAGCTGTTAGAGGCAGGTGATGGCATCTGCACTTTGTGGAGCAAGCTCAGCTTCTGAGCCTGCTCAATTCACTTGTACCCATTACATGACAAAGTAATGTGTCTCAAAATTGGAAGGTGTTAAATTATATTGCATTATCAAATTCTGTATGTATGTCCCAAGCTGATTTGCATAATGTAAAAAAAGAGCTTTTATTATACTCTCCTATGTTGATCTGGTCCAATTGGCATTTCTGGAATGATTTGGCACGTCTTCTCTTTTTGTGATTGGCATTCTCCTATCCTGCTTCATGTGGGTAATACATAATATGTCAATATGTCAACCACACAATGTCTTCCATTGTGCTCCTGTGCAGGCACACTTCTCTGTGCTCTACTAATGGCAGAGCAAAGTATTGTAATGCACATGTGCAGGCAGTCTCTGTTTTATTAGACATACGCCTGCAAAAGAAAGAAATGGGGAGACCGGGAAGATGATGTTGGATGCATTTTTCACATAAATCCAAAAGGAAAATGGTGATTACAAAAAGGCAGGACTGCATCCACATGTTGGCTATATTTTATATGGGAAAAAATGGATGATTTGTACCTTTTTAATGAAAGCAAGAGATTCTTAAAAATCATGTGAAATTGAAAAAAACATATTAAAAATCAGTATAATTCTTATTAAAAATAAAAAGCTAAAACTGATATTTATTAAAGTCATACCTTTCCAGAAAATTGCAAGTGTTCTCTGTTCACCAATATCACTTAATAGGAATGCAAGATAATTCTCAGCAAATGAGTTTGATGGCCAATCAAAGCCTGCAGCCAGGATGTATGATCTGTTAGATGCAATGACTGAGTGTAGTAAATGGGCCTTGAACAAAATATCATGCACTGCTGTAAACGAGGAGTCATATGTAAAAGATGCTAGTAGCATAACAATAGCGAGGTATTATTAAATTTTAAACTTTTAAATTTGCCCATTTTTTAGTTTCTGAGAAAACCTCAAGTCATATTTACATGACTTGGAAATATTTCATTTTTCTATAGAATTGTTAAATTTGAATACCTGAATTGTGTTCGATAAAAAAAAATCTAAAATTAATAATGTTATTTTAATGTAAAAAGGTTTAATATTTTAGAAAATGTATCTAAAACTGTTGTAGCAAGGTCAAAAATAGTACTTAGTTTTGGAAATGGGAAATCTTCCATCAATATGAGGAGTATTCCCATATCTCCAAAATCTTGATTATACATGTCATGCGGCATTAACCTGTGGATAAATGTTTACTCATGATTTACCTTTCTTTCTCTAGAGTCTGAACAGTATTATGTGCCTGAATCCTTGCCTGTTGGCTCAGCAGTGGCAAGGATTAAAGCAGCAGATGCTGATATTGGAGAAAATGCAGAGATGGAATATAAGATTGTCGATGGTGATGTGGACGGAGTGTTTAAAATCTCAGTAGATAAAGACTCGCAAGAAGGAATTGTTGCCATTCAGAAGGTGTGATTGAGTTTTTTATTTTATTTTTTTATATTATTTTTCTGTTTTAATGAAGATTTGCCGCATAACTATTACAAGTTTATCGAGTGGTATATTTTAATTTCTTAATATAGGTTTTCTAAGAAAAATTAGAAGTGAAATGAGTTATATGTATTTTAAGAAAAATATACAGCAGGTGATGTTTAAAAAAATACCCCAGCTGCTTGAGTACCAACCTTGGTCTTTTCTATTTTCTATAGTGATCAAATGCTATGCCAGCACTAGCCTCAGAAGTAACATGCATTATATGTCAACATCCCTTCTAAGGTCTGTGATTGACTGCAGTGGTCATTTGCTGCTACACCATATAGTTTCATTTCTAAGGTTAGACTCAAAGTCCATTTAGTTCAACCTATAGAATAGTATTTGATCATTGTTTGTGGTCTATCCTGATGAAGAAGCTGATGCAGGCTTTGAATCGCTTTGAATAAACCACAGCTGCTAAGAGCTCTCTGGATCAAGGACTTCTCTTCATCTGCATTACTTCAGAAGAGCAGCTAAAATACATTTATCACCGCTCATTCATATACCTCTAACTTTGTCATGCTAATGTTGACTATGACCGCTGGTTCCTCACCAGCCCTTCCGAGTAATCTGTCAACCGATTAGTGATTTGCCAAACTTGAGCAGCAGGAAGACATCACAATTTTCAATTGCCGTATTTCTTCCCCTAGTAATTGAGTCACCTAAAATCAGCTCCTCTCTAGACTTCCTTGTGCTCCTATTTCCCCCCTTACTGATCTCATCGAGTCAGAAGAGTCTGGGAGTACAGGCTTATGATGACCTTTGACACATTCAGAGCAGGAATTAATGTGTCACATGAATTTATGTCTTTTTACAATAATTAATGTGCTCCTCTGACCCTTTGGGGTCATCACAACCCATGGACAAACCTCAATCAGAGGGCAATTGAAACTTTCACTCACTTATCTATGATCTGCTCCAATTTTTACTGCCAGAACTTCCCATACTGATAGTTCTGCTTTGTGTCATTTGTCTTATTTACTACACTATTCTATACCCTGTTGGTTATAAATATGTGATTCTTTTAATTTTGTGTGATATCATGCCTGCTGAAGAGACATAGTCATGAAAGCTTGATATTTATTACCATCTTTTCAGTTAGCCATAAAAAGGTATAAACTACCAAGGACTCTCAAATTTTCATATTTTTGCATCTACTGGACAACACGGTAAAAAATATAATTACCCCGTTACTGAAGCAGACATGACCATGGATTTCACAGGACCTGTCTTGCTGCAACAGTGCTACTCCTTTACTAACAGCCCCCCCCTCATCTGTCAAGTTAGCAAATTTGTTGAGGTGTGTCAGATCATGAATAGACTAGCCTCTCTGGCACTCTTCCCTCTACCCTGCCTTCTAATTGTCACCCATTTAACTGCCTGACTGTCCTGCAGCTCCATACTATGATCCTCCCCCATATCTAACCCAGTGACCTTCTCAGTGAGCATAAAATCCTTTCCATATTTTCTATGGATCTCAGTGTTGCCAGCTGTTTATTTAGATCCAATAACTGGGCTTACAAAAGAACAATGTGTGCACCTCTCGCATAATAATATACATCTTAAACTGCTGCTCAAAGATGCATACATGAGACCAGATGTACACTAGATGGCATTGTCATTAATGGAGCATATGTTCCTAATTGGCAAAACATTAGGAAACTAAATAAAAAACATCAAATACCACACAAGTATAAATGCATGTGATCTAAAAGGCAAATAAGAAAATTTTTATGTTTTCCATTATTTATTTCTTGCAACTAGGTTATATGACAGTATAAGAAATTAAACTACTTACATTCTCTGTGTTCTGAGCAGTTTTTATACAGTAGTATAGTAAGTAGGTTTTTATTCCCAGGTTCTAGTGGTTTAACATAGACATAAGTAATCATTTATAGCCAAAACCTTTGTCTATATATCAAGTTCAAATGAATTTTGCATGGGTTATCACATTATGGCTGAGATGTTGTTATTCCTAGAGGAACCATTTATAGTACAGTAGGGTTGTCATGTCAGTGGCATTTTATAGCTTTAAGAGGGTTCTCCATTATCAACACCTACAGTTGACCAAAACTGTCATGATAGGAGTGGAGTCCAATAAATGTTCCACTTTTTAGGAGAGTCTCCACTACTTTAAGGAAAACAAAAAAAGTATTCTTTTCCAAGACCAGCACCACTCCCTGGTGGGTAGGAGGCATTGTGTGGCTGCTGCAGACAGTTCAGATCCTCTGGTTGGAAGCAGTCTTCACATTCTTCACTTTCCATTTCACATGACAAAGTGTCAATCATGTGACATCAATAAGGGATTGCTGATGCTATTAGACTGGTAGGGGATACAATACAGATTGTATGGGAGCGTGGTTTGTCTTGCAGCTGATTATAGGAATTTTGTTATCACACATTAAAGTAGTTTTTAAAGAGTACAGAAGACACAGAAATATGCAAATTGCTATGATTTTAATTGCAATCTTATTATTTCATTGATGCTTACTTTAAATGATCGAATTCACAAAGGATTGAACTTGATAAATCATTTGAATTTTATCAGGGAACTTGGATTTTCATAGGCTATTTAATGCCATAATAATGATTCTTCTTATGCTTTTGGGTTAATGTCCTTGAGCAAAATAAAAATGAATACTCAGCTTACTGCTCACCTATCTCTCCATTCCAAAAGTTCTCTGTCTGGATAATCTGTGCCTATTCTTTTGTCTTCCATAAACATGTGCATCTTCATTGGCCTGCTTTATTTAAGGCCATGGCTTCCAGTGTAACTAGGCCTTTGATACCTCTCCGTTTATTGCCCATGGCCTACTATGATCCTTGGGGGACACTTTTCATGTCATGATGTGTACCACAACAGTACACCATGCAGGGACTTAGGGGGGTTTTAGCAAAACAAAGTTCATTTTAATCCATAGATGTTGTAATAATACATTTATTTTCACAATTGAATGTGTTAACAAAGTGTTACTGTGCTGAGATAATGTTATATATGTGTCCCTCTATATACTGTGTAATGGCCATGTCTGACCATAGAGGGACATGGTCTGATCATACCACATCTCCTGAGTGAAAGAGGAAGTAAAAACCAAAGAGTATACAAACATTAAAGCACAGGATCGTAGCTGGTTATATTTTCGTGGAAACATATTTCCCTGCCTGTTTTTAAAAAATGTGTTACCTTTAAAGATGTATTTTTTTATGATCTCATGCTGTAATGTCTCTATACTTTTTTACTTCGTCCCCATACCCAGGAGATGTGGTATGATCAGACCATGTCTCTGTACAGTCAGAAACGCCCATTACACTGTACATAGCAGGGACACATATATAAGATTATCTCAGCACAGGAGATGTGATGTGATCAGACCATGTCCCTGTACAGTCAGACACATCCGTTACACTGTACATAGCAGGGACATATATATAAGATTATCTCAGCACAGGAGATGTGATGTGATCAGACCATGTCCCTGTACAGTCAGACACATCCGTTACACAGTACATAGCAGGGACATATATACAAGATTATCTCAGCAGAGGAGATGTGGTATGATCAGACCATGTCCCTGTACAGTCAGACACATCCATTACACAGTACATAGCACGGACACATATATAAGATTATCTCAGCACAGGAGATGTGGTATGATCAGACCATGTCCCTGTACGGTCAGACATATCCATTACACAGTACATAGCAGGGACACATATATAAGATTATCTCAGCACAGGAGATGTAGTATGATCAGACCATGTTCCTGTATGGTCAGAGATATCCATTACACAGTACATAGCAAGGTCACATATATAAGATTATGTCAGCACAGGAGATGTGGTATAATCAGACCATCTCCCTGTACAGTCAGACACATCCATTACACAGTACAAAGCAGGGACACATATATAAGATTTTCTCAGCACAGGAGATGTGGTATGATCAGACATGTCTTTGTACGGTCAGACATAGCCATAGCACAGTACATAGCAGGGACACATATATAAGATTATCTCAGCACAGGAGATGTGGTATGATCAGACCATGTCCCTGTACGATCAGACATATCCATTACACAGTACATAGCAAGGTCACATACCGTATATACTCGTGTATAAGCCGACCCGTGTATAAGCCGACCCCCCTACTTTTGCCCCAAAAATCTGGAAAAACCTATTGACTCGTGTATAAGCCGAGGGTGGACCCCAGCACAGGTATACAGCCCCCAGCAGTGTGGTATACAGGCCCCCCCCAGTGGTATACAGGCCTTCCCAGTGGTAGTATACAGCAGCCCCAGTGGTAGTATACAGCAGCCCCAGTGGTAGTATATAGCATCCCCAGCCGCCCCAGTGGTAGTATATAGCAGCCCCAGCGGTAGTATACAGCAGCCCCAGTGGTAGTATATAGCAGCCCCAGTGGTAGTATATAGCAGCCCCAGCAGCCCCAGTGGTAGTATACAGCAGCCCCAGCAGCCCCAGTGGTAGTATATAGCAGCCCCAGTGGTAGTATACAGCAGCCCCAGTGGTAGTATATAGCAGCCCCAGTGGTAGTATACAGAAGCCCCAGTGGTAGTATATAGCATCCCCAGCAGCCCCAGTGGTAGTATATAGCATCCCCAGCAGCCCCAGTGGTAGTATATAGCAGCCCCAGTGGTAGTATATAGAATCCCCAGCAGCCCCAGTGGTAGTATATAGCAGCCCCAGCAGCCCCAGTGGTAGTATAAAGCAGCCCCAGCAGCCCCAGTGGTAGTATATAGCAGCCCCAGCGGTAGTATACAGCAGCCCCAGTGGTAGTATACAGCAGCCCCAGCAGCCCCAGTGGTAGTATATAGCAGTCCCAGCGGTAGTATACAGCAGCCCCAGTGGTAGTATATAGCAGCCCCAGTGGTAGTATATAGCAGCCCCAGCAGCCCCAGTGGTAGTATACAGCAGCCCCAGCAGCCCCAGTGGTAGTATATAGCAGCCCCAGCGGTAGTATACAGCAGCCCCAGTGGTAGTATATAGCAGCCCCAGTGGTAGTATATAGCAGCCCCAGCAGCCCCAGTGGTAGTATACAGCAGCCCCAGCAGCCCCAGTGGTAGTATATAGCAGCCCCAGTGGTAGTATACAGCAGCCCCAGTGGTAGTATATAGCAGCCCCAGCATCCCCAGTGGTAGTATACAGCAGACCCAGCAGCCCCAGTGGTAGTATACAGCAGCCCCAGCAGCCCCAGTGGTAGTATACAGCAGCCCCAGCAGCCCCAGTGGTAGTATACAGCAGACCCAGCAGCCCCAGTGGTAGTATACAGCAGCCCCAGCAGACCCAGTGGTAGTATACAGCAGACCCAGCAGCCCCAGTGGTAGTATACAGCAGCCCCAGCAGCCCCAGTGGTAGTATACAGCAGACCCAGCAGCTCCAGTGGTAGTATATAGCAGCCCCAGCGATAGTATACAGCAGCCCCAGTAATCCAGGGCCCCCCCAGCCTTGCTCCGGTAACCTGTAAAGTAAAAAATGATGTCATTGCCGGCGCCGAACACAGGAAGTCGGAAGAAGACGCATGAAGATGGAGGATCGCGGTGTCAGCAGATGCGGGCGCGGACGGCAGCGGGACAGTGATAAGTATATTTTACTTTACAGGTTACCGGAGCAAGGCTGGGGAGGCCCTGGATTACTGAGGCTGCTGGGGCTGCTGGGGCTGCCGGGCTGCCGTATTGACTCGCGTATAAGCCGAGGGGGGTACTTTTCAGCCCGACTCGGCTTATACGCGAGTATATACGGTATATAAGATTATCTCAGCACAGGAGATGTGGTATGATCAGACCATGTCCCTGTACAGTCAGACACATCCATTACACAGTACAAAGCAGGGACACATACAGTATATAAGATTATCTCAGCACAGGAAAAAATGTTTTAACACATCCAACTGTGGAACTTATTATTTTTCCAAGATCTATGGACTAAAATCAGGTTTGTTAGTGGGAAAACCCATTTATAAAAGACCTGATCACCCCAGAAGCAAAACCTAAGAACATGTGCAAGATGAGTGGATGTGGAATGGAAAGGCAAGGCAAAGAGGATGGCAGGCAATGGGAGAGATGAGTGTTGAGGTAAGTATTACTATTACTTTTTTAACCTTTTGCAGGCCCTATGTGCTTTAAGGTATGTGCTAATGATCTGGAGGTTCTGTATGTTGGAAACAGTGCCTCAGGACCTGCTGTGATTGCAGGGAGACCGCAGCCACCATATACTCACCATATGCTTTGGTTGCAAGGCAGCTTCTCCCTGCGTGAACTCGATGGTTATCTTCTCCGACTCCGCAGCATGACATTAATATGCTGAGGAGATGTGGGAGCGCAGCACCTCACACCACAGCTGAAAACACACTGCAGTGGGGAGAAGCATAGTGGGCATGGGATTTTTTGCAAGTATGCACCTTTCGCAAACTAGCGTTCAAGTTTCAGATATTGCTGATTTCTTGCAGAGCTAATTACAATAATTTTATATTAAAGAGAATGCAATTTTTTTTTACAAAATGTAAAAATTCAATACCAATAAATTAAATTTGTTCCTCTGTAATGGTTACACAATAATGTGTAGTAGCATATTTACCCATTCTCTTTATGTATCAATTATGCTGTTCAACTACATCTAAAATAAAATAAAGAATAAATGTTTTTGACAGTTTTCAATTTTGCGTTTGAGACAATTATTATTTCACAACAGATTCAATTGAAAGATAATACTTTTTTTTTTTGCTTCAAGATATCACCTGTAATTAGTTTTTACGATCTAATCAATTATTATTGCTAATGTAGATTATACTTTGGCTTTTCTCAAGGATCTATACTTTGGAGATTTAATTTACACCCAGCTATGAAGATAATTTAAGTATTGGTAGGCTGATCAGATCCAACTGATATTATTAGAAACTCCATTTGGAGCATAACTCAGCTTTAATTGACACCCTGGGAGAAAATTGCTGTGTAAGCTACCGTATCAATTTACTTTTATTACTTTGTTGTATTAGTGATAATACAAAATGTGCAGTTTCATTAAACTTTATTTACAAAACAAGCGCCACTGACTAGAAAACTTTCTATTATCCCAGACAAGCAAATTTTGCAGCTCATAAACCAAACAAGGCCAGGTTGTTTCCTATGTTTGTCATTCTTAGCTTGAATAACAAAATGGTTAGAATGTAAATGAAAATGATGACCTTCTCTACTGGATGTTGTCACTGTTGCATTATGCAAATTGGAAACCTTGTGTTTACACGTATTTCAGATAATCAATAGAGACTAAGGCGTTACAAGGCGTTTCCATATTCTTAAATTCAAGTTACGAATTTATAATTTCTGCTCTTGCATTAAAAGTTTCTAGAATAAAAGTCGTGTCAAAGTACATAATAAGCATGCTCTCATCAGGGCAAAGGTAATTGTAAAGGCGAGAGGAGGAAAGTTGTGACTATCACCTATTGCCCTATTTACTGTTTATAGAAATGTTACCTTTCCTTGTAATCAGGTATGTGATAATAATAAGACTGCTGAAAAGCAGAGGCATAGCTAGGGGTTTAGCTAAGGTAGGGTGAAACATCTGAGTGGGCCGCTAATAGATAACCATAGTAACAACTACAGTAGCACACCTTAATATTGGGTACACAGGAACCTCAGCAGATTACTGCACTGTTACTGGAAAAAAAATCCATAAGATCAACACCGATATATTATAACTTTATTAGGCCTTATAGTGGTAGATACACATCCTGCATAAAACGTAATAGATTAGCGTAAAGTTATAGGTAGTGACTTACAGGAACAGTTCTTACTTACGGAGTCGCTCACTTTATCAATCTTTTTCATCGGGCCCAGTTTGACATGACAAGTTCTTCAGTTGCCATTCATCTGGAGAGATTACAACAAAAATATATGTGGCTTCTCACATTCCCAGCACGATCCCAGTCTATTCCCAACCTGCAACAGCTCCCCATCTTGCTGATACCTCAATGCTGAGCCACTGTCCTCAATACTGCACCTTTTGTGTGGTACAATAATATTGCTCCTCTTTTTCCCCCATAATAATGCCATGCTATGCCCCTTACATAATAAAATACCTTCTTTTTGCCCTCTAGATGGTAACATTGTCCCCTACAAAATCCCAATATCCCATGCAAATGCCCTAGAAAACAGTGCTCATATTTTGCCCCTATAAAGTAATAATGCCCAATGTGCACTTTTGACAGTCACAATACCCTGGGTAAGGGCCCTTTCACATCAGCGTTTTTTTGAAAAAAACGCATCTGCCACGTTTAACGCATAACCGTGACACTTGTGGCACACTTGCGGCAAGCCCCATGCAATGTCTATGGGGCTTGCGGTAAGGGTGCGGCAGGTGCGGCAAGTGCGGTTTCGGCACTTGCGGCAGGTGCGGCTGCGAAAAAAAAATGCTGTCAGCCGCGGTTTTTTTTCGCGGCCGCACCTGCCGCAAGTGCCAAAACCGCACTTGCCGCAAGTCCGCCTATACCTTGTATGGCGTTTACCGCCACCGCGCCGCCACCGTGCCGCAAGTGCAGCCGGTATGCAGTAATCGCGGCAGATGCGTTTTTTTCACCGCATCTGCCGCGATTTGAAAAAAACGCTGATGTGAAAGGGCCCTAATACTGGTTCTTGAGTGTCCATTTAACATTTAATAATGTTTCCAGGGTTCCCAAATAAACTGCTCACCTATAAACATTATGATGGGTGTACAGCTCTCTACATGCAGTAGTTTTATAGGTGTACAGCTCCCTATAAACAGGGTGATGGGCCCACAGCTTCATATACACAGTATGATGAGCCCCCAGCTTCCCTATGCACAGTATGACAGTATAAGGAACACACAGCTCTACTCTACACAATGTGATGTCCCCACAGCTCCCTTATACAAAGTATTATTGGCCCACAGCTCCCTATACATAGTATAATGAACCTACAGCCCCACATACAAAATATGATATGCCCACAACTCCCCAATACACAGTATGATGAGCCCAAAGATTAATGTGAGCACTCTACACCCCTCCATACAGTATGATTGGCCCACAGCTCCCTATACTCACAGTATGATGCGCCCTCTGCTTCCCCCTTCACAGCATAATGGGCCCACAGCTGCCCTATACACAGTATAATAAACCCACAGCTCCACTCTGAACAGTATAATGATCCCACAGATCTCCTATACACAGTATTATGAGCCCACCGCTCCCTTAGAATTACTTTTCTAAAGTACGGGTCTGGAAACTTGCTATCTACCTTAAGGAGAGAAATTTTCCTGCAACCATAAGAAGATAGTTAAGTAGGTGAGGAGATTGCAGCCATAAATATGCAAATTTGCACTTCAATAAGGAAGTGGAAGAACTCCAGTGACACCTTTAAGTAGCTCCTCAAAGTCATAATCACTTTCCAACAAGATTTTTAATATGACTAAGGGATTTGTGCCATATCAGAACCCCAAACTACAGACGCTGCATTTCAGGGTAACTGCCCCTCATCAGTGTAGTGTGTGGGTTAGTCTGATCTGGCTGTGTGAGTGGGCTAAGACAAGGTCTGGCAACTTGCTATCTACCTTATGGAGAGACGTTTTACTGCAACCATAAGAAGACAGTTAAGTAGGTGAGGAGACTGCAGCCACATCCCTCCTCTAGGAAATATGCAAATTTGCACTTCAGTAAGGAAGTGGAAGAACTCCAGCGCCACCTTTAAGTAGCTCCTCAAAGTCATAATCGCTTTCCAACAAGCTTTTTAATATGACTAAGGAATTTGTGCCATATCAGAACCCCAAACTACGGACTACTTAAAAGTGGTGCTGGAGTTCTTCCACTTTTTTACTGAAGTGCAAATTTGCATATTTCCTAGAGGAGGGATGTGGCTTTAAATCTCCTCACCTACTTAACTGTCTTATGGTTGCAGGAAAACTTCTCTCCATAAGGTAGATAGCAAGTTCCCAGACCTTGTCTTAGCCCACTCACTCAGCCAGATCAGAATATCCCACACACTACACTGATGAGGGACAGTTACCCCGAAATGCAGCGTCTGTACTTTCGGGTTCTGATCTGGCACAAATCCTTTACTCAAGTGGTTAGCACTAGAGCCTTTGCAGCTCTGGGGGCCTGAGGTCCTTGGACACTAAGGACAACATCGAGGAGTTTGTATGTTCTCCCCGTGTTTGCGTGGGTTTCCTCCAGGCACTCCGGTTTCCTCCCACATTGTAAAGACATACTGCTAGGATGTTTAGATTGTGAGCTCCAAGAGAGACAGCATTACTGATGTATGTAAAGTGCTATGGAAATAATAGCCCTATATAAATAAATAAATTATTATTGTTATTATATTAAAAAGCTTGTTGGAAAGCAATTATGACTTTGAGGAGCTACTTAAAGGTGGCGCGGGAGTTCTTCCACTTCCTTACTGAAGTGCAAATTTGCATACTTAACTATCTTCTTATGGTTGCAGGAAAACTTCTCTCCTTAAGGTAGATAGCAAGTTTCCAGACCCGTACTTTAGAAAAGTAATTCAAAGGGAGTGGTGGGCTCATTATAGTGGCGCTGGAGTTCTTCCACTTCCTTACTGAAGTGCAAATCTGCATTTTTCTAAAGTACTTTACTAAAGCGGCCGTCACACGCTACGATATCTTGAAAGATATCGCTTGATCGCGCCAGATTAAACATCGCTTGAACGATGTCTGTGCGTGTGACGGCAAGATACGACGAGCGATACATGATCAAATCGCAAGATCGAGATCTGAGCTCCGGACCTCACATCTTGCGATGAACGATTTAACGATCTGCTTCATCGTGGTGTATGACACCACGATGAACGATCTCCCAGTGGCAGAGCCTATGCTGGGAGATGGTAACTATGGTACACGTCGGGTTACTAAGCGATGCGCGGCACCTAGTAACCCGATGTGTACCATAGTTACCAGCGATCTCGCTGCTCCACATCGCTGGTGAGTCTGTCTGTGTGACATTTCACCAGCGATGTGAGCGATATTGTAAGCGATCGCGCGTGCATGTGATCGCTAACAATATCGCTAGCGATATCGTAGCTTGTGACGGCCACTTTAGAAATTAATTTCCTACCATTCTCTTTATACTGTATCTCCCTTTTTTTATACATTTCCGTTGCAAAGATGTTTCATTTGAGAATTTCCATTGTATGCAGGAGGGAAGTGGCTTACAATCTCCTCACCTACTTCGCTGTCTCCATAAGGTTGATAGCAAGTTCCCAGACATTGTATGCAGGGTATACTCAAGCAGGTCATCAAAGGGTAGAAGTTACGGTCATCAGTGATATCTGTTTCAGGGGCTGGGCTGGTCATAGCGATATGAGGGCTTGTTTTTTGCAGGAGAAGTTGTACTTTTTAGGGACATCATTTATTTCACCATATATTGTACTGGAAAATGGGACAAAAATTCCAAGTACGATGAAATTGCAAAAAAAGTGCAATTTCATAATTGTTTTAGAGGCTTTTTAATTGCCATGTTCACTATATGGTAAAAATGACAATTCAGTATGATATTCCTGGTCAGTACGAGTTCATAGATGCCAAACATGCATACAAGTCATTCAATAAAAAGAATTGAGCTTTTGTCGCCATTTTCCAACACCCGTAGCGTTCTAATTTTTTGGGATTGGAAGCTGTGTGAAAGCATATTTTTTGCATCTTAAACTATGATTTTTAATGATACCATTTTTAGGCAGATGCAATGTTTTGATCGCACTTATTGCATTTTACTTCAATGTTGCAGCGACCAAAAAGTTTACCTATCAGATGAAATTATTTTATATTCTGATAGATCAGGCATTTATAAGCACGGCGATACCAAATACATGCATTTGTTTTCTTAGGTTTCATTTTCAATAGGGCACAAGGAGGGTGATTTCAATTTTTATGTTTTGTTTTTTTTTTTCTTCATATTTTTTCATTTTTTTTTTTTTTTTACTTTGTGTTAACTTTCCTTGTCCAGTTAGAGTGCTTGAATACTGCACTGTCCACTGCTTTTGCTATACAGAGCCATGCTGCTGAATGCTTTTGCTCAGCAGAAATCAAGTAAGTGGAAAAATCCAGCATCAAACTTCATGGTCCGCATAGATTAAAGCTTCCTTTGATTTTCCATCTTTTCAAATCCAAAAACATACATAGTAAAATAGCGTAACACCTTACATGTTTCAGATCAAGAGAGTCTTACTCATGGGTCACCTATATGGTGTACTGTAGATGTAACTCTGGGTTACATCTCCCCCTTAGTAGCTGCAGAGCTATTGTAAAGAACATATGAGTCTCGCAAGTCTTTTTATGTCTGTTCCACCTTTATTGAATTTGTGATTAATTACTTATTTTTGATCAATTATAAACAATTCCCAATATTTAACCCAGCTAATCATTGTCAATTTTCCTTATAGCATCCCTGCAGTGGTTAATTTTAATTCTACCACTGTAAGTATGCTTTAAATATATGTTCCCTGCCTGTTCCCTGCCTTTAGTGATATATTCAACCTTTACTGTCTTCATTCTTTTCCATTGGCGTGTTTCATGGAGGTCCCTTTTCAACACTCTATCGGAGCATCATTCTGGCTCTGATAGAGAGGCATTGAGCACTTGAGATGTAACTTCTGACTTTCAGTCAGTCAAAAGAAATGTGCGCAAGATGGCACAGTGTTGCAGGACAGGCGCAGTGTTGGCAAGATATGAAGCCACTGGAAGGTGAGTATATGACTGAGGTAGAGGGCTTACTTTTAAAGTACCACTTGTGCATTAAAAAAATAAACACTGTAGTGGTGCTTTAAATTTTAACTAATATGTTTCCACTCTCATTTTTATGATACTGGTAGAGCATAATTGGAATCCAATGGTCTGAGAAATGCTGACACTGATTTTTCTAACAAGGAATTAATACAAATAGAAAAGTACAGAAGTTGCAAATTGTCACTTCAGTGAGGTAGTGAAAAAACTCTAATGCCACAAATAAGGGTAGCGATACTTAGGGTACCTTTACACGTCGCAATATCTGGTGGCGATATGAGGTGATCTAACGTGTGCATGCACGTTTTTCATGGTTGCCTCAGATCACAAATGGCACCATTACATGCCTCAATTTCACCCTCAACCTAAGGCGATGTGTCGCCCTGGAAATCGCCTCACCCACAGCGGAACAAATCCAGTCAACTTCCCTCGCCGCTTCACACGCCACTATCCCCAAAGGAATGTGGGTGTACATGTTCATCGTACATGTTCCCATGAGATATTGCGGCGTGTAAAGGTACCCTTAAAGTCATAATCGACTCCTTGACAAGCCTTTTAATATGACTTAGGATTTTTGACAGATCAGAACCCCAAACTGCACATGCTGCGTTTCGGGGTGATTGCCCCTCATCAGTGCAGTGAGTGGGATTTCAGACCTGGCTGTATGAGAGGCTGAGATGAGGTCTGGGGAACTAGCTTTTTACAGACATTTTAAGCAGGTGTGGAAAAAATACTGCAAGGTAAAAATTCTTTTAATAAATATTATAAATAAATGAGTTTAGAGTTAAATTATATGAACTAATAAAATACAACGTGAATAAACAGTAAAGAAATCTTAAGAAAATCATTATTTGGTGTGAACCTCCATTTGCCTTCAAAGCACCATTCGTGTTACGCACAGCTTTTGATGGATCTCTGCAGGGAAGTTGTTTCAAACATTTGATAGAAATAACCACAGATCTTTTCTGAATAGGCTTGCATAAATCTGTCTGTTTCTTCACTTAATCGCGGTATCGCTCAATGATATTCCACTTGGCAGAACTTTTCTTGCATTCTAAAATGAAACAAATTATACTCAATACAAATCAATGTATAGGAAGCAAATGTTCTGCTCACCCCGATATGTCCTAGTTCCTTGAATGGTCATCGGCACATGGAGCCACCTTGGTCCCAGCAGTGAGGATATCCAATATGCAAGAAGAGTTGTCTCCAGAAACTACAGGAGATGAGGTTCTTAATACTTCATGTTTATTGAGGTATCACATTAAAACCATCGACATGCAGAAGGTGGCAATCTCAGTTCAGGGAACAAACAGCACGCGTTTCAACCTACATGATCTTAATCATGGATCATGGGTCAAGGCTGTTAAGGTTGAAATGCATGGGCTTGTTACTTGCATTGGGATTGCCTCCTTCTGCATGTCGATGGTTTTAATATGATGGCTCTATAAATGTGAAATTTTAAGAACCTCATATACTTTGGACAACTCTTCTTGCATATTGGAATACAAATCGATCGGATCTTGTTGCTTCTGTTTGAAGCAGGAATGTTCAGGATGCTGATTCGGTAAATGACTTCTGTTTGTTCTAAATGGAACAGGCTAGTAGGAAAGCTACACATGTGAACAAAGCCTTATTCATATGTGTGATTAGAAAATAAGATATAAAACATAAACAATTTATGATTTGAGTGAACTTGACTATAGTAAGAATGGTAGTGCAAGAATGCTTTAGTAGAAGATCTACAGCTGACTTTTGGCAACGTTGAAGTCTAACAGCCAGTTGAATTGTTGAGCTAATGTATAATACTAGAAAATAGAATTTAGGACTATGGAAGACTGGCTAATGGCAAATTATTATCCACTGATAAGGCCACATTGATTTATCTACATTTTACTGCTCATAATGGGTAACATTGTCAGTTTTAAAGTTCTGGTGACAGATAAAAGTATGAACTAAAGGTTAATGGATGAAGATCAGTGAATATGCCACTTTTTCAATAATGAGGGCATAATAGTAGAAGTAAAAATGGTGCTAATTGCTTTCTATATGTATGCTAGATAGACTTGATAATGATTTCATTTTGTAGACATATTTTATAACTGGCTGAATGAAAAGCAACAGTTACGTAACAAGAAAGTTCTATTGATCATTATTGGTACACAAAATTACATATTTTTTCAGTCATATTTAGTCGCTATTCGTATTATTTTCTTATTCTTTTAAGGTAGGTTTCCTTAATCTAAAAAAGTTATTAGCGTTCTAATACCCGGCAAAATCTTTTATAAGTCATAATAGCTTTCTTGGGGCTGCATTTCATGGCCAGTTGAAAACTGAATTAACATACAAGGAATTCTTCTCACTACTGCTAGTCATGACAGTCTTTATATTGAGCTGCCCTCAATTATGAGAGGCTTTACTCATGAAGAATTATGACCAACATCTATCCTCTTTAGCAATGGGTCCAGCTCTTGTGTTTGAATTAATAATAGCTTGATATTGGTCTAAAGAACCATGGGCAATGCTATGAAAAGACCTTCATGAAGAGTTGTCACGCTAGTCCTAGCCCCTGGATCCATGGTATGGGTTGGCATTAATTAAGGTAGCCAAACCCCTCTAGTCTTCCTTCCAGGTACATTAGCAGCTTGGCGTTACGTTGATTTGGTTACGGAACCCGTGGTTTGGTCATTCCTCTAAAGAAGTCATTTTTAAAATTGTGATTATAAGCTAGGGTGTTTAAAAGCATAGACTTGCACACATACTAAATACTGAATAAAGAAGTCATATCATAACAATCATTATCATTAACAAGTCTATCGATCCACTGTCTCTCACAAAATTAAAATTTACACCTTCTTGGTATTCCAATGTTAATGCTGTGAAGTGTGTACATACACACATATACACACACACACCACACACACACATATATATATATTTTTATATACAATGTATGTCTAGAGAGAGTGATTGAAAGATATCTTTTCAGAGATATAGATTTTCCGTAACATAATGTTAAGGTGTTTTATTATTTCATATATATGATAATTTAGTATAATTTCGGGATATATTAATATTAAATCAACACGTTATTACATTTTTTGACACTCTAAATTTATATCCTGTTAATGTATATGTCCCAATGTCAGTGATTAGACCTTTCCTTTGATACAATGCATATTCAGCATATCAGTGAGGACGTCTTAGTATACAAATTGGATCTTTCCTTGTAAATTCAAATATCATATCCTGTTCTGTAGCTTGTTTTGCATTGTTCTATATGTTAATAATATTGAGAGTAAGCCTATGTAAAGGAAATAGGTGGATGTTTTGATAAAGAAAATAATAATTAGCAGGAGCAAATCAGCTAAAATTGTATGATATTCATCTAAAGTTTCATTTCCCATTGCAAACTTATATCTCGCTTAATAAGGCAATGCCATGTAACATGTCAAATTCCTAGATGTGCTTAAAATATTTTGTGTAATAAAAAATGTATTCGTCAGAGAAATGCTGACTTACTTTTGACAATCATCTCATACCAATAAAAATAATGATAAAAGCCAAAACATGAAATCTAGTGTTGTAATATTACGCATCTATTCCTTTTTTTTTTTTATTTAAATTTTTTCTCTAGATGAAAATTTAACATAGAAATTTTAAATTAATATTCTCAGCATTGATTGATTGCCATGATAAAATAGAGTGTTTCTTTCATACTTTTTTAAATCTATTTATGGGATCCGTTAGAGGTATATGAATTAAGAGAATCCCTGCGGCACACTCCTTGATGACGGTGTCAGTAATGGGATAGCACACCCAGCATTCAATATTGGAAATACTGGCACACGTTGAGTTGTTTGCTTCTTTAGTTTATTTTTTAGTGCATAGTCTTGCAGGTCAAGATAAGACGCGTTTCGGCTATGCCTGTAAGACAATCACTAAAAAATAAACTAAAGAAGCAAACAACTCAACGTGTGCCAGTATTTCCATTAGAGATATATAGATAACAATGATCCAAGCCTATACTTTGACCTGCCTATTGCTTTCTGTCACCATTTTGGAAGTTAACATTTGGCAGAACTTTGTACCCCACAATATTACTAGTACCAATTAAATACTGTAAGTATAAAATAAACTATATAGTTTAACAAAGTCAATCGGCAGTTGAATCTTTCATTGTGTACAGCATATACAATACTCCAAATAAAATAAAATTAGTACAATGAAGGGAATTTCCAAAATAACAAGAATCCTCTATTGACAGTTGGACCCACAGTAATCACAAGAACATGGCTCAGCAAATACACAACTTCAATGGTATTTGCATAGCACAGGCCATAATAAACTTTGTAGTAATATGGTGCAGCTCACAAATAGTCTGGAACAGAGCAATAAACTCAGGTAATTGAGTAGAGTATCACGGTGCTGGATTTAGCAATTGCTACTTCAGTTGGGAGCATTCCTTCATTTATACCTTCAACAGAAAACTGTAATGTATTGTAATGTATTGTTCTTTATAGTCATAGGCTATATTCACACGTAGCGTACTTCCCACTTTTTTGTACACTGCGCAATTCCCAAAAGCGTATCTGCATTTCCCTGGAAAGTGAATGGACTTACACTTTTGCCATTCAGAGGCTGCACTTTTTTTGGCCTTGCTTTTGGGGGAGATAGCGCCACACATAAAAAGAATCAACATGTCAACTCTTTGCTCTTAAAAGTGTGCATTCTCCCATAGATGCCATTATAAGGAGCTGGAATATGCATTGTCGTTCAGACAGTGCTTTATTTCAGCGCCTATAAACGTGGTTGCAGGGGGAAGTGATGTCACACGGGGGGAGGAAGAATCCTAATTGACCTTAAACTGAAAAAGTTTTTCTGATCTCATGCCAGATATTGAGTAAACAATGCCCGTGTGTCTTTTTATATAGTGTATGTAAATGTCTGATTTCAACCGTATATATATATTTAGCAAAACATGGGAACAGAATTATTCCTGCCCCCGTGTGACATAACTTCCTCTTGCGCTTTTGGGGGAAAAATGTGGCCATAAAAAAACGCGACGTGTGAATGCATCATGTTTTTTACCGGCTCTAAATAGCACGGCCGTAAAATGCGGCAAAAGACACGCCCGCAAAAAAGTGCAGGAAATATGCTGCGTGTGAACGTAGCCATACAGTAGAAAAGGTTAGCCATTGTTAGTAAAGCCACAGCTTCAATTGTATTTGCATAGTGCAGGCCATAATAATAATTAATAAATAATAATAAATAATTAGTATTAAGATGGTGCCTTTCACAAATCATCTAGCACAATGCAGTGAGCTCAGTTAAGTAGGATATCAGGATGTCTGATTTAGCATTTGCTACTTCAGTTGGGAGGATTCTCTCTTTTATTTCTTAAACAGAGAAATAGTCATACAGTAGAAAAGGTCAGTCATTGTCTTTTGATGCATCAAATTTTAATTCTTTGGGGGTTTCATATGCATGAGTCCTGCAAAATGGTGGCCTCATGTGACGTCAGGTCATGTCTGATAGATCAGGACCAATAACCAAACAGATAATACTGATCCAAAGATCAATGTCAGTCTAGAAGAGTGAAGTGTAATCTTTTGTTCTTACAGTAACCTCTTCGTGGTCCACCGATTACTTTTCATTATGATCTGGAGACATTAAGAGCATAGCAAAGGTCTATTCGGACAGTAAAGAGAAAAAGATGCTGCATTAAGCCATTATATGCCCAAAAATTCAGATTATGCATTCACATAAAGGTTTATAGAAAAATTCAGCATGTGTGCCTGCAGCATTACCAGCGTAATAGCCATATAGTAAAAAATGAGAGCGGAATAAAACCTTATGTGCAATTTTTTATGTAACAATAGAAATTCCTTTGTAAATTATTTATAATGTTGAGTAAATTATGTTATTTCATTAAAAAAATATTTTTTGAAAAGCTATTTTTTTCTGCATTTTCTTTCTACACTACTTTTTTCATTTTTTTTTTATAGGAGCTGGACTATGAAACAAAATTCAGCTATTCACTCAGAATAGAAGCCTCAAATAAACATGTGGACAATCGATTTCTCAGCGTTGGTCCATTTATGGACACAACAACAGTGAAAATTACTGTGGAAGATGTGGATGAACCGCCTGTATTTTCTCAACTGTTATATACAATGGTAGAGTCTGAAGCAGCAAAAATAGGCAGCAGCATAGGAACAGTAACAGCGCACGACCCAGATTCTTCACACAGCCCTGTAAGGTATGATTATTTACAACTATTTTTCATTATTTTCTTGCCAAAAAAGTCAATCACTTGCTGCAGATGACAACAGTGCAGGCTCTGACCTTAGTTTCTAATCAACATCACAAAACCATCACTGAAACAGACTACATTCGCATACAAAAATGTTAATTGTCTCGGCTTGCATAAATTATTATTATTATTATTATTCATGTTTATAGCATCATTTATCCGATGGTGTTTTATATGTGAAGAGGGCATACCTAGACCAGTACATTAAACATAAGCAATACAAGGCACACACTGGTACAGAGAGAGATGGGACCCTGCCCGCGAGGGCTCACAGTTCAAGGGATGGGTGAGGATACATTAGGAGAGGGTACATATTTGTAAATGTTCTTGCTGTGTGAATGCTGTCTTTGTAATTGTGATATATGTATTATATATTATATATATATATATATATATATATATATACACGGTTGAACTCAGACATTTACATACACTATATAAAAAGACACACATGCATGTTTACTCAATATCTGGCATGAGATCAGAAAAACCTTTTCAGTTTAAGGTCAATTAGGATTTCCATAATCATTTATATTTGTCAAATGCCAGAATAATGAGAGAGAATGTTTTAAGGTATTTTTATTACTTTCTGCAAAGTCACAAGTTAGCAATGGCTGGTTTCACATTGCAGGATTTTCCCTGATCAGTGTTCATCCAGTTTTGTGCCAAAACCAGGAGTGTCTCCAAAACTCAGAACAGGTGTGAATATTTCAATTATAGTTTTTATCTGCAAGTCCTGGTTTTGGCACACAAACTGGATGGACACTGATCAGGGAAAATCAAGCAGTGTGGAACCAGGCATACACTAAGATTACTATGCCTTTAAACAATTTGGGACAGCAAATATGATGAATATCATGTGTTTGGAAGCTTCTGCTAGGTTTATTGACAACATCTGAGATAATTAGAGACACACCTGTGGATGTATTTTAATGCACACCTGAAACACTGCTTCTTTGTGTAGCATCATGGGAAATTCTAAAGAAATCCACTAAGATATAAGGAAGAGTATTGTGGACTTGCACAAGTCTGGTTCATCCTCGGGTACAATTTCCAGATACTTGAACGTACCTCATTACTCTGTACAAATAATTATATGCAAGTAGAAACATTATGAAAATGTTCAGTCATCACACCGCTCAGGAAGGAGATGGGTTCTGTGTCCCAGTGATGAACATGCTCTGGTCCAACAATGTTCATATCAACGCAGGAACAAAATCAAAAGACCTTGTGAAGATGATGGTGGAAGCTGGTAAAATTATGTCATTATCCACAGTGAAACAATTACAGTATCAACATGATCTGAAATGCCACTCTGCCAGGAAGAAGCCATGTCTCCAGAAGAAACATTAAAAAAAAACACATTATTTTTTGCAAATGCACACTGGAATAAAAACCTACATTTTTGAAGACATGCCCTGTGGGCTGACAAACCTAAAATTGAACTTTTTGGCCATAATGATCATTTTTACATTTGGAGCAAAAACGGGAAAGTTTGGAAGCCTAGGAACGCTATCTCAACTGTTAAACTGGGGGGGTTGCAGCATCATGTTGTGGGATTGTTCTGCTTCAGGAGAGACTGGTGCACTTCACAAAATAGATGGCATCATAACGAAACAAGATTATGTAGCAATAGTGAAGCAATAATGAAGCAATAGTGAAGCAACATCTCAAGACATCAGCCAGGAAGTTAAAGCTTTGGTGGAAATGGGTCTTCCAAATGGACAATGACCTGAAGCATAATGACAAACTGGTTACAAAATGGCTTAAGGATAACAAAGTCAATGTTTTGGAGTGGTGATGAGCACAATGCCCTGATCTCAATCTTTTGAAATTTTATGGGGTACAATACAAAATAATATTGTGGTTTCAGGTTAGCCTGAAAAATTGATGTAAATACTTGAGTCCCAAAAAGAATTTTGAGAAAAGTATTCTAGGAGTGATACCTTTATTGGCTAACCAGAAAAATTATATTTGTAAGCTTTCAGGAATCAATGGCCAATCAGACAATGCTACAAATTACTTACTGAGGCATTTAAATAGGTATTACAACATGATATTAGGTGATGCTAAGAGACCATCTCTAATTAGCATCACCTCATGTCCTGTTGTAATACCTATTTAAATGCCTTAGTAATTCATTTGCAGTATTGTCTGATGGAGGGGCCATTGAGTCCTAAAAGCATACAAATATAATATTTCTGGTTAGCCAATAAAGGTATCACTTCTAGCATACTTTTCTCAAAAAATGTTTTTGGGATTCAAGTATTTACATCGAAACTTTATGGGCAAAGCTGAAAAGGCAGGTGCGAGCAAGGCAACCTACAAATATGGCTCAGTTACACCAGTTATTTTAGGAGGACTAAGTGTAATCCCTTACTAAATATTGCGAGAAACTTGTGGAAAGATATCCAAAACATTTCACCCAAGTTATACAGTTAAATTGCAATGGTATCAAATATTAATGACACATATGTGAACTTGTGACTCTGCAGAAAGTAACAAAAATGCCTTAAAATGTTATCTGGCATTTTTCGAATATAAACAATTCTAGTAATCCTAATATCCTAATTGATCTAAAACAGTAAAGGTTTATTCTAATGTCATGGTATATATATGTATATATATATAGCAGCGATATTAGGGCACAGAGCAATAGTTTTTATTAGTCATGAGCGATTATGCTCGCCACTACTCGGTACTCGCACGAGTATTACTGTACTCGGGCTACTCGGCGAGCACTGAGTAACCTCGCGATACTCGTGCTGTGCTCGTGGTCGTCATCTCTGCATGTTGGCGCTCTTTTGAGAGCCAGCCCACATGCAGGGATTGGCTGGCAGACCAATGCAATGCCACAGCCCTGTTAGTTGTGGCATTGCAGTGATTGGCCGGCCTGCACAGCGTGACCGAGCCTTTATAAGACCCGGCCGCGCTGTGCTCTGCACACAGGCATCCAGACAGTGAGTGTAGAGAGAGTGTCTGCTGCTGCTTAGGGACAGATTTGCAGCCCTCATAGGTAGATCCGGAGCAGGGCTGCAAACTGCTGCTGACCACAACAGTCCTTCTCAGGACTAATCTAGGAGGATATAGGCAGGGTGATACAGATCGGAATCCAAGCTTTTCTGTGACCATAACAGTCACCAGACTGTTGAACTTACTACCTTGATCCAGGTTAGGGACTAAAATCCAAATCTCCTGTGACCATTACAGTCACCAGACTAGTGTACTTACTACCTTGATACAGGTTAGGGACTAAAATCCTACTCTCCTGTGACCATTACAGTCACCAGACTGGTGTACCTACTACCTTGATACAGGTTAGGGACTAAAATCCTTATCTCCTGTGACCATTACATTCACCAGACTGGTGTACTTACTACCTTGATACAGGTTAGGGACTAAAATCCTAATCTCCTGTGACCATTACATTCACCAGACTGGTGTACTTACTACCTTGATACAGGTTAGGGACTAAAATCCTAATCTCCTGTGACCATTACAGTCACCAGACTGGTGTACTTACTACCTTAATACAGGTTAGGGACTAAAATCCTAATCTCCTGTGACCATTACAGTCACCAGACTGGTGTACTTACTACCTTAATACTGGTTAGGGACTAAAATCCTACTCTCCTGTGACAATTACAGTCACCAGACTGGTGTACTTACTACCTTGAAACAGGTTAGGGACTAAAATCCTAATCTCCTGTTACCATTACAGTCACCAGACTGGTGTACTTACTACCTTAATACAGGTTAGGGACTAAAATCCTACTCTCCTGTGACCATTACAGTCACCAGACTGGTGTACTTACTACCTTGATACAGGTTAGGGACTAAAATCCTACTCTCCTGTGACCATTACAGTCACCAGACTGGTGTACTTACTACCTTAATACAGGTTAGGGACTAAAATCCTAATCTCCTGTGACCATTACAGTCACCAGACTGGTGTACTTACTACCTTGATACAGGTTATGGACTAAAATCCTAATCTCCTGTGACCATTACAGTCACCAGACTGGTGTACTTACTACCTTAATACAGGTTAGGCACTAAAATCCTACTCTCCTGTGACCATTACAGTCACCAGACTGGTGTACTTACTACCTTGATACAGGTTAGGGACTAAAATCCTACTCTCCTGTGACCATTACAGTCACCAGACTGGTGTACTTACTAGCTTAATACAGGTTAGGGACTAAAATCCTAATCTCCTGTGACCATTACAGTCACCAGACTGGTGTACCTACTACCTTGATACAGGTTATGGACTAAAATCCTAATCCCCTGTGACCATTACAGTCACCAGACTGGTGTACTTACTACCTTGATACAGGTTAGGGACTAAAATCCCACTCTCCTGTGACCATTACAGTCACCAGACTGTTGTCGCTGTATACAAGCAAAATGCGCAAGGGCGTTGGCAAGGAGCAAGGAAGTGAACGTGATGGTGGTGCAGGCAGAGGCCGAGGTCGTGTGCAAGCACTAATTTCGTAACAAGAAAGGGGCACATCTACTCGCTCACACGTCCTGTCCCAAATTATTGGGGCCCGCTGCAGTACACCGCTCTTGAACCAACACCAGTGTCAACAGGTTGTTACTTGGATAGCGGATAATGCTTCAAGTCAGATTGGCACCTCCACAAACACCATGTCTTCCACACGGTCAAGTGTCAGTAGCCGTGATACTGCACTGCACATTTCCCAACCTGATCCTCCTTCCTACCAACAGGCTGAGTACACTTTCACGGACATTACTGATCCCACACTTGGACACTCGGAAGTCCAGAAGTGTGTACCCATGGGTGAGTGGAGGTACATGGCAAATTCCCATAACAAAATTTAAATTCAGTTGTCATTTGTTGGTGGTGTGGTGAAGTCTGGCCCAATCCAACCCTTGTTCATCTTGATCAGAGTCAGCCTGTCAGCATTTTCAGTTGACAGGCGGGTGCGTTTATCAGTAATGATTCCACCTGCGGCACTGAAAACACGATTGGACTTGTGCCCCTCTCGGCCGTACGCCTTGGTTGTCCTCCGATTCCTGACCTATGCCGCTATCGTTTTGTGAGGGGAATGATTTGCCTACTTCCGTGACTATGGCCCTGTGGAACTGCTGCATTTTGGCTGACCTCTCCGCCTCAGGAATGAGAGACATAAAGTTCTCCTTGTAGCGTGGGTCTAACAGTGTTGCCAACCAGTACTGATTGTCGGCCAAGATGTTGTGAACGCGAGGGTCACGAGCCAGGCAGCTTACCATAAAGTCAGCCATGTGAGCCAGACTCTTAACAGCCATCACTTCAGTATCCAGACCAACATGATGACTGAACATGCTGTCCTCCTCCTCCTCCTCATCTCCACTGTCCTCTGGCCAGCCACGCAGAATCGAGGGTATGACTGGTGTGCATGTCATATCCTCAATTTGGCCAGAGAGTTGCTCCATGTCTTCATCCTCCTCCTCCTCGTCATAGTCCTGCACTGCACATTGTGATGATATGAGGCTGGGCTGTGTGTTTTCACCCACACCCACTACTGTTTCTTGCTCCAAGTCATCGCGCTCGGCCTGCAATGCATCCTCTTTGTTTTTCAGCAGAGACCGTTTTAGAAGGCAGAGTAGTGGTATGGTGACGCTAATAATGGCGTCATCGCCGCTCATCATCTTGGTGGAGTCCTCAAAGTTTTGGAGGATGGTACATAGGTCGGACATCCATCTCCACTCCTCAGGTGTTATGTGTGGAGTTTGACCCATTTCCCGACGGCTTAGGTGATGCAGGTAGTCCACAACTGCCCTCTTCTGCTCACATATCCTGACCAACATGTGCAGAGTTGAATTCCAACGCGTGGGGACATCACACACCAGTCTGTGGGCCAAAAGACGCAAACGGTGCTGAAAGCCGGCAAGGCCGGCTGAAGCAGCAGGTGACTTGCGAAAATGTGCAGACAGACGGCGAGCGTTTACCAGCTGTTCAGACAGCTCTGGGTATGACTTTAGAAACCTCTGAACCACCAGGTTGAGCACATGGCCCAGTCAGCTGGCCTCGCCTCAAAGCTGCCACCAGGTTCCGGACATTGTCACACAAGACCTTTTCTGGCTTTAGGTTCAGAGGTGTGAGCCAGTGATCTGCCTGCTGTTTCAGAGCTGTCCACACCTCTTCTGCATTGTGGGGTTTGTCACCTATGCAGACTAGCTTCAGCACAGCCTGTTGCTGCTTCGCAGAGGCAGTGCTGCAGTGCTTCCAGCTTGGGACTGGTGTGGAGGGTACAGTGGATGAGGATGCGCAGGAGGAGGAGGAGGAGGCTGAAGAGCATGACATTCCGGATCTGTAGAGTGTCGGTGAAACCCTGACAGAGGTAGAGCCTGCTATCCTTGCTGTGGGAAGGACGTGTTCTGTCCCTCGCTCAGACTGTGTCCCAGCCTCCACAATATTAACCCAGTGTTTTGTCAAGGAGATGTAGCGGCCTTGCCCACAAGCACTTGTCCACGTGTCTGTGGTTAGGTGGACTTTGGCTGAAACAGCATTGTTCAGGGCACGTGTGATGCTGTTGGACACGTGGTTATGCAATGCAGGGACGGCACATCTGGAGAAATAGTGTCGGCTGGGGACCGAGTAACGTGGGACAGCAGCCGCCATCAGGTCGCGGAATGCTTCCATCTCCACCAGCCGGAAAGGCAACATTTCTAGCGCTATGAGTCGCGAAATGTGATAATTCAGGACTGTGGCATGTGGGGCGTTGGCAGCGTATTTGCGCCTGCGTTCAAAGGTTTGCTGAATGGATAATTGAACGCTGCGCTGGGACAAGGACGTGCTTGATGGTGGGGTTATTTGTGCGTGGGCAACTTCAGGTGCAGGGCCGGAGGCTTGTTCGTGGCCAGCATGTACAGGGGATTGGCTCGCACGCACAACACGCGAAGACGTAGCAGTGACATCAGCAAGCACCGCTCCTCGTCTCTGTTGTACTTCCCACAAAGTCGGGTGCTTGGCTGACATGTGCCTGATCATGCTGGTGGTGGTCAGGTTGCTAGTTTTCTTACCCCTCCTGCTGCTGGCATGGCAGGTGTTGCAAATGGCCTTTTTAGAGTCATCTGGAGCCAACTTAAAAAACTGCCAGACTCGGGAAGACCTAATATTTGTACAGGCACCTTGTGTCGTGGTGTTGTTCCGGGGAACGGTTGCCTGTCTTCTGCCTGCGGACCCGACCCTGCTTCGTACTGCCTGTTGGGATGCTACGCCTCCCTCCCCCTGTGCACTGCTGTCCTCACTCTGCATATCCTCCTGCCAGGTTGGGTCAGCTACTGGATCATCCACCACGTCGTCTTCCTCTTCCTTGGCTAATCACTGGACTGCTCCTCCTTCTCCTCATGTGCCACCATGATGACCGTTACAATAGTTAGGCTGTTGTTTCAGGTATACCCCCAGTGGTAAATTTGTACGCCCATTCTTTTTGAATGGGCATTACAACGACATGTTTTGAGGCCCTCATGCACGTCTCTATCCAGGGACAATGTGGAGCCTCCCAATTTTTGGCTGCCCTGGCCAAAGGGCTATACTACAATACACCCACTTCAGGTTTACAGGCCCTCCTGCACGTCTCTATCCAGGGACAATGTGGAGCCTCCCAATTTTTGGCTGCCCTGGCCAAAGGGCTATACTACAATACACCCACTTCAGGTTTACAGGCCCTCCTGCACGTCTCTATCCAGGGACAATGTGGAGCCTCCCAATTTTTGGCTGCCCTGGCCAAAGGGCTATACTACAATACACCCACTTCAGGTTTACAGGCCCTTATGCATGTCTCTATCCAGGGACAATATGGAGCCTCCCAATTTTTGGCTGCCCTGTCAAAGGGCTATATTACAATACACCCACTTCCTTACAATGGGCACTTCAGGTTTACAGGCCCTCATGCACGTTTCTATCCAAGGGCATTGGTGAACCTCCCAATTTTGGACTGCCCTGGCAAAGGAAAATACTACAATAGACCCAGTTCCTCAAAATGGGCACATTATGTCAAGAGGCCTTCATGTACGTCTCTTCTCAGGGACATCGGAGTGCCGCACAATGTTTTCACATAAAATCTTTCATGTAATCACAAAAAGTAACATACACCAGCTGTATCTCACTATTGGGTATGTGCCCTTAACATTTCCACCCTGAATATTCATTTTGGTGTCATTTTCGAAGGTTTTCTGGTGACTCCGTAAAATTGGCGTGAAACTCGGACAAGATTGTTCACAGCTGTGACTTTTGAGTGAGAAATGCTTCCAGGGGTCTTCCCCATGGTGTTGCCATGTAATTTGAGCACTCTTCTGAGACTTTTGTGACATTTTTAGGGTTTCTACATGCTGCCGGCAGTCATTTCATAAAAATACTCGGGTCTCCCATAGGATAACATTGGGCTCGGTACTCGGGCCGAGTACACGAGTATCTCGGGATGCTCGGCCCGGGCTTCGAGCACCCGAGCATTTTAGTACTCGCTCATCACTAGTTTTTATATAGACAGCCCATTTAGTTTATTCATGACAGATATAAACCACAGCTCCCTGCTGTGCCGTGGTCGGTTCTGCGCTCCCCGCTGCCTGACAGCAGGATCCTCCACTTCCCCCGCAGCCTCCCCCCCCGATCCTAAGTTAGGAATGGGGTGGGGAGGCGGTGGGGGAGCGGAGGATCCTGCTGTCAGGCAACGAGGAAGCTAGTAGGGGGCTTCAGCATTGTTTAAAAGCCAGCGGTTTTTTACTGCTGGCTTTTAAACAATGAAGTGGGGAATTGCAGGTTTTTCTTCTGTTGCCAGACATCTTTATAGGGTCCAGCAGCAGAGGAATTACTCACAATATTCGCTTCCCCATTGACTTACATTGGACTCGCTAGACTCGTAATGAGTACCCGAGTATTAGGACCTACTCGTTACGAGTCTAGCGAGTCCGAATATTTCAGTACTCGCTCATGCCTTCCCATAATATATTCCATAAGATTTCCTGACACTATAAGTCACAGCAAAATGATCTTGTTTACTTCACAGCAAATTTCTGTCTGTGCAAATGCAAGCATACTGGTCATTTACAATATTGTCAGTCGATACCTCACATACCCTCCCCTCTGTTCAAATTTGCAGAGTTTAACACCTGCCAACAAACTGGGGCCCCACAACAGGGCATCCATGTTACTTTGCCCTACCAGTCAATGGGGACTTTCTCAACTATGAGCATCAGCTCCTGAAACAAAACCCATCCTTGTCATTAACTTCCTTCATGATCTCATCAGCTTATGGAGAAGGACCCACACTTGGAATAGAAGTACACAGCATTACTTTTTCTGTATTTATACTTTCAGCAAGGACCACATGTGCAGCTTCTTTGTGGCCTTTGCACCATTGGTGATGAGAGGGGGATCTACCGCTTGCTTGTCTTTTCCTAACTGCACTCCCTTTCTGCCTTTAGTAGAGTCACAGTCACCCCTTGAGTCTTTTTCACTCTGTATAGTGTGGTGAACCCCCAAGTCACTAGAAAACTTGGTGTCAGCTTTCTTTTCTGGAGCTACCATATCACTACTAGTCATACCATGGTACACTTTGGGTGATGTCAGGTCATTAAGCTGGAAGACCCATCATTTTCTCTGATCACCCCTTTTTGAGTCTCTGCCCCTATTGCGCAAACTTCCCTTTTAGGGGAACCACCACTTTTTTTACTCCATTCCTTTTTGTGCAATCTTCCTTTTTCAGTAAGCCACCTTTTTTAGGACTCTGCCCTCTTGTGGGCAACCACCCCTTTTAGGGACTCTGCCCACAAAGGGGCAACCACCCCTTTTTTGGACTCTGTACCCTTTAGAGGAAGCTAGTCTTTATAAAGTACATTCCATGGACACCACATGACATTCTCCTTAACCAGTTCATGCAAACTCCTGCTGTCTCTCTGGGCCCCCTGGTACAGCACTGGCACCACAAGAGAACTCATGACCTGGTCCACTGCTGCCATGTTGCATCGTACTGACAGCTCCTGCTGCTCCTGCAGCAGTTTCTGTTGCCACTTATCAAATGCCTGCTGCTGAGACTGTAGCAGGCACTTTAACGACTCATCAGCTTCATTTGGAATTTCTGCTTTCTTCACGGCTGTTTTTATTAGCTCCACTATTTCATCTGAAAATGCCACTTTGCAAAAGGCCATTAACATATTGTCATTTAACCTCTCTTCCATTCCATCCGGATTTGCTGCCTTACTCATGACCGTTCAGCCACTATGGCTGTTGCTGTACTCCACACTATACTAGGCACTCTACACAGCTCCACAGAACTTCACCGTTGCACAGCAAATTGCTCTGGGTATGCAGAAAATGTTTGTCTCCCACCAAGCCACAACCAGCTGATTCTAATCTTCATGAACCCATCGATTTACAGCCAAATTCTTGCATCCACTTCAGTGCTCCTGTATTGTTTCCCTTAGCAACCAGGCTGCACTGCCCGCATCCTTCTCCATATGTGAGACAGTACTCACTAAATGTGTCGGAGAACACTTGCTTGGCAGCGATATTGTCTAAAGAAATTATATATACTGTCCAAATCCTTTCAATGGTGAATACATCGTCAAACACTGGCTGTACTCCACCTGTTTGTGAAAATGAGAATCCAGCAGTCCTTCACTCACTGATATCTATCAGTACAGATAATCCCAATTCTCTGGGGTTACCTGCTCAGTCACTTGGTAGGCTTCAGGAAAGAAGAGAGGAGCACTACAATTAATCAAAATACAAGGCATTAGGTGCTCACCATGCCACGGAAGCCCGAGTTTAAATATAAGAAAACTTGGTAGGCTACAGACTTACTCCAACCAGTCTTGCTATGCAGGCAATCATTCACTCGGATCACCCACCATGTCCTTGAACTTGTTCCGTATTGGCATCTGTCGTGAGTCGAGATCCTCAGTAGCCACAGTCGCTTCCTGGACACGCAGAAGCTTTTGCTGACTCCACACTAACACATGGTTTCCACACCATGTGCTCAAATAGGATGTTTGAAAGACCTTCTGACATCAGAGGTCATGTGACACCACAGGAGTCTCACTATATGCATGAGACACAACTATGAGAGGTATGTGGTTAGTCAGACATGCCCAGCTCTTTAACTAACCTTTAAAACAAGCCATTAATACATTCCAAAAGATTCCCGGCACTATAAGGTCCAGCAAAACAATGTGACTTTAAATCGCAGCAGAACTTAAGGCCACGTTATACACTCAGATATCTGTTCAGATATTGGTCACAGATCTCTGGTTGCAGTGAAATCATGGACACATTGTTTCATTTTGTGGCTGTGTACAAAATGGAGCAATGTGTCCATGATTTCACTGCAACCAGAGATCTGTGACCAATATCAGAACAGATATCTGTGTGTGAAAAGTGGCCTTTAGTCTGTGCGAACATACCGGCCATTTGCAATATTACTGGTCGATACATCACAATTTATATATTGATATAAGTACCAATGTTGAGCAAACCTGTTTGGGTTTGGACTTCAGGTGCTTAACCTTTGCAAAGCACTGGAGAAGCAAAGCTGTGGCCGGGTATAGTTTGTGCTTGGCCCCGTGCGAGCAGTATGCACTGTTGATCAGCTCACACTAGGCTTAACAAAAAAAACATAGTTTTTGGGTGCAGTGTGTGTCCAAGCTTAATTTGAAGCTCCCATACCTGGAAGTGTTTTACTTACGGCTAACTGTGTGTGGGTAGAAAGCTGAACTTCCATTCAGTGACTTCCATTGAGAGCCGGGTCAAGTTCAAGATCACAAACAGTGCACTAAAAAGAAGTTCAGCTGCACTGTCTAAACCCAAATTTTACTCATCTCTAACCAGGATACAGTAGTGTCGGACGTTGGTGTATGATTGGGATATATCTGTTCTGATAGAAAATTATTTCTGAATTAACCAAAAGTATCAGTTTATCGATTAATGCGTTTATCTATTTATTAGACTTCTTGCTTTCTAATCTTGCTTTGCCTCAAAAAAGCCAGGGCCCATTGGAGAATTTTTTACTCCAGTTTTATTTCAAATTTGACTAATGGATATTAATAGACTAGGCGGCAATAGTAATGCATTAGGACAAGACAAATTATAGCTTCATATAAAAAAGTATTACTTAAAGAAACCCTTCCACTCCAACACAGATTCCCCACTGCTTAATGCTGGTGATTCTTGACACGACTGTACAGGTGACATTAAAACTCAAACATATGATCATTGCAGACAATGAGCTCTGGAATTTTTTGTCACCTACCCCAGCCCACAAAATGATGGCTGTGGTCATGTGTTGTAGCTGTGATATCACTGATGCAGCACTGTCAATAAATACCAGAATAGGAGAGCAGAGGGGTGGAGCTGTTCAACAGAATAATGCATATAAATGTTCAAAAGAGTAAATCCATATAATACCTAGTTTTTTGTTTGTTTTTTTTAAATCCATAAGCGGCCTTGTCTTTATTAATCATCCCATTCAACTGCAAAATGTCCATGTACATTATTAATGTTGACAGAGTGGACAAATGGAAGCTCATCCCTAGTGTTCTCCTTTAAGATATCTCCTTTAAGATATTAAACTGCAGTTTTATATAAACGAGCCATCTTGCATTTGTCCCTTTGACAGTCACACATCTTTGTCAGTTTTATTTTTCCCATTAATGAGTAAAAGTTGTACGTTTCTATCTCAGACTGTCTAAAAATAAACCACCAATGCAAAAAAATGTAACCTTTTCAACAGGCACTTAATGGCGTTGTAGATGTTGCTTATGCCTGAACATTTAGGTCACAATGTATGTTTCAGGCTCAAAACTTTAATTTTTGCCTCATTGATCATGTGCTCATGGAGAAAATTAAATTATTTCTCATTGTAAAAGGTTTCCTTCAGCCCACAAAATGGTAGACACATTGACATGTGAAATTGAGAAAAGCATCAACTGTGCAAACGTTCTACATAGTGTGAAATCACCATATATTATCTTTCGCTTTTACCATTTGACATAGCACTAGAACTGACAGCATAATGAACAAAGGAATTAGCAGAGAAATTGATTGTATTGAGGCTAAACACGCATTAGAACTTATTGTGTTACTGTGCGTAGACTTATTGTGGTCAAGTATAAGGTATTAAATCCAATTACCAAAGACTAGAGCCCCAAATACATAGTAAGTTATTTATCTGTTCAAACCATATACAGGAAATACAACACAAATAATAATGAACATAATGGCACAAATCCCACCACTGTGGGGGTCATTATGACAAATATCATATACAGAAACTGCACTGGCAGAAACAGACAGAAAAAGGGCCCCTGTGCAAGAACAGTAAATGGACCCTCTGCAGTTAAATAGCATATCATAATGCACAATTCCACCTGCTTTGTATGTGGAAATGGGCCCCCAAATGTCTTGGGCCCCTGTGCAGTTGCACAGGTTGGACCACTGATATGTTCACCTTGGAGAAGCGGTGTGATTCTTTTTAATCTGTTACTGCCACATATGAAAATGATAGCCCTTTTGTGCAGGATGCGACCTTCAACCGATAACTTTCTAGGAGTAAGAGATGCATCCTTTACTGTCAGTGCATGCTGTGGGTTACTGTTTGGTAATTATTGGAGAGCCAAAGTTTGGAGACATTGGGGTGGATATACTGAAGCCATATATTAAGCGACCAACTTTTTCCACTAAATTAGAAGCCTTTACAGGAGGTCATGCCCAATTATTGAGCATAATGAAAAACAGTTTTTAAAATACTAAATATAATGCATGGCATCTAAGCTGGTATTTGCTAAAAGTTGGATCTGAGTAACTTTGAGCTTATAAAATTTACGGAAAGCATTTGTTGGAAAACCAATACAATGATTCAGATTTTCCTTTTCTTCTTCCCCTTCTTTTGCATTTACTTTTTCAAATTCCACCTTTCTTACTTGTTGCCTTTTTTTTACTTACTTAATGTGGTTGGAGATTGTTGTTTAGTCCTTGTCTTTACTTCCTCACACTCCTTTCATTCGCGGGAGGGAGTATAGTTATGACGACGCAAATTTATTTTGATCCCAGCGTTTCATGGTCTTCGTTACTGCATATAAAAATGCGGATGTCCTGTCAATCTGACTTTACTCTACTGTTGACCCAGGCCAGCCCTACGTGGCTATGTTGTTGCTGTTTTAACATTCCTTTGTTCTTGTCATTCTTTGTATGTTGTACCTTGTCTTCTTTTCTCAATAAAAATACATTTTACATTTTGCTAAGAGAGGGCATTACTTGTTGATTTGTGGATTTTCGGGATTAGTGAACCGTACTTTAAAAACTGGAGCTATTACCATAATCAGTTTTATAAAAAATTATCAATGTTCGGACCAGAGTTTTGGGTAATTTATGTGCGAACCACTGGACGAACTTCGGGTACACACGTACTCAGCCCAGTGCGATCTGCTTGACTGTTGGAATGGCTCACACTGGGGGTAAAATTAGCGTCATTGTATCTAATGTGTACAACAAAAAAGTGACAAAATCTGTTCTCCCTGCCCCGGAAGATTTTTTTCTTATAGCTTGCTGTAAATAGGTGGAGAGCCATACTGCCCAATCAGTGAAATCCAATGAGATTCGAGTTAAGTTTGGGTCTAGATCTGAACTTTTAAAAAAAACTTTATATACATATATAATATATTATTATTATTTATTTATACAGCGCCATTAGTTACCATGGCGCTTTACATATGGAAAGGGTAGACGAGGACAAATGCAATATATATGGACAATCAGGTTGTACAGATACAAGAGGGGAGAGAGGATATGTATATATATATATATATATATACACATATATATATATCTATACATATATATATATATATGTATATACCGTATACCAGTAAAAAATAATAGGCAGCACGCCAAAATTGCAGTTGGTGACAGACCTTTAATGGACAGTGACTAGGCAATGTTTAAGACCTTAGCGGATCTTTGTCAAGGCTTGCCAAAGATCCACTAAGGATGGAAACGTTGCCTAGTTGCTGACGAATAAAGGTCTGTCACCAATTGCAACTTTGGCATGCTGCCTATATTTTTTCACTGGTATGTACCTGGCAAGTGGGAAGCTGTCAAGGTAGGCTTTGCACCCTGAACTATTTATTGTGCTGCTCTTATTATATATATATATATATATATATATATATATATATATATATATACTCTACTATATAATTGTCTTATCGTGCCTGTCTGCCTGTAACGGAAATCCCGCGTCGCTGATTGGTCGCACCTTGCCGGCCGCAACCAATCAGCAATGTGGGATTGCCATTACAGAGAAACAGACAGAAATAGCCACATATGGCCCCGCACACTTCTACCTGGCAGCTCGGCAGTGAAAAATGGAGGAGCTGTGGAGCAAGGCCAGCATCAGCACCCGGCGTACCCGCCCAAATGCTGGGTTCCAGGCGTGACTGAGGGGCCCACCGTCGCCCGCCCGCATCGGAGGTGAGTGGCGACATAGCCGGGAGATGACCAGTGCGAGCTGGTCATCTACCAGCCCCTCAGTCATGCTTGACGACGCTCCAAAGATCCCGACAACGATACGACCTGTAGGTATTGCTGGAACGTCGCCAAGTGTGCCACACGGAGGTCAGCGGTGACATAGCACCGGTCATCTCCCGGCCGCTTGCAATGGAAGTACCCTCACCGGCGCTAGCGATGTCGCTCAGTGTGACATGCAGCAGCGACCAGGTCCCCAATCTGAAATTGCTGGTCGTCGCGATCAGTAAAGTACCATCACATTTGGCAACACTCCAGCGATCCCGACAACGATATGACCTGTAGGTATCGCTGGAGCATCGCCAAGTATGACGGTACCTTACTGATCGCTGGTGAGATGTTACATGTGCCAATATATTGAGCGAAGCCACGTTGCTGGTTGGTCGTGGCCGCCCGGTATTGCCATCATAATATTGGCGCGGAATTTAACCCCTACTCACAGCGCGAGCAATAACATTTAATGATAATGTATATATTTTACCCCGAAAATCCTGTGTATTCATTGCATTATTCTTCATAAATACACTACATACATATTCTAAATATATATATATATATATCACTACTCTATTTTCCTGAACTGTTCTATTGCACTGCTTCCTCCAACGCATTTCACAGGCAGGTGTACATGTGACAACCGCGAAAGGATGAGTGTTTTGTCGGATTTAATTGTATAATATTTTGACTCTAGAAATTTCGGATGCTGAACTTTTAGTGAAATTATGTTTATAGTTATATTTATTTTAGGGAATTATATTCACTAATGATCTACTGGTTCATATGTAGCTTAAAGTATATATATATATATATATATACACTACCGTTCAAAGGTTTGGGGTCAATTAGACTTTTTCTTATTTTTGAAAGAAGCACAGTTTTTTTCAATGTAACATTAGCATTAAATGATTCAGAAGTACACTCTATAAATTGTAATGTGGTAAATGTCTATTCTAGCTGCAAACATCTGTTTTTAATACAATATCTATGGTACATAGGTGTATAGAGGCCCATTTCCAATAATCACTTCTCTGTTTTAATGGTACATTGTGTTTGCTAACTGTGTAAGAAGGCTAATGGATGTTTATAAAACCTTAGAAAACCCTTGTACAAGTATGTTAGCACAGCTGAAAATGGTTTGGATGATTAGAGAAGCTATAAAACTGACCTTCCTTTGAGCTACAGTAGTTGAGATTCATGAGCATTACATTTGTTTGTTCTATTAAACTTTTAAATTGGCCAGAAAAAGAGAACTTTCATGTGAAACTCGACAGTCTATTCTTGTTCTTACAAATGAAGGCTATTCCATGCAAGAAGTTGCCAAGAAGCTGAAGATTTCCTACAATGGTGTGTACTACTCCCTTCAGAGGAGAGCACAAACAGACTCTAACCAGAGTTTGAAGAGAAGTGGGAGGCCCCAGTGCACAAATGAGCAACAAGACAAGTACATTGGTGTCTCTAGTTTGAGAAATCGACACCTCACAGCTCCTCAACTAGAAGCTTCATTGAATAGTACCCGTCAAAGGTCTGTAATGCTGTAATTGCTGCAAAGGGAGCATTCTTTGACGAAAGCAAGGTTTGAAGGAGAAAATTAGTATTTCAAATTAAAATCAATATTTCTAACCTTGTCAATGACTGGACTATATTTTCCATTCATTTTGCAACTCATTTGATCAATAAAAGTATGAGTTTTTATGGAAAACATAAATTTGGTTGACACCAAACTTTTGAACGGTAGTATATATATATGCAGTCCAGGAATAAATCCACATGGATTACTGAAAAGGATGTGCTGCTGTCCATTTTTTGCTTATATATATATATATGTGAAGTACATGAAGATTGGTTGACAATATGGTTCCTTTTGTATAGGAAATCAGAGGCAAGGGTTTGTGAGAGAAAAATGTTTCCAAAGAATTTATTGGAGAGATGTACACATACAGGGCACTGTCACTTTAAACACAGATTGAAAGGTCATCTACTAAAAGTAATATGTAGATAATGAATTTTAAAAATAAAATATCAATAAGGTAGTTTGTATAACCTTTTTTTAAAGTATTTTAGTAATTATTAGATAAAGATATAGAGTAAAAGAGGAAGCTGTATAATCGCGCACTGTAAACCGCTGTGGTTACACAGAGCATGCGCAAGTTAGAGAAAATGGCGTTGGAAGCGATTCCGGTCGCATTCTGTAACTAGGGACGCGTATAGCTAGTACGCATGCGCAGTAGCATGTAAACAACGCCGTAATGGCGGCGCGTGGCGAGATAGCGGCCGCACATGGCGAGTGACATGCCGGGACAGCAAGATACAATAATCACAGGTAATTAGGCGGGCACCTGGGTTATAAGTGACCACACTCATGAATCAACTGCAAGCAGGAGATCTAATATTCCACAAATGTGAATGCTAACTGTAAGAGCACAAACATTAACCATTATATAGTATTTAGCATGACTGTGAGTTGTATATGCACTGTAAAATGATGATTAAGCTGTTAATTGAATAATGTGAGATGACATAGGAGGATGTATAAAACCCTCAGCATTTGCTTGTAGTGACTGCCAGAGGAAGGTCTGAGGACCGAAACGTCGCTATTCTAATGCCATAAGAAGCCATTAAAGGCTGAACTTTTCTAAAGTCGTGTGCTGCAGCCTTATTTCTTTATCTATATATATATATATATTATATATATATATATATATAGCACTGGCAGATAAAGACAGAAGTGGGTCCCTGGGCAAGAACAGTATCTTGTTTTTGCTGTGCTTTCCGCATGCAGTTTACCCTTGGTTTTATGCTAATATATAGTAACTAGCTGTAGTACCCGGCTACACCCGGGTTAATAAATAACTGCTGTTAGCTATAACAAAATAGAATTTGAATATGTCATATTAATGACCTGTAGGAAAATAGAAGCTGAGCTGTGATTGATTGCTATAGGCAGCCTAATAAATCTCCAGCCAACAGTAATCCCTCCCCCTGGCCGGGCAGTATATGTTACCTCACACATGCACATAATAGACAGCTCATGTGACTGACATCTGCCTTAATTCCCTATATGGCACATGTGTTGCACATTGGCTGTTTTTAATCAAATGTTTATGTTTGGAAAATAAAGATAGCACATGTATGAGGCGAGTTGTGTGAGGTGATTTGTGCACATCTGTGTCTGTCTGTGTGGTGTGTGTGTCCCAGGGGTGTGTATGTGTGTGTCCCTGTGGGGGGGGTCTGTGTCTCTGTTGTGTGTGTCTCTTTGTGGTGTGTGTGTGTCCCTGTGGGGTGAGTGCATGTGCCCCTATAGGGTGTGTATGTGTGTGTCCATGTGTGGGGGTGTCTGTGTGGTGTGTGTCTCTGTTGTGTGTGTCTCTTTGTGGTGTGTGTGTGTGTGTCCCTGTGGGGTGAGTGCATGTGTCCCTATAGGGTGTGTATGTGTGAGTGTTCCTGTGGGGGGGTCTGTGTGGTGTGTGTGCATCTGTGTTGTGTGTGTCTCTTTGTGGTGTGTGTGTGTGTGTCCCTGTGGGGTGAGTGCATGTGTCCCTATAGGGTTTGTATGTGTGTGTGTCCCTGTGGGGGGGTGTCTGTGTGGGGTGTGTGTGTCTCTGTGTTGTGTGTGTCTCTACGTGGTGTGTGTGTGTCCCTGAGGGGTGAGTGCATGTGTCCCTATAGGGTGTGTATGTGTGTGTGTCCCTGTGGGGGGGTCTGTGTGGTGTGTGTGTGTCTCTTTGTGGTGTGTGTGTGTCCCTGTGGGGTGAGTGCATGTGTCCCTATAGGGTGGCTATGTGTGTGTGTCCCTGTGGGGGGGGGGGGTCTGTGTGGTGTGTGTGTCTGTGTTATGTGTGTCTCTTTGTGGTGTGTGTGTCCCTGTGGGCTGAGTGCATGTGTCGCTATAGAGTGTGTGTGTCCCCTTGGGGTGTGTGTGTGTCTCTGTGTTGTGTGTGTCTCTTTGTGGTGTGTGTGTGTTTGTTCGGGTGCGTGGTGAGTATCCCATGTTGGTGCTGCACTTTAGCGACTATACACTTGCTGTTACTCTTTGTGTGCGTGTGGTGTGAATACATGTCCCCGTGTGTGGTGAATATCTCATGTTGGGGCCCCACCTTAGTGACTATATGCTGGTATGTGATGTTAGTCTTTGGTGCTATCATTAAGCCCCTCTCATTCACAACTGTCAACTGGTAACTGTCACTTTTTCCCCATTATGTAGATAGAGGCAAAATTGTTTGGTGAACTGGAACGCGCAGGGTTAAAATTTCGCCTCACAACATAGCCTATGAGGCTCCCGGGGTCCAGACGTGTGACTGTGCAAATTTTTGTAGCTGTAGTTGCGACGGTGTAGATGCCAATCACGGATATACACACACACATACAAAACACACACACACACACCCATACACACATTCAGCTTTATATATTAGATTTGTTCCTGTGTTTGGGCTTTCCAGCAAAGCCAATGAGATTCAAAGAAACACTGTGCGAACACATTGGTTTTTCAAGTGTCAAATACTTCAGGTTTTGCTGCGGATGGGAAAGTGATCATGTCCTTTCTTTTCTGAGTTTTCGCTGCAGACAATGGCAAGAACACTGAAAAAATGCAGCAGCAAAAACACACTAAAACGCACTAAAACACAGGACCAGAACACAGCAAATCTTTTCTCAAGGACTCTAGAGATCCTTGAAACTACTAAGGTTTTTCTGCGTTCATGACAAAAGCAAAACCATCCTGTGGGCACGTATCCTAAGGGCCCTTTGCAGCCAAGGAGCTCAACAAAATGCACAATTCCATCTGTTTTGGAGGTAGAAATGGACCTCTTCGGCCCCCTAACCTCCGCGGCACTGGCTGCACCAATATATATCCGCCACTGGTATATTGCCATATCTTACTGATTTTGTCACAGTTTTGTGTAATAATTACTGAATGTAGTGTTTGCTTTTCTATAACACATGTATGCTATTTATGCTATCCTTATTATCTAAAAACAAATGTTTCTACAGTATATATGCTACAAGAAGGAAGTACATTAAATTAAAAGCATCTCTTAGAACAAAATGATAATATTGCACTGACCGTTCTTTACACAGTTACATAAAGTAAATCTGATAATGAGTGTACTAATTAAAAGATATAAGCTGTTTACTTTAATTACCTATAGATTATAAACAATGAACCATAGCAGAATGATATGTTCTATGTAAACCTAATTAATGTCCATTTTATTAGACCTTTATAAAGAACAAAATGAGTTCCTTTCACGGCCAGAAACAGACAAGGGTGGATTTGAAGTAGATTGAAATGATTTTCAAAGAGAAATTGCACAAATGATTCTACGCATTTTCTTTTTAAAGATGTTCTCAATCTAAATATATATTAAAATAAATCTGATTAAAACGATGGAATGAGATAGACAACAGCACGACAGGCTATTCCAAGCTGTCTCATCTTTTGCTCTCAGAACAGACAGTGCCCAATGGAACATCAGACTTTTTTACTGGGGGTGTCAAGTAGGAAATCCCTATCAACATGTTTATCCATAATATATATTTTATTTAAGGCTACATTCACATGTTGAGTAATTTGTCAGTATTTACTTCAATATTTGTAAACCAAAAATAGGGCTGGAACAATCAGGAAAAGTATAATAGAAACATGGGCACCAATTCTGCATTTTTTTACTTACTCTTTGTTTTGACTTTCAAACACTGAGGTAAAAACTCACCCAATGCTCAATGTGTGCACATGGCCTATAGGGTTGTCCCAGATACAAAAAAGTCCAGTTAACATCTAAAAACAGTGCCGCACTGTCCAAGGTGTTTTCTATTACAACCAGCCCCATTCACTTCAGACGAGCTGAGCTGCAATTTCACAAGCAACTCGTGGACAGGTATGGAACTGTTTCTAGAGAAAACCATATGTGTATAAGGCTAGTTTCACACTGGCATTTTTTTAATTTGCGAGAATTCGGGTAAAGCCTGCCAGATCCTCCTGCAAGTGTTTTTTTCAGGATGCAACTGGATGCACCCAGCACGGTCTTATCCATTTCATGGATCAGTGATAATACCAGTGCGGGAGCATCCAGTTGCATCTGGTAAGTTACCAGTTTCTACTGGATTGGGTGACAAATGACACAATCCCTACAGGGCTTGACATTTAGAACTGCAATCTCAGCATGCATAGTTCAAAAACCCGGATTTGGTGTCCGGATCCAGCGGGATCCGGAATCCGTTTGATCTGGGTTTCATAGGGTACATTCTGAAATAACCCATGGTGCCCCAGATCCAGGTGCTTCCAAGCTGTAGGTTGAATAATTGGAAAACCGGGCACTAGGTACTATATAGGCTTAACCCTTAGGATACCTTTACACGCCGCCACTACCCCTGGCAACCGGTATCAAACACACGTGCACGCGCACATTTTTAACAGTTGCTAACGATCGCCAATACCGCATGTACACGCGCCATTGCGTTGTCAACTGAAGGTATCGTGGTTCTCGGAAGTTCCCACAGATCCTGCGGATAACTTCCTGTTGAATACCGGCGCCGCTTCACACGCCGCTAACCACAAAGGAATATGGGCATACATCTTTAGCGCCGCAAGAACATAGGCGTGACAGAGTGTGTTTCCATGAGCTAACTACGCTGATGGGACCAATGCAATAGCGTCTTATTGCCAGCCTGCGTGGAAGCGGCTAATACATGACGCCATTGCAATGTGTGTGAATGGAAGCTCTTTAATATGCACCCTGTGAAGGACAGCCAATCGTACAAGTGCCCCACCAATCATCGCTGATGGGCGTATCCATTGAGAAGCTTGGCAGCCCTGGGAATCACTAGCGATTCGAATACCATCCCTGTCCCCCATTTACCAGCGCCATACCAGGCAATTTCCTTTGTTGCTTGGATTTTGAACACGGCTCGAACAGGTACCCCGAAACAACTGGTGAAACCCGATCACTTTCCAATTACACCCACCACTTTGTAGCAATTCAATGAAAACAGGCACAAAAATCCATTGCAGGCAGTAACCATGCAGGGCATGTGTAAAGTACCCCTACTGGCAAACTTCTCACAACAGCATTCGCGAAGTTCTTAACGAGGTGTTGCACTACTGTAGATTGAGAGCATATCAAGTTCATGAGAAATGAGTGGCACTCACCAAGTTGTAGTTGCTGTGCAAAAACTTTATTCCGTTGTTCGAGGAATTTTCGTTAACATATTGCAGGAGTAAGTAAGTTTTTGCACAGCAACTCAATTTAGTGAGTGCCAACCTGATTTCTTCATAGAACTTGCTTTACAATTTTTGGTCACAGAAACCAGAAATGAAAGATGCAGTTTTCATTTGTGAAAAATTGGTGCACCAAATAACGGTAGAAAAGTGAAAACTATGCAAGTCATTGCCTGAAAACTGAATGTGGTGCATCAGTTTAACTGGTGCACACAGTGCAAAAACATTACGTGAAACCACTTAACCTGGAAACCCTTAATTTATTGTCAAAAATTTTCTGTCTCATAAACCAATTACAAACACGTAAATTCGTACATAACCATAAATCACTACATGCCATCTAATCCTAAAAGGATCACAATGCGCATCACAACCACATAGAAACATAGTATACAAACGTCATTACAGCATAACAAAAATCTTTTTTAAAATCTGATAATCTGCCAGTCAGTGCCCTGGGTGCAGGTAAAGTCTCTACTTACTACCCACTGAGTGGTGTCTGAAACCGTGCAGGGCGTACCCCATGACTGAAAGTCCAAGTCTACCAGGAAGAATGACGATCAGTTCCTCAGAATCGCGGGGCATGTGGTGGCAGTGCGACAACCACATGGCATCAGAACACTATTAAACTGCAGATTAATTCCATATATGCAGATTAATAGTATTTTTTTACCTTTTAGGTTCCATTAAAGTAAGCTTGTCTGTAATATATTCTACATATTCACTAAAACAATATTTTCTCTTTTAAATGGAATAATGAGCTAACAAATTACTTCTAATAGTAAACAATTACTTTTTGTTGCTTTGCCTCCAAATAGATACTCAATTGATCGTAATACAGATCTGGAGAGATATTTTAACATTGATGCCAACAGCGGACTCATTACTATAGCTAAACCTTTGGATCGAGAGACCAATGCAGTCCACAACATAACCGTTCTGGCAATTGAGAGTCGTGAGTAAATGTGCTACTTATTACGTAATTGAGAAATGCTGAAATATCTCTGTAAAGGCTTATTTATGGTTTATAACTGTAATTCACATGCATTAACAGATGAAAGGAGAAGAACCCATGTAGCACAGCATGTTAGCTGAACCCATAGTACAAGGGTATTAGATGGATCAAATGATACTTTGCAAAGTAATAGGAAGTAACTACTAGTGCGTATAGTATATTTTGCAAAGCTTCTGTGCCACCTACTTCATTTCAGTTTCTAAGGTCCGAGTTCAAGGAAAAATATGTGTAAATCCTATTTTGCTTATGACAGATTTGAGTCAAGTTGTTAAGACGCACTATAGATTTTTTGCATGTGCTCTGCCTTGACTTAAAGTGTCTGATAGCCTCTTATAAGCAGAATATAGAGCTCTGTTTCATTGATTTTGCATTTCAGTGGAATAAAATAACTACAGTAAATGGAATTTTCATTTGTTATACATTTACTTATACCTTCAAATACTATAAAATGATCTGAAAACAATGGTGCACCCTAAGATACTTCCATGTATTCTAAAAGTATATCTTGACCTGATATTGCTTTTTGCTGCCACAAGTATCTGTTAATTTCTTTTCATATTTTCCCCATATGTAACAGGATAGGAAATACACAGTAAATCAACAAAAAAAGATTGCCTACTAAGAAAAAAATTCTCAAGAAGCTGAAAAATGTGAAGGCGTTATTAGAGTTATAGAACTATAAAATGAAGTGTGTTCCCACATGAATTGGTAAAGAGAGAAGGCATCAAACAAATTAGAAAGGACTGGACATTTTTCTTCAGAAACAGAACAGTTTCCTAGTTTAACCATTTATAATATTGATCCCCTGCTTAACCAATTGCCATTTAACTTAGAAGGTCCAGAAAGAATTAGACCACCCTAGGGAATAATTAATGCTTTGATAAAAATATATATACTAGCTGTAGTGCCTGGTGTTGCCCGGGCATAATGCCCATATATTGTCATGGCTCTGCCCCTCCTGGTAGCCCCACCCCTTCATAGCTCTGCCCACACACATAGCACCACCCACTTCACATAGCTGCCCTCTCCAGTAGCGCCACCCTCAATATAGACACACCCCTCCACATAGACACACTCCTCATGGTAGCCCTTGCCTCCTATACATAGACCTGCCCTGCGACTAAATGCCCAGGTTTAATACCCAAATATGGTCGTAAAGCTTATACATGGTAATATTGTCGATATATATGGTAATGTATGTATGTGTGTATGTATAATATTCCCACCGCCTCCCACTAGTCCCACCTCTTTATAGCCACACCCCTCCTGGTAGTCCTGCCCCCTTCATAGCACCATCCCTACATATAACCCCACCCCTCCATATAATCCTGAGGGCATGGCCATTTCAGTAGCCCTTGAGGAATTAGCTTTTGTTCTCATGTCTGCAAATCTTGCCTTCCATGTCTGTAAGTCTTGCTCAGCTTTTCTCTTAGTGTTTGATGGCTACAAACAGTGATCCTCCAGTCACATAAATTTTCTTATAGGACATTAGTGTCTGTAGGACACTATGATCCCTATGATCTAATGATCAGGCAGTGACATGGAATTGTATAAGCTAACATTCTGCATTCTCTTGTGTAATCACAATAAAAGGGTTGGGCTAATTGGAAGGGCAGAGCTATGTTTAGTGGGCATGGTTATGTGTAGTGCGTGAGGCTATGCTAAGTGAACGTGACTTTGAGGAGTGGGCAAGGCTATGTGGAGTGGGCAGGGATATGCTAGTGTACGTGGCTATGCAGATTTGGCATGACTATGTTGAGTGGGCATGGCTATGTGGAGTGGGCATGGCTTGATACATACACATACACACATACTCTCAGCTTTATATATATACTAGCTGTAGAGCCCGGCGTTGTCCAGGCATAGTGACTAACTGTTCTTAGTTATAAGCATAGTGTATGTCTGTGTGTGTATTGGTCACTGCAAAGGAACAAGCACAAATAGGGTCTTATCGTTATATATAAAAGGTGGCACTGAAGCCGTTAAATGTAGTCCATGAACTCCATGATGAAGGAGCATAGCAGGCTCTGAAACGCGTTGGATGGATCCAAGAAACCTTGATTAAATTAAGATTTGGACTTCATGTCTTCTGTAGCAGCGATAATTCCACTATACGAATCAATCCTGCCTCCCCCAACCCACCCCATGCACCCACGCTCCCCCCCAAATCTATCCCTCACCCCCCTGCCCCACCCCAAAATTTCTCCTACCCCTCAAACCTGCCCCCCAAATCCATATATTCCCTACAAACTCTGAGTCAAATGGGGTGTGTGTGCAACATTTTGTGATTGTGGATGCAATGTTGCAAATTCTTTTAATGGACATACTTGTATACATACATACATTCATTCGCAAAATTTTGTGATTGTAGATAGAACGGTGGAAATTCCTTTACTGGACATACATAAATACATACCGTACATTCTTTCATTTCTGTAATTCTTACCTCCCTTTCTTCGATGGCTCTTGTACAAGCAGCTCTTACCTCCCTTTATTCCATTTCTGAACCCATTTCTGTAATTCTTGCCTTCCTTTCTTCCATTTCTGTAAGTCTTGCTCATTGAGGCAAAATACAGCTTTTCTCTTAGCATGTGACGACAATCATCCAGTCACATTCTTTTTCCTATGAGTCATAAGATCAGAATGATCAGGCAGTGACATGACATGGAATTTTATAAGCTAACATTCTACATTCTATTGTGACATTACAATGGAGGGGTATGGCTATGTGTAGTGGGCATGGCTATGTGGAGTGGTGTGTCATTATGGCTTCATACACATGTGGGCATGGCTATGTGGAGTGAGGTGGGGCCATGTAGAGCAAGTGTGGCCATGTGGAGTGGGCATGGTGACATGGAGTGAGCATGGTCCATGAGTGAGTGGGGCTTGGACCTGTAGAATCCTGAGTAAGGCGAAATTGTGCGCCTGTCATCCTCCACCGCACCCCCCTCCCTCCCTAACTGCATGTAACCCACTCCATTGCATGGAATAAATTGCACGTGAACAACAACCAGGGTGAGTACCATCATTTTTTATTTCTACCCATCGATTGCATTTCTAAATGGACATGATTTGAGCAACACCCATGGTTAAAAGCTGGTTTAGCCATAACAAATTCCTCTAGTGCCAAAGCTTCTTGTTTACTTGATATTGGAAACTTTATATATTAGATTGCTAGCTGTAGAGCCCAACATTGCCCGGGTATAGTAAATAGGCCTCCTGCTATATACTGGGGTTTGTGTGTTGTCTTCTACTGTGTACTGGGGTCTGTGTGATGCCTCTTGCTATATTCTGAGAGCTGAGTGCTGACTGGTTTTCCAGGAAGTTAACTACGGTAACTGTAATTACTAGGGTGGAGGCACATTAGCATGCATCTAAGGCTAGGGTCACACTTGCCCAATTCTAAGTTCCCTGCAAGTTTTGCAGAGAACTTAGAATTTTTCTCTCACTACGCAGCCTTCACACAGGCTGCAGAGCAGAGAACGCGGCCACTAGCTACCCGCTGTGTATCCTGGATACCAGCTACACAGCGGGCTGCGGGGAGTGCGATTCGCACCACGCACAGGGGAACACATCATGCTGCGTTTCCCTGTGCATGGTGAAAATCGCACTCCTCGCAGCCCGCTGTGTAGCTGGTATCCATGATACACAGCGGGTTGCTAGGGGCCGTGTTCTCCACTACCTAGCCTGTGTGAAGGCTGCATAGTGAGAGAAAAATTCTAAGTTCTCTGCAAACAGCGCGGGGAACTTAGAATTGGGCAAGTGTGACCCTAGCCAAAAACGGAGTGTTGTTGATGCATGACAGTCATGTGAGTGCTTTCCGTATTGTTATGCGAGTGTGGTGCGAGTGTGGTGCGAGAGCAATGCATGTGGTCCATGTGCAATGCATTTTTAACATGCTCTTTCTCATGCTGTATAACCTGAGAAAAAAGTAGATAGAATAATTAGATTTGCGCCCTAGTTATAGGTATATTAATATCAGGGAAAGCCGTCGTTGAGCGGGGACGCCGTACAAATTAGGTGTATAAAACTCCGCTGCCAGGTAGGAAACAGAACAGGGTAAGGGAAGGATTTACCCCTGTATGATATATGTGTGTATAGACACTAGGTGTGGGTGAGCACCTTTGTTATTTACAATAATTTTATTAAACATAATTATATTTTAAATAGTGCACTTTAAAATTATTCAGATTTTTAATGTCAGGCCAAGTTTGACCCAGCCATTAAAATCTCCAATAAAGGGTTAAAAAAAGACACCACACAGAGAAAAAATACTTTATTAGAAATAAAGAGACAGACACTCCATCTGTATTACACCCACGCATCCCTCCAACGATCCTAGTCTTCTGTCTTCTCTCTTCTTTCTTTTGTCTTCTTTTTGAACTGAATCAGCTCTGCTACATCACACAGCAGGGGGTAAAAGTCCGCTTCCCGTGCTGTGTAATGAGTGAATGAGACTGTGGGCATTAAGCGGTGACATCACCGCTGATCCTGATGCTATAATAACCAAATAAGCTGTTACTATAGCAACGTTGAGCAGCGGCAAAATCACGGCAACTTATGAATGAGCCGACTCATTCACAAGCCACAGGAGTTACCTCCCTGTCTACCAATATCAGCAGTGCCGGTAAGCAGAAAGTTAACTCTGCTGTGACCGTGGCTACAGTATGAGCGGAACAGAGCAGCCGCTGTCACAGCAGAGTTAACATCCTGCTTACCATCACTGCTGCTATCGGTAAACAGGGAGGTAACTCCTGCGGCTTGTGAATGAGTCGACTCATTCATAAACCGCCATGATTTTGCTGCTGCTGTAGATATTTACTGCACACTTATTCAATGCAAAGTGAAAAATTGTATTGAAATGCTACAGGCATGTCAGCATATACAACACACGGTGGGAACGGAAAGTATTCAGACCCCTTTAAATTTTTCACACTTTGTTTTATTGCAGCCATTTGGTAAATTCAAAAAAGTTCATTTTTTTTCTCATTAATGTACACTCATCTGTACACTGCACCTCATCTTGACTTTAAAAGCAGAAATGTAGAAATTTTTGTAAATTTATTAAAAAAGAAAACCTGAAATATCACATGGTCATAAGTATTCAACCCCTTGCTCTGACACTCATATTTAAGTCACATGCTGTCCATTTCCTTGTAATCCTGCTTGAGATGGTTTTATTCCTTCATTGGAGTCTATCTGTGTATAATTAAACTGATATCTAATATATGAGATAAAATGCGCAATAGGGTCTTATCTCCTAAATGTAGAGTCGATATGTTCAATAGTGGAATCTGCTCGCCTGATCTGGTTGTGTAAATCCACAACCAGTTTAGTCGCTTAGTAGGCAGCTGCTGCTGGATCCACACATCCACGGGTCACCGCGGTCCAAAACTAGCATATACAGGACAAAGTGTCGTTCGATCCACGCTGCTGCCAAAGAAGACCAGAAGACTGGAGTATCTGAATGAAGGTGTATATTTAATCCGACGCGTTTCGGAGCCAATACCCAGCTTCTTCCTCATGTTGTGTACTGAGGAAGGAGCTGGGTATTAACTCCGAAAGTGTAGGAATAAAGATACACCTTCATCTAGATACTCCAGTCTTCTGGTCTTCTTTGGCAGCAGCGGGGATCAAACGACACTTCGTCCTGTATATGCTAATTAAACTGATATATGAGTTGATTTGGAAAGGCACACATCTGGCTATATAAGACATCAAAGCTCATAGTGCATGTCAGACCAACTGATAATCATGAGCTCAAAGGAACTGCCCAAGGAGCTCAGAGACAAAATTGTGACAAGGCACAAATCAGGCCAAGGTTACAAAAGAATTTCTGCAGTACTCAAGGCTCCTAAGAGCACAGTGGCCTCCAAACCTCAAACCATTGCTGTAGAATATCAGAAATTCAGAAATTAGATAGATGGGGCTGGTATTATCAGGATGGGATGCACTTATTTTTTTGACACTTCCCTTCCTAAAAATATCAGCTTACAGCTGCCCAGAAATGATGAATTCAAAAGATACTCAGCGAGAGTGGTGCCGTCATTTAAGGCAACTGACATCATCCCTGCTCTCGCCGGAGGCAACGCTACTGCAACCACAATACCCATGAGGCACATGTGGTGTCAACATGTTCAGTGCATCCTGCAGATGAATTAATTGAGAGGTGCAGTTTGTAAAGTAGGGTCACTTTATAGGGGATTTTGCTCTTCTCATCCTTCAGGAGCTCTACCAATGTAACATGACATCTTAAAACAATTCCAGCAAAATCTGCACTTGAAAAAGCCATCCTTCCTACTGAGCTTTGCACTGTGCCTCAAAAGTTGTTTACACCCACACATGGGGTATTGGTGTACTGAGGAGAAATTGCACAACAAATTGTATAATTTCTTTTTTCCTATTACTCCTTTTGAACAGTAAAAACTAGGAGCCAAATACATCTTTTATTGAAAAAAATTGAAATTTTTAATTTACTCAGCCTAATATTATACAATTCTGTGAATTGCTTGTGAGTTACAAATGCTCACTGCACCCTTAGATCAATTCCTTGAGAGGTGCTTCTTTCAAAATGGAGTCAATTATGAAGGATTTCTACTTTTTTGGCATGATAGTGACATTGTGTACACAATCTATTGCAGCCACAATGGTGCTTCAGTATTCAAATAGTTCTCCTTCCCGTCCAATCCGTGTTGTGTGCACAAACAATTGTTTTTCACCACATTTACATATTTAGGAGAAATTTCACAACAAATTTTATCATCCATTTTTTTCCTGTTACCATTGAAAAGATGGAAAGTTTGGGGTTAATGGTCCTTATTTGTGGGCTCAATTATATAAAATTCAGTGAAGTACCTGTGAGTTAAAGATGCTCGCCACACCTCTATATAAATTTCTTGAAGGGTTTAGTTTCCATAATGAGGTCGCTTGTAGATGGTTTCCACTGTTTAGGCAGATCATAGGCTCTGCAAGTGCGACATGGCATGCACTATCTATTCCAGCCAATTTTGAGCTCCAAAAGTCTATTGGTGCTCCTTACATTTGAAGCCCTACTGTGCATGCAAACAGTAGTGTGCCATCACATGTGGAGTTTCCATTTACTAAAGAGAATTTGGACAACAAAGTGGTCCATTTTCTCCTCTTTGCTCGTTTGCATCCCCACGGACTCCCCATTACCCTCTACAGAATTGTAAAAACTTATGCCCCCGCACCAGTATTATCACTTACCCATCTCACAGATCAGGGATAATACTGGTGTGGGAGCATACAGTTTCTTTCGGCTCCATACCTGTTTCCGCTAGACCCAGGGCCTAATGACATTTTCCCTAGGGCATGCACAGTTCGAAAACCCAGATCTGAGTATCCGTATGCAACTGAATCTGGAGTCCACCGGATCCAGGATCCAGGTTCCATTAGGCACATTGTGATTTTACCAGTGGTGCCACCCCAGGGTTTTGTCACAGAGACCAACAGTGCACTAAGATGCGTTTTTGGTTTCAGTGAAAAAAACAGGAACACCTGACTCCAGGAAAAAAGTAACTGGATGTACCCCTGCAAGTTTATCTGGCCCCACTGAAAGTCAATGGAGCCGAAAACTGATGCGGGTGCAACCAGTTCAAGCCGCATTCACACAGATGGCAAAAAACACCGGTATGAAACCAACCTTACCCTAGTGAAAATGCAAAATTTACTTGAAATGCAATATAATCCTTAATATTAAAAGTTTAGTAAATTCAGTTGAAAAAATGAGAAATTGCTGATAAACGTCTAAGTTCCCCCCCAAAAAAATGTTTCAAAATAATGCTGAAGTAAAGTAGACGTATAGTAAATGTTATATCTTGATTATTTTTTTTGTAATAAAATTTAAAAAATTTGTGCTATTTTCATAAATAAAAATCATGTCAACCTAAATTTACCACTAACATAAAGTGCAATGTCTCATGAAAAAATAGTCCCTAAAACACTATGATTTAATGAACCGTTCCACAGTTATTACCATGTAAATTGACACTGGTCACAATTGTTCATTTTGCTCTGGTCAGGAAAGTGAAAACATGCTAAGAGGTGAAAGGGTTTAACACAACAGCAAGCAGATAACAGTGCAATGTCTCTTGAAAGAACTATGTCCATGTTCTAAAAGTCTTTGCATTTTAATAGAAGCCGGATTTCTACACAAAGTTATACACATGTTTTAAATGTCAATGGTCCATTGTATCATTATTGCTTCTGAGTAGATAAGTTGACATTTAACATTTAGTAAGATGGTGAAAGCAGTTTAACACACATTATTGTGCCAGTATACACATGTTTAATCAATTAGCTTATCATAAATGATGTCATTGCCTGTGCATTCATACAAGTGTCATAGCATTGAACTGTTAAAGGGAATTTTCACAGATTTGCTAGATGGGTTAAGCAATGTTGGTGTATCCATTTTTTAGATTACGGTGCGTAACATACGCTCAGGATGATGGCGCATCAAGTTCTGTTGTGAATGTTGTCTTGTTGTTAAAATCAGATCGTGTCATACGGCAACGGAGTTAGTGGGTTTGCCATACGATGTGCAGTACAACGTCCCCTATTCCCTCCATGTTAAATGGTCATTCCTGCGTCGGCCGTACAAGGGGGGCGCAGACATCGTAGGGACGTTGTATGGCGATATCACGCTGTGTAAATGTCCGATGCGATATTGGAAATCTGGGCAGAAAAAGCGTGCTCCCGCGTTGTCAGATCCAATATCGGACCAATGTTGGAGCGTGTAAAGTGGCCATCAGAGTTCTCAGATCCAGCAGAGCTCAGAAATCTTACGCCCACACCACAGCTCTCTGTATACAATGTCTACAGACAGTGAGCTTCTTGTCAGAGTAGAGGGCGTGGTCAGACAACTACGCACGTGTTCTTTAGTCCGAGCAGTGATAATTAACTGGTGATAAAACCTTAATTGTAAGTAAACAGCATATAACCTAATAACTGATGAATTACTGAATTCAGTGTGTTAAACCATTCATCATGCTGTTCATGGACTGCATTGCAAAAACCTGCTGACAGATTTCTTTTAATTTTAATTTACATTGTAAATTGTAACATTCTGATAGTGTGATTATATTCTTTATTCAATAAATGTTGCATCTTTTCTAGTATTCAAATGAAGTTTCTTTACGAAAAAAGGATATGACATGTTGCATTGGGCAGAATTAATAATTTATCATATTAATATAACAGTATTATAATCTTTTAAATATCATGTAAGTTATAATTTTTTTTCTATTTTTACACAGAAAATCCTGCACAGATTGGGAAAGGCTATGTGGCCATTAGCATTCTAGATATTAATGATAATGCACCTGAGTTTGCCACAGAATATGAGACCAGTGTTTGTGAGAATGCATATCCAGGACAGGTAAGTCTAATAACACATACATGAGAAGAAACATGGGGAGAACATGCAGACTCATTGTAGATGTTGTTTTTGGAGAGTATTGAACCCAGGACTGTAAGACTGCTATGCTAACCGCTGAGCCACTGTATTGACCATAATTTATGAAACTGGTGACAAAAATTATGAATTTTAACCTCTTAATGGCCAATGACGGCTATACCCGTCATGGCTTTGAACTGTCACTGCATGTAAACACTCTATTTCATCAAAGAAATGCAGAAAATATCATCCTAAATGTATTACTAACATAAAGTCCAATATGTCATGAAAAATCAGTCTTGGAATCACTGGGATATGCTGAAGCGTTCCAGAGTTATAACCTCATAAAGTGTCTCTGGTCAGAATTGCAAACATCAGGCTTGGTCCTTAAGGGGTTAAGGACATCACAAGACCATGACACCGGCTAATAAGGACAAATGAGCAAATTGATCTAAAAATATTGGGTTCAATTTGAATTTCCCTGAGATTTGCAGTTTTACATGAATTAAATCATTTTAAGATTCAATTTGTGATTTGTAATAAATAAAAAAGTTGCTGAACACCATTTACCACACCAATCAAGCATGAGAGAGTAGGCTAATGTCATTATGCATTGCCATTTAGAGCCTACTTATAATGCCCTGCATCTGTAACAGTTTACGGATTATTATACCTCATGCAGTCATAGAAAGTACCAGGGTAATCATCACAGATTGACAGTTCCTAGTTGAGCACAGTTTGTACAGCCATACTTCACCTCTAGACTCTCTGAGTAAAGCTGGAGTCACAAGAGAGTATGAATTGGATGAGTGCAATCCAATAAGAATTCGTTATTCAATGAACCAGGTCAGATTTGTCATATTATTAATCAGCTGAAATAAAGCTAAGGAAAAAATGATAGTATGCTGCAATTGCTCACGGATCGCCACTGCAAGTCAGAGGGTGTGAGAAAAAAACAGAAAACCTGAAGATATATAATTTTATAACCCACCAATGTATAATAAAATTGAACCCTGTGGAGCTTAATGTACAGCTTTTTATGATTAAATAAATAATTAAATGAATAAAACATGACATGTGGTCCCCACTATTGTTGTTAACAAGCAATGGGCAAGCAGACAGCTGCTGGCTGAAATGATCTGGCTGATAAGGTTCATAGTTATTGGGCCCTTACCCGCCTAAAAATACCAGCCATCAGCTACCCTACAGGTGGTGTTTCACATTAGAAGTGTCAATTATAGACTCTTTACAATTAGCGCATTGGCAATTGGAGTAATGGTAGTTGGGTTTGATGTCAGCTTTATACAAAAACCCAGCTGGCATGAAGCCCTGGTGTTATTAGTACTGAGATGTCAATTCAATAACCACTGCTCACCCAGTAAGTAAAAAGAAAAAACACACACACAAAAATAGTTTATTTTCAAAAACACTCTCCACCTCTTTCCCTTGTTCACCAATTTATTTAAAAAAATAAACAAATCCCATGCAGGTCCAAAATAGTTCAGGGAATAAGACTTAGTCCACAAAAGAAAACCTGAAAAACATGATAAGAGAAATAAAAACAAGAGACTGTCCCTCGTTCACCAATTTACTGGAAAACAAACTTCTCTGGTAGGTCCCAAGTAGTGGAGCATTTCCCACAGTATTACTTAAAGACTATGGAGCCTCATTCTAAGTGACTATGAGCAGAGAAGTGGACACTTCCACCTCACTTTGCACTTCTAGCTATTGTGATGAAGTGTGATGTCAGTAACATTACTGACATCATCTCTCATCACAGATGCCAGGTCTTGCAGAGTGCAGAGTGAGCCAGAAGTGGCTGCTGCTCAAATCCTATATAGCCTCAGAATGTTACACTCATATTACATATACAATAACAAATGGATTTCACTCATCCTACTCTTCTAGCTGAAAACCATTCTGATTTGTCATACACTTGTGGGACCTTGGCATAGGTCTCTTCTGTAGAGTATTAGCTCTTATGGTAAGCAGAGTCCTCTTTCTCACATAATGTGCTTTCAAAGGTTGTCCTCATATCTGCTAATGAGCTCTACCATTTACCAATAAGTTGACAGGATTGTTAATAAAACGTAAAAAAACGTTTTCTGCCACTGCAAAAAATGTGCAGAATTTGTAAAAGTTTTGAGCCATCTCTCTGGCATAACTGTATTTTGTATAAACCTTATTTAATAGCAGTGGGGTACAATTGTGAAGGAAATGACTATCATGTAGATAGGCAAAGATATCAGGTAGCTCTTGTATCCTGCACTTCATACCTAATAATACCTATTATATATGTATCCATTCCTTCATATGTAGTCTGCTCCTCATATTCAGTTTTTGTGCTAAAATGCAATAGAATTATTTGGCAGGTTTTCAGAAATGTCCTGCAGTGTCAATGGACTTGAGCTGTCTGCAGCATAGTTTTATGTCACAAATGCAGTAATTAAGCTGGACATAATGATTTAATTCTTGTGTGTTTGATTTTTAATTGGTAGTGTATTGAAAAATGGCAGTTTGTATGAATTTTGGTATATACACTCACAATTTTAAAACTAAGAAATATTTCACTGTAGTTACAGTGTACCGGTGTGTAGGCAGGAGGTTAATAATGACAAAGGAATTAAAGAGTGGCACTCAGCAGGAGAAGCTGTAAGTCTTCTTTACTTTGGTTCCACCTTCTCAGGGTGAGTGCCGCTTTTTCATTCCTTTCTAAAGGGATTTCCATGTCTGATTGACTATCAAGTGTGCAACCTGAGAGCAAGCGTACCCAATAAACCACATATGTGGTGCCGGACCCACTACTACCGTGTTTCCCCGAAAGTAAGGCCCCCCCGATTGTAAGGCCGCCTAGGGGTAAAGGAGGGGCCTGCTAATGTAAGGCCTCCCCCGAATATAAGGCCTTACAACCGGGGGGGCTAATGTAAGGCCCCTAGCGAGGGGGGGGAGCGGGAGCGGGTCGCACGTCACGTGCGCCCGCTCATTACATATGCACTGCATCCCCCTGTCAATCAGCGACAGGGGGAGCAGTGCATTATATATATGGGCCCCCTCCTGCTGGCACACTACCCCCCAGTTCTGAGGCCCCCCCTGCTGCTGCTGCACACATCTTACCCTCCAGGGTCTTCTTGCAGCAGCCAGCGCGTTGGTCCTCCTTCCTCGGCTGTCTCCCGGATCATGTGACCGGCCGGTCGCAGTCGCGATGATGTCATGCGCTGCTGACGGGTCACATGATCCGGGAGACAGCCGAGGACAGAGGCCCGACGCGCTGGCTGCTGCAAGAAGACCCTGGAGGGTAAGATGTGTGCAGCAGCAGCAGGGGGGCCTCAGAACAGGGGGGTAGTGTGCCAGCAGGAGGGGGCCCATATATATAATGCACTGCTCCCCCTGTCGCTGATTGACAGGGGGATGCAGTGCATATGTAATGAGCGGGCGCACGTGACTGCGACCCGCTCCCGCAGTGTCCCAGCAGGAGGGGGCCTGTAGGCCACACTGCTGGGGCACCCAATATAAGACCCCCCCCCGAAAGTAAGACCGGGGGCCACTTTTGGCCCCCAAAAAATGTAAGACAGGGTCTTACTTTCGGGGAAACACGGTACATGTCAGTACTCTGTGGTGCCCAGCTGTTTCTTCTTCTGGGTAAATTAGTAATGACAAACTACCTTCAGACTAGCATCTTCAGCACTACGCTTGTATCCGGAGCATTTTCCTGATTATTAATATTTCCATTATATGAGCAGTAGATGTAATTGCCTGCTTTTAACATCAATATACATGTCATTAATATTCTAGGTTAGAGTACATTCCTTATTCTTTATAACAGGTGTGACACATAATAAAATATCTGCTAGGCATATAGTGTACAATGTATTAATGCACTTGTATTTTACATTCATACCTTGTATTATACAGAAGTGTGTATTAGAGATGTGTAATCTATGAGTGGAATTGAATTCCTCTCAAATTCCACAAAAATCCACATTCATCAAAATGCTAATTTTTTTTATAATTCGCTTCTGCGCAGATTTGGATTAATGGCCACTGTCCGCCATTTTTCTGAACCATAAAGTGTCATTAAAAAGTTGTGAAAAAATCCTTAGTCATGGTGGAAAGTGTTGACATCCTTTAAATTCTTCCAGAAAATGAAGTATTTCTACCAGAAAATTATTGCAATTACACATGTTTTGTTAAACACATACACGTAGCAGTTGTAGGTAATATGACAATCTCACCTGAAACCAAATAATAAGGTAAGAAGCTTACCCAATTTGTCATTATATATGTGCCACAACAAAAATGGAGAACAAACTGGAAGAGAACTGTTGACATTGGAAAAAATGAATAACTATGCAGGAGATCAAGTAGGACCCATGGCAGACACAGAGACATTAAAGAGATAGACTGCAGTTTACCTAAAAGTACTGAATAAGCCAAAATCCTTCTGAGAAAAGATTTTCGGACAGATGAGATCAAGATAGTTTTTTCAGCAAAGCATAACATTCTAATGTTTACCAAAAATGGAATGAAAAGAACACAGTATCAACAGTGAAATATAGTAGAGGTTCATAGATGATTTGGGGTTATTTTGCTGCCTCTGGAACTGGGTGCCTTACTTGAACAGAGAAGATTACCAAAGTATTTTGGGTAACAATGTAGTTCCCTGTGTCAGAAAGCTTGGTTTGCATCCTAGGTCATGGATCTTCCAGCAGCACAATGACCCAAACATACTTGAAGAAAGCACCGAAATAGATGGAAACAAATCACTATAGAGTTCTGATGTGGCCTGAAATGACCTGGATCTTAATCCCATTAAATACCTGTAGAGATATCTTAAAATTACTGTTGGGAGAAGAAACCCTTCAAATATGAGAGACCTGGTGAGGTTTACAAACAATGTGGTCCAAAATTCCAGTTGAGAGGTGTTAGAAACTTGTTGATAGTTATAGGAAGTGATGGATTGCTGTAATTCATTCCAAAAGGTGTGCAAACAGACGTTAACTTGAAGGTGCAAATAATTTGTCCAGACTTTTTTGGGGTTTAGTGTGAAATTATGTCCAGTTTGCCTTCTCTTATTTTTTTTGTATTGTTTCAACACTCACAAAAAATAAACATATATAACCTACCTAGTGTAAATATAATCATTTTCAGGGAGAAGTACTTCTTTCTCTGGAACAATTTCAAGGGGGCCAACATTTATGGCCATAACTGTATAAAGCAAGTTCAGTTACATTACGAATCAAAAGATGGGGTGAATCAATCTGGAAAGCATTTTAATTTAGTAATCGGATGCAAGACCGGGTTTGGCGAAGTCACAAATAAGGTGGGGGCTAAACATCTGTACTGAGTAAATGTGCTCTGTACAAGAAAATTGTGCACCACCAGGCTGATCAAATGTAATAAATCTATGTTCCAAATCAATTATACTATAGATGAATTCACATCAACTTTTAAAATACAGTAACATAAAAATTTACAGCTTTTTCTCCCTTAATGGTCCAAGAAAGAAATAAGAACATGACAGTTAACTTAATGTACCAAAACAGTAAAGACTGGTATAAGCTGCACCTCACCCATAATTTACAACCACACCTAAGTTTCATACAATAGTTCATTTACTGCTTTTAAAATAAACTCTCTCCTAATTTTTTCATATTTAATCAATATTTTTTTTCATTAATATATGATGATATAAGCTAACTTAATTTTAATGCTTCTTTTTTGTATACAGGTTATTCAAGAGATAAGTGCAATAGATAAAGATGAGCCGTCAAATGGACACTGGTTTTACTTCAGTTTGCCACCCGATGCAAGTACTATAAATTTCACATTACAAGACAATAAAGGTAATGATATTACTGAAATAATATAAGAATTTTTTGTAAAATCAATTAAAATTTTGCTTTAAATTTACCGTATTTTTCGCTTTATAAGACGCACCTGATTATAAGACGCACCCCAAATTTGGTTAAGAAAAAGAGAAAAAAAATTTTTTTTAATGTTAAATGGGGTCCATCTTATAATGTCAGTGTCGGTCTTACAAATCAGTATATATGTCCCTCATCCTGGTACATAAACCCTCCATCCTGGTATCCCGGTATATGTATACCCCCCATTCTGGTATATATATCCCTCATCCTTGCATATATGTCCCTCATCTTGGCATACATGCCCCCATCCTGTATATATGCCCCCATCCTGTATATATGCCCCCATCCTGTATATATGCCCCCATCCTGTATATATGCCCCCATCCTGGTATACATGTCCCTCATCCAGGTATATATGTCCCCATCCTGTATATATGTCCCCATCCTGGTATATATATCCTTCATCATGGCATACATGTTCCCATACTGTAAATATGGCCCCCCATCCTTGCATATACATTCCCCCATCTTATCTACCGTATATGTTCCCCATTCTGTATATATGCCCCCCCATCCTGTATATTATGCCCCCCCATCCTGTATATTATGCCCCCCCATCCTGTATATTATGCCCCCCCATCCTGTATATTATGCCCCCCTATCCTGTATATTATGACCCCATCCTGTATATTATGCCCCCCATCCTGTATATTATGCCCCCCATCCAGTATATTATGCCCCCCATCCTTTATATATGCCCCCCATCTTGAAACTATGTCCCCCCATCTTGTATATATGTCCCCATCCTGTGTATTGCCCCTTTTGTGAACTGTTGTGCCTCTTCCCATTCCCCCTCCTCTGGACCCCAATGGCTTACCGACATGCTGCTTAGTGGGGGTCCCGGAGGCAGGTTCAGGAGGGTGAGAGGCACAAGTGGAGGACCGATGCTGCAGCGGGGGCTCTGGTGCAGGAACGGAGCTGCGGGGGATGATCGGCGGCAGTGAGCGGTGGGCGCAGCCATATTCTCTCTGCCCGGCTGCATTCACTGCTGCTAAGTGTGCAGTCGGGAGAGACTTCAACAAAATGGCCGCGGCCATAATGGAGACCCGCGGCCATTCTGGAGTCTCTACCTCTACCGGCCGGCTGCACACTGCTTAGTGAATGCAGCCTGGCAGAGAGAATATGGCGGCGCCCACCGCTCGCTACCGCCGATCATCCCCCGCAGCTCCGGGAGTGCAGCTGTGCCCTCACACTACGGCACCCCCACTCAGCAGCCGCACACACAGCCCCCCCCCCCCCGGTAATATTTTCTATTTATTTTTTTTATTGCATATTTTTTTAGATTCGCTTTTTAAGACGCACCCCCTTTTACCCCCCCAGTTTGGGGGAGGCAAAAGTGCGTCTTAAAAAGCGAAAAATATGGTACATTTTTTTTCTTATTTGCTGTGTAAAGTGGATAATTCAATTTGAAACATTGTGAAATAAAACAATAAGTCTTGTAAACCACTGTGATAAGAGGCTGTAAGCTTTACCTACATTCAACTTGAAAGTAGGTTTAGGGTGTAATAATTATATTAGTAAATACTTCCAATTAGAAATGTATTATAGTTTTCCTGATTATCTATGTATTTAAACTAATGTGCAGGGCATTGCAGCTTAGAATCCATGATTACTTTGAGGAGCCGGCCATGGACTATTGACTATCAAACTTTTCCAGCATGGGTTGCTGGTTATGTCAATTTTATTGTTCACAAATTAAAGTGGCAACTACCAGAATGTCACTTCCAACCTGCTTTGATAGACCATAACTCTATCAGATCTACATTACAATTCAATGTCTTGCATTTGGTGTGGGGGATGGGGGGGTTCCCAAGTTCACATTCTATAGACAGGGCAGGAGGATGGGCTTCTGGAACAATAAGCTGCATATTTAAATTAGTCAGTTGGCACTGTGAATTGGAAAGAAGAGGATCAGTGCTGAGGCCACGTGCTATGGTCATGATATCGTCCGCCTGGATTTAAGATACTATCCTAAAGACTATTCTTGATGCACAGAACTGGATACATGAGCTATGGTCATGATATCCATCGTCTGGATGAAATTAAGGTCTACTGTTGCTGGCAGGTTTGAGATTTCTGTGGATTGGGAGCATCACATTGTAGTATTCTGCCTTTAGGTGCTGTAATATCATGTACAAATACAAATTAAAATTGATTCATAGTTAACCCACAAACTCAGATCCTCACATTTACAACCACTCATATAGTGACAGATAGTTGCTTGTAGTCTTAACCATGCATACCTAAGCTACTACAATGCCCCGTGCATGAGGTAGGTTAATCAGAAAACTCTGCTTCATTTCTAAATATAGGTACATGCAAATATCATTATTAATATTATTATGCATACTTCATATAGTATCTTGGAGATGTAAAGACCCCTTTAATGAAAGGATATTGGATACTGAGATCTACCATTCAGCAGCTGAGCCAATCAACATCATCCTGGAGCATATTCAGTATTGCTGAATAACTTATTACACCTGGCAGGGCTGTCCTCACAAGTTTCTTCCTTGAGTCCTTTTCAGTTTGATACAAGCACAGTGCCTTACCTTTACAAAATAAAAAGCTAACATATTCTTTCTCCATAAACCCCAGCTGAGCAGTTTCTTTGCCCTGCAGTAATGCTACTTTTTATCATTATATTCCTATTAAGCCCTTTATGATTAATGACATACTGGGACATCATAAATAATGCCTCATTCTTAGGCTGCCTTCAGACTTGCAGATGCATCTGCAGCGTTTTGCAGATGCATCTGCAAGCATCTGCATGCAGACCGCGGCCCCTATGTTTATAATGGAGTGCACGGCGGTCTGCAGATGCTTGCGGACCGCCGTGCGCTCTCATTGCCCGCCATTAGTGACCTGTGCGCACGCGGATGCCTGCGCACAAATCACACACTCCCGCCCGCACCATGGACGCGAGATGTCGCGTCCATGGTGCGGGCGGGAGTGTCTGATTTGTGCGCAGGCATCCGCGTGCGCACAGATCACTAATGGCGGGCAATGAGAGCGCACGGCGGTCCGCAAGCATCTGCAGACCGCCGTGCGCTCCATTATAAACATAGGGGCCACGGTCTGCATGCAGATGCTTGCAGATGCATCTGCAAAACGCTGCAGATGCATCTGCAAGTCTGAAGCCAGCCTTAGATGTGGGCTCGCACGTGTTGCTAACATTTTTTCCTGCACAAGTCGGCTGATCTGGTTAGCCAACATGTGACTCTAAAAGCCACATGTGGATTGGAGAGCTGCTTGTGGCTGTTAAATTCCACTGACAATATTTGACAGCCGGATTTAACCGGCGCTAGCATGGAATGCGCCATTTACATCATGCATCGGTGCTGCCATGACATCATTTTGAGGGGCTGATGGGATGTCGTGACAGTGAGGGGTTAGCTATGTTTTTGTCATTATGCTCTTCCTGCTTCCTGTGAATGTCTGTTGCAAGCCGGCATTCATAGACGATGTTAATTCTGCTGTACAGAGCAGTTCTAATGCACTGCTATGCATGGCAGAAGCAATTGAACAATCACACCTTCAAGTTCCCTAAGGGACAAGTAAATACAAAAAAAAATGTAAACCATTTATAAAAATATGAAGAAATAAAAAAAACAAGTTAAAATCACCAATTTGTCATATTAAAAATAAATTAAAAATACACATATCTAGCATTGCTGCGTTCAGAATTTTCTGATTTGTCAAAATCTAAAACAAATTAATCCAATCAGTAAATAACATAGTGATAGCATAAAAAATGTCAGATTTATGTTTTTTTTGGCAGCTGCAATATTGCAATAAAATGTAATAAAAGGAGACCATAGCATATATACCCAAAAATGGTATCTGTAAAAACATCAGCACAGGGTGCAAAAAATAAGCCATCGCTTAGCCCCAATTCCTGAACAATAAAAACTTTATTATTTTTGGAAAATGGTGCAAAAAGCAAAAACATTTTTTGATTTACAAAATTCTGAGCTTTTTCACCACTTAAATGAAAAAAATACTCTATATATTTTGTATCTGTGTACTCATACTGTCCTGGAGAATTATATTGCTAGCTTAGTTTCAGCATATAATGTATATGGTAAATAAAAAATAAAGCAAAAAAATAATTGTGTAAGTACACTTTTTTTTTCTGCAATTTTACTCCACTTGGAATTTCTCTGCTGTCTTCCAGTGCTAGCATTACTAGTGCATTTTAATGTGATTTTGCCATGTTTCAGGTTGTTTCTAGGAGACTAATAAATCAATATTATACTCACCCTTTAATGTCCCTTTGAATACAGTAGCATGGTTTGTAACCCTTCATCCACCCTACATTAATTTTCTGAAATAATGACCTTTCGGTTTTCATTGGCTCTAAGCCATAATCATCAACATTTACAGAAATAAACACTTGAAATAGATCACTTTGTTTGTAATAACTCTATATATTACTGTATATACTCGTGTATAAGCCGACCCGTGTATAAGCCGACCCCCTACTTTTGCCCCCAAAATCTGGGAAAACCTATTGACTCGTGTATAAGCCGAGGGTGGACCCCAGCACAGGTATACAGCCCCCAGCAGTGTGGTATACAGGCCCCCGCAGTGGTGTACAGGCCTCCCCAGTGGTAGTATACAGCCCCCAGAAGTGTGGTATACAGCAGCCTCCCCAGTGGTACACACAGGTCCCAGCAGTGTTACAGCAGCCTCCCCAGTGGCATATACAGCAGCAGCCCCAGTGGTAGTATGCAGCATCCCCAGAGATATATACAGCAGCCCCAGTGGTAGTATACAGCAGCCCCAGAGGTATATATAGCAGCCCCAGTGGTAGTATACAGAAGCCCCAGAGGTAGTATACAGCAGCCCCAGTAGTAGTATACAGCAGCCTCAGTGGTATATACAGCAGCAGCCCCAGTAGTAGTATACAGCAGCCCCAGTAGTAGTATACAGCAGCCCCAGGGGTATATACAGCAGCAGCCCCAGGGGGTATATACAGCAGCAGCCCCAGGGGGTATATACAGCAGCAGCCCCAGGGGGTATATACAGCAGCAGCCCTAGGGGGTATATACAGCAGCAGCCCCAGCTGTATACAGCCCCCCATGGTATCCAGGGCCCCCCTTGCTGCACACCTGTAAAGGAAGATGTCAGTATACTTATCGCTGCCGCCGCCGCTCCGCTGCTCGGTCACCGCGCTGCTCCGGGTCTTCATGCTTCCTGTTCCTTCTCCGGCGCTCGAACAATGACGTCATTTCCTGAGCGCCGGAGAAGGAACAGGAAGCATGAAGACCCGGAGCAGCGCGGTGACCGAGCAGCGGAGCGGATAAGTATACTGAAATCTTCCTTTACAGGTGTGCAGCAAGGGGGGGCCTGGATACCACGGGGGGGCTGTATACAGCTGGGGCTGCTGTATACAGCTGGGGCTACGTATATACTCGTGTATAAGCCGAGGGGGGACTTTTCAGCACATTTTTGTGCTGAAAAACTCGGCTTATACATGAGTATATACGGTATATGCATTTCAATTTTTGCATTAGATTACTGAAAGAAATTAACTTTTTGATGATATTCTAATTCATTGATATGTACTCTACTAGTATATGACAGACCTAATGGTGTCATTCAAGGATACAACTTGTCCCATAAAAACAAGCTATATTGATGGAAAAATAAAGTTATGGCTCTCAGCCATAGGGGAGGAAAAAAAAAAAATGCAAAAATGGAAGGTCGCAAAGTCGTCATATGGTTGTGAATTATGCTAAATCTAAAGCAGTTGACATCCTATTGTTTTGTATACAGGATATCAATCTATTGTATATACAGTCATATGAAAAAGTTTGGGCACCCCTCTTAATCTTACTCTTTTTTTTTGTTTAAAATTGTTTTTTTACAACAGCTATTTCAGTGTGATATATGTAATAACTGATGGACACAGTAATATTTCAGGTTTGAAATAAAGTTTATTGTACTAACCGAAAATGTGAAATATGCATTATTTCAAAATATGACAGGTGCCAAAGTATGGGCACCCTTCTAATTTTCATGATTTGAATACTCCTAACTACTTTTTACTGACTTACTGAAGCACTAAATTGGTTTGGTAACCTCATTGAGCTTTGTACTTCATAGCCCGGTGTATCCAATCATGAGAAAAGCTATTTCAGGTGTCCACTTGCAAGTTGTTCTCCTATTTGCATCTTCTCTGAGGAGTGGCATCATGGGCTCCTCAAAACAGCTCTCAAATTATCTGAAAAAAAAGATTGTTCAACATAGTTGTTCAGGGGAAGGATACAAAAAGTTGTCTCACTCAGAGATTTAACCTGTCAGTTTCCACTGTGAGGAACATAGTAAGGAAATGGAAGACCACAGGGACAGTTCTTGTAAAGGCCAGAAGTGGCAGGCCAACAAAAATATCAGAAAGGCAGAGAAGAAGAATGGTGAGAACAGTCAAGAACAATCCACAGACCACCTCCAAAGACCTGCAACATCATCTTGCTGCAGATGGTGTCACTGTGCATCGGTCAACAATACAGTGCACAATGCACAAGGAGAAGCTGTATGGGTGAGTGATGCGAAAGAAGCCGTTTCTGCATGCACGCCACAAACAGAGTCGCCTGAGGTATGCAAAAGCACATTTGGACAAGCCATTTTCATTTTGGAAGAAGGCCCTGTGGACTGGTGAAACAAAGATTGAGTTGTTTGGTCATACAACAAGGCGTTATACATGGCGCCACAAAAATACAGCATTCCAAGAAAAACACTTGCTACCCACTGTCAAATTTGGGAGAGGGTCCATCATGCTTTGGGGCTGTGTGGCCAATGACGGCACCGGGAATCTTGTTAAAGTTGATGGTCGCATGGATTCCACTCAGTATTAGTAGATTCTTGAGAATAATGTTCAAGAATCAGTGTCAAAGTTGAAGTTATGCCGGTGATGGATCTTTCAGCAAGACAATGATCCAAAATACCGCTCCAAATCTACTCAGGCATTCATGCAGAGGAACAATTACAATGTTCTGGAATGGCCATCCCAGTCCCCAGACCTGAATATCATTGAACATCTGTGGGATGTTTTGAAGCGGGCTGTCCATGCTCGGCGACCGTCAAACTTAACTGAACTGGAATTGTTTTGTAAAGAGGAATGGCCAAAAATACCTTCATCCAGGATCCAGGAACTCATTAACAGCTACAGGAAGCAACTAGAGGCTGTTATTTTTGCAAAAGGTGGATCTACTAAATATTAATGTCACTTTTCTGTTGAGGTGGCCATACTTTTGCACTTGTCAATTTTTGAAATAATGCATATTTCACATTTTCAGTTAGTACAATAAACCTCATTTCACTCCTGAAATATTACTGTGTCCATCAGTTATTACATATATCACACTGAAATAGCTGTTGCAAAAATACAATTTTAAACAAAAAAAAAGAGTAAGATTAAGAGGGGTCCCCAAACTTTTTCATATGACTGTATAAATAAGGGAACAGAATATTATTTCAAAAATACCTTGGGGGATATACAGTATTTAGATTGTCTTTCACAAGCACATGTTACATGTATGTTTAAAAATCCTGTACTTGAAGGATTCTCTATTTTTGTCATTGTACTGTATAATGCTCTTTCTAAGCCTAAGGGTGCATACTCACAATCTGGAAAAGCAGCGTTTTGGATGCAGTGTATTGCCACTGAGTCGATAATGCTGCATTGTACAGTACCAGCATAAAAGATGGGATTTCTAGAAATCCCATGCTCCCTATGCTTCTCCCCACGCAGCGTGTTTTCGGCTGTTGTGTGGGTTGCCGGAGTTACGCATCACCGCAGCATGTTAATTTCATGCTGCGCAATTGGAAGGGAAAATCGTCGGGGGCACACAGGAGAAGCTGCCCTGCACAAAATGCAGATCGTGGACACAGTGCAGCTGTGATCTCCCTGCATTCATCCTGGGGTTCCCACAGGTCCGGCGACACTGCGTCCAATACACAGTGACTCTGGATCGTGTGCACATACCTTTAGTCTAGGCTCACACTTGAAGCTGACTGAGCCGCTAAAATCTCTGAAATTCTGCCGCAGCACATAGCGTTAATGCTATGTGCTTCCAGTGGAAAGAAGCCCCTACCAACTCGGTGTTTACTTTAGCAGCTTTCACACACAAAGCTGCAGGATGTGCGCTTTATCACAGTGTACAGGAAAACGCTGTCGACAGTGTTTCCTGTGCGTTGTGATAAAGTGCACATCCTGTGTGTCTGCTGCTAAGGTAAACACCGGGTTGCTATGGGGCTGCATTCCACTGGAAGCACATAGCATTAACGCTATGTGCTGCAGCAGAATTTCAGAGATTTTAGGGGCTCCGTCAGCCTCAAGTGTGACCCTAGCCGTAGAGACAGTACATATCTGTTCTAAGTAGGGAAAATCATGTAGACTATCACTCTCTAGCCAGTGCAAAACTAAAAACAACCAACAATTTCATGCTCAAAATTTCATGGTCAATTCCCATACAGAACAAATGCTCACTTTAGGGTGAATTTACCATAAGCTCCATCTCTTTTGTGATTCAAGTTTTCCTGGAAAAATAGGGACTATTGGCAATTATACAAAATGACTCATGGCCTAACAGAGATAGTTATAGTTAAAATATAGACTAAGAAAAATGTGAAATAGATTTACTTTTCTAATTAGAAATGAGTCAATCAGACAAAAATCTAATTTGCATGTGCATGCAGATGTTATAAAAAAATCCAATTTCAGAGAAGGTATTGATTGAATTTTAATGTCTCTTATTATCCTTTTGGGTCTCTCAAATCCTCAAACCATAATAAACATAAAATGTAAAAATAAAAAAGTATTTTTCAGACTATAGGACGCACTGGACCATAAGACGAACCCAGGTTTCATAGAAGGAAAATAGGAAAAAAATATTGAAGCAAAAAATGTGGTCATGAGGCAATGTTATGGGAAAGGAGATCTGCTGCTGACACTGTTATAGCTGTAATGTCCCCATATTCTGTACTAATGTTCTCTATCCTGCTATAGTATATAAGTCCTCCATTCTGTTATGTCCCCCATGCTGAAATATGGCCCTCATTCTGGAATATATGGCCCCTATCCTGGTATATAGCTCTCACCCTGGTATGTAGCTCCCATTATAGTATATGGTCTCATTCTACATATGGGCTACCATCCGGGTATTTGGTCTCTCATGCTGGTATATGCCCCCATCCTAGTATATGACCTCCCATCATGTATAAGCCCTCACATTCGGTATATACCCTCATCCTGTATATGACCCCATCCTTTATAGGACCCCATCCTGGTATGAGGTATCCCATTCTGTGTATGCCCCCATCCTGTGTATGCCTTCATCCAGGTAAATATGCCCCCATCTTGGTGTATGATCCATCCAAGTGTTTGGCCCCCATCACGGTGCAAGCATAATATAGTAAATGGTTATAGGCACCCCTCCATCGCTCCACCACTGCAGAGGGACATCCTGTTCTCATGTCAATAACAGAGCACTGCAGCATGAAAGTGCACAGCTTATGATAACACTATCACGGGACGAACTCGATAGACTGTCAGTTTAACAGCTGAAACCAGAACAGGGCGCCGCTCTGCAGCAGTGAATGGTGAGTATAACCATCCATCCACTGCCGCCTTCTGGCATATTCACCACTCCCATGCAGTGTGCGTGGGAAGCAGTGAATATTGATTGCTCATGTTGGTTCGCTGTTAAAGCTAATTTAATACATGCCACTCCCCCTGCCCATCACTGACACACATCTCAGCACTGGACTCAGTACTGAGAGGTGATGGGTGAGCATTGAATATTAAATTATTCTCAACAGCACACGTGGTCACCAGCAGGAGCTTTTACGGCCTGATTCTGCCACAAGTGACCCGCTCATGCCTCTAGTGACCCACTCCACCACTGATTCCCCCCCACCACAGCACAGCCCCAACCATACATCTAGAATATAAGATGCACTCCCCACAATCCCACTAATTGTTTTGGGGTAAAAGTGCATCTTATAACCCTGAAAAATATGGTACATATACTCCCCTTATTTTATGTCTCTGGCTGCCCCCTGCTCGCTATCCGCTCTTCTGGGCCTTTATCACATCACTTCTCTGACCCAGTGTTCACTATAACCTGTGACTTCTAGCTTCAAGAAGGCCACAAAGCATGAGCAGTGAAGTTCAGGGTCTGCTTGCTGCTGATAACCCAGGCAAGAGTGAACTCTAAGTCGGAAATGTGACAAGATGGGCAGAGAGCAGCAGGGTTGTCCAGAGTGCTGGGCAGTGAGGTATGTTTTTTTTTTTAACAATTGTCAGCCCTCTGCTGTTCAGCATGGTAGTTGCTGCAATTGGCTGTCATTTATATGAATTTGCGCAGAACAAATGATCAAAAATCTGTATTTTCCAATATACAGTTTTTTTAAAACAAAATTCCATTAGAAGTCGATTCCATTCAGATAAATTTGCTCATAACTACTTCTTTTGAAGAAGGCACTCAAGTTAACATGGAAGCCATATATAAACATGACTGAAAGTGCACTGGGGGCATATCAATGATTCCAAGGGCACTGACATGCCCCAATGCACCTTGAGTCTAAACTAGATATGGCTTCTAAGTTGAAGTAGATTTTGCACGTCTTGCACCTTGGATCTGAAAAATAAATATTGTTTCTATTAAGGAAAAAGCACCTATACAGACAAATTGCTTGCTCCATTTGCTGATAAACCTACCATAAATTAAATTCACTTTTTACTTTACATAGTTTAAAAGTTTACTATGATCTTATGGTCTTATGGAAACCATTGATCTTTTGCAATATAAGTTATAATAAATCTAACTGAGCATTGAAACGCTTCCCCCTGAGGAAGTGCCATTCTGGTACGAAACATAGGGGTGACCCTCTGGACCTGGTGGATTTTGCACCCTAAGTTATGGGTGAGTGCTCATTGTTTACTAGTCATAGGCTTAAGAAACTGAGGGAGGTTTTTGGTCTAATTGTGCTGTAGGTATATTCTGTGACTGCAAATTTCTTGCAAAGTGACTTTGTCCTTCAGCTCTTTAGTTATATCAGCATAAGCTTTGTGACTATTTGTGTTTCTTTTCTGACTTCTTATACATGAGCCTGAATACCCTCTTTTTTACTCTTTTTTGTCCTCCGTTCTGAGAGTCATTTTTCTCTACCTTTTCTCTCTCCCTGACCTATCCTCAACAAAAAATGATTTTTTTATGAAAGTGTATTGTCTTACCGACGCTTTTTTTATTCACATTTTGGACTTTGTGACAATAAAATAAATCATGTTTTGCATGAGATACATCTAAGTCCTTCCTCATGATTGAGTTACTAGTTGGGTTTAGATACACCTTTTTTTGAACCATAGTTGAAACTCATCATTTCATTTTCCCAAGGGTAACAGGAAAAAATGGAATATATTAGTGCATGTCAATAAATTAGAATATGATCAAAAAGTTAATTTATTTCAGCAATTCAATACATAAAGTGAAATGCATATATTATATAAAGTCATTGCAAAGAGAGTGATCTATTTAAAGTGTTTTTACTGTTAATATTGATAATTATGGCTTACCACCAATGAAAACCTACAGGTCATTATTTAAAGGTAAACTGTCAGGTAGTTCTACTTCCCTAACCTATCACTTCCTGTCCCTGCACCTTCCTAGCTGATCACTAACCATCCCACTCTGCTCTAAAAATGCTATATAAAGATTGTGAAAAATGATTTATAAACTCAACATACAGTCCCTGACAGAAGTTATGTCGCTTATCCATTTTATGTAAATAAAAGCTTATAACCTGATGTTAAATTCATCCATTGGTTGTATAAATTACTCTTGAAAGCTGAAACCCTCCGAAATGTGGTTTAGGGTAAGAAAATAAATTGGCATCAATGCTGAAATATTGATCATTTAACGAACCCAGAATTATCAGATTTTGGCAAGACAAAAGTTTTGTCGCCCACAGAAAGTAATGTGATTTTAAAGAAAAAATTAACTTAAAATACAAATATATGTTGCATAATATTGGGTAATGAAGTTGTGGTGCTATTAGAGTCATATTTAATATTTTGTGTTACTTCCATTAGCTTGAAGTACTGCATCCATGTGGTTCAACAATGATTTATACAATTTATTAATGGAGTCATCAAGCATAGCAAAGAATGCAGTCTTACATGTCTCCCAGAGTTCAACTAGATTCTTTGGTTTTGTCTTCCAAGCTTCCACTTTCATCCTGCCCCAAACATGCTCAATGATGTTCATGTCTGGTGACTGGGCTGACCAGTCCTTGAGCACCTTGATCTTTTTTGCCTGGAGGAACTTTGATTGTAGAGATGGATGTACTATCCTGCTGCAGAATTTGACCCCTTTTATGATTTGGCATATAAGAGGTAGTTAATACTTCTTGATATTTTAGGCTATTGATATTGCCTTCCACCTTGCAAATGTTTTGCACACCCCCATACTGAATGTAACCCCAGACCATGATCTTTCCACCACTAAATTTATCTGTTTTCTGGGTGTATTTTGGATGAATACATGCTCCAGTAGGTCTCCTGCAGTATTTGTGGTGGCTGTGGTGTAATTCTACTGAAGATCATCAGAGAAATCCTCCTTCTGCCACTTTTCCAGCATCCATCTGTTTAGCAGGCTTTGGCACTTTGCAAATGCCACACGGTTTTTTATTTACCTTTTGTTTAGTGCTGGCTTCTGGGCACTGATTCGACCATGGAGGCCATTTCAAGACATAATACTACAAACTGTTCTAGTTGACACATCGACTTGAGGTGAAAAGGCCTGTAGGAGCTCTGCTGTAATGGAAGAGGGGCTTGCTTTGCATTTTCTAACCAACAAACATTCCTCCTGAGCAGGTGTCTTGCGGGGTCTGCCGGATCTGAGCTTGTCAAAAATATCTCCAGTCTCTTCAAATCTTTTTTTAATTCTTTGTACTTGACAATGAGACACATTAAAGGTGCCAGTCACCTCTGCAGTGGATCTGGTCTTCAGCCTCTTTATAATCAAGGCTTTGGTCGCAGGGAGGATTTTTGGCATATTGTCAGAGCTCAAATTGCATTTCAAGTGAAGGTCTGGTGTGCTGGGTTTATTTTTAGATGCACCCAATAATTAACCGATCATTTACTGAGCCCAGGTGAGTATGTAAACTAGGATTGGGTGCATTATATGACCAGGCGGCAAAACTTCCGTCTTGCTAAAATCTGACCATTCTATGTTCATTAAATGATCAATAGTTCAGCATTGATGCCAATTTATTTTCTTAACCTAAACAAATTTTGGAGGGTTTCAGCTTTCAAAAGAGTATTTTATACAACCAATGGATAAACGTAACGCCAGGTTATAAGCTTTTATTTACATGACATGGATAAGCGACATAACTTCTGTCAGGGAGTGTACAGTCAACAAATGAAATATTTAGAGCAAAAGCAACATGTTTCTGGGAAAAATGACTTTTCTCATTCACCTGGCTAAATGCTATACAATGCTATGAAGCACCCATGGATTTTCGGTGCTCTATACACCTCTAGATAAATTTCTTAAGGAGTGTAGTTTCCAAATTGGGGTTATTTGTAGGGGTTTCCACTGTTTAGGCACATGAGGGACTCTGCAAACTCAATATGGTTCCCATTTTCCAATTTAGCACTCCAAAAGTTAAATCATGCTTTTGATAAATTTTGCACCCTTCCATGAGTCCAAAAGTAGTTTTTCACCACATATAGGTGTATTAGTGTTCTCAGGAGAAATACAATAAATTGCACTGCTCCTGTGATCCTTGTAAAGATGCAAAATGTTTAGCTAAAGTAACATTTTTGTGAGAAAAATGTGATTTATTATTTTCACGGATGAACATTATTAAATGCTGTGAAACACCTACAGGTTCAAGGTGGCCACCATAAATTTATATAGATTCCTTTAAAGGTGTAGTTTTCAAAATGTGGTCACTTGTTGGGGTCTCAACTGTTAGGCACATTAGATGCTCTACAAACAAGACATTGTGTCTGCTATCTATTTCAGGCAATTATGTGCTCCAAATTAAATGGTGTTCATTCACTACTAAGCTCTACTGTGCACCCAAACAGTAGTTTCCTACCAAATAAAAATGTTGGCATACTCATGAGAAATTGCACAAAATCTTTTATGGTCCATTTCTTCCTTCTAGGTCAGAGACACACTTATATGAGCCACACGCGAGTGTCTCGCAAAATCTCATATGAGTCACCCATCCCAGCCACCAGCTCTCGGAACAAAAGAGTGGAGCTCCATAAAAGACACAGTCAGCTCCATGCTCCTGTACAAAGAGTCGGCGGCCGGGTGACTCAGGTGAGATGCATGCGAGACACTGCGTGTCTCTGCCCTTCCTCTTGTGAAAATGCAAAATTAAGGGCTAAAGCAATATGCTGGTGAAAAAAAAGTGAAGCTTTAATTTTTTTCCTCTACATAACTTTAATTCCAGTGAAGCATCTGAAGGGTTAATCCACTTCTTGAATATGATTTTGAGCACTTCCATGCTTTTTTGACATGGTGTTACTTTTTCAAAAATAATCGCTAATAAATTTTAACCCTTCTAACTTCCCAACAAAAAAAATTGCAGTTTAAAAAACAGTGCTGAAAGTAAAGTGGAGTAGACATACGGCAAATGTTATTTATTAACTAATTTGTCGGATATAACTCCCCGGTTTAAAGGCATAAAAATTCAAAGTTTGAAAATTGAAAAATGTAACTTTTTTTTTTTTATCATTTTTTATGTATTCATAAATAATGGCAAATCATATCTACCAAAGGTTAACAATAACATGATGTAGGATCACAAAAAGTCTCAAAACCACTTGAGTATATTGAACGGTTCCAGAGTTATTACCGCATAAATTGACAGTGGTCAGAATTGAAAAATACTGTATTGGGCAAGAAAGTGAAAACAGGCTCAGGGGTGAAGGGGTTAATGCTTTAATAGAAGATAAGACATTCTGCGACTTCACCTGTGGCATTTGTGACAGCAGATAGATTACACTAAGCCTTTTCTATATAGTTGATTAGTGTAGAGCGTGGTACTGATGACTTATGTCACACGTTACATATAACCTCAATTTTTATTGATAATACTATACTAGTATATATATATTATTTTTTTATTTTTTGTGGAATATTTTGTATAATCAGTTCTCCACCAACTCCTTAGGGAAGTACTATCAACCATGCAGTGTATCAATTTATCTTTAAGATGGAAATCGGCAAACTCCGACCCTTCATCTGTTGATGAAATATGACTCGTCTGAAGCAGCCAGTGGGCAAATGATTTTTAAACAATTTCAGTGTAATCACTATGAACGGAAGTAATTCATATGTGATGGCAACTTTTAAATAATTCTCTCATGATTTGCTTTGTGATTTCTTTGAATAAATTCACAATACAGCGCTGCATGTATTAAAAACTAATGGAGCCATACATTTTTGCATGAAATGGATTATACTTACAACAGGAAGATATTTATAAATAATATTACAGTGGTATTCAGCTTTCAATGCAAAGATCTATAAACACTTTTGGATGCATAGACATTGTATTTTGGTATAATAATACATTCCTTTTTAATATTCATTTAAGGCGGTCCGTGGTCACCATTTAATTGCTCCATTTATTTCATTTTAAAATATACTTCCCCTTTAAATGATTATTACAATCCTACCAAACAATCATCTCTCCAAAGCAATCAGTGATAATGCGTTAATTGCTGAAGTGTCCTATTACTGAGATCCCCACAGATCTTAATATCAAGGGTCCTCTTTAAAGGGACTCTGTTAGGTCATTTTTTAATATTATATAAATAGTACCCTTGAATAATGCTTGGGCAGACCTTTCTGGAAAAATCATTACTGTACTATTTGCAGTTCTCTTGCTATAAGCACCTGCACACCCAGCAGGCAGCTGTAAAAGTAATTGCCACGCCTCTATAGAGTAACAATATATAAATGTTATTTAAATATGTACACATCTATCCAATCTGGTATTCTGGCCCTCCCCTCTGTGCTGAAGTTACACTGAATCCCATGCTTCTGTAGGCTGCTGAGGAGGGGGTTGAGAGGGGGAGTTGTTTGTGCTACATCTCTTCTAGTAACATCACTAGCCTGTGCTGCCTGTGAGAGATTTCTGTTTAAATGAACTTCCCCGTCTTTCTTTTATGTCTGCAATGAGTTCCTGCACCTAGAGAGCCAACCACACACAGCTTACAGGTCTGAAGAGGGCAGGGCAGTTAAGTGATGCATAAACATTCATTCTTTGGGGTGTGGGCAGCAGAGAAGCAAATGATCACTCACTATGATTGACAAATGGAATTAATCTTTTATTTAGAAGCTAACACAGGATAAGAGGGAATTATAAATAATAGAAATACAAGAAGTAGACAGAGCTTAGAGAAAGGAATTAGAAAATTATATCAGTTACATATGGATTTTTGACCAGACAGAATCCATTTAAATAGAGTGATGGTTTCACTACATTATTCACTATTTTTGTTGTTTTTTATATAGAAAAAGAGGAAGGAAGATCAAATTGGGCCTTGCCTAATATAGGAAGAATGACAATAGATGAGGTCTTGTTACTTTTTCAGGTCCAAACCAAATTCACAACAGAATGTGATTATGGTCCTGAGGAAGAAGCACGATAACTGCGAAATAGACCAATAAAGTATTTTCTTAATAACTACATGACTCCTGGTTTTGACATTGGCAGTGCAGGCAATTACCATTTTCCCTTTTCTTCTAGGATACACTGTTTATGGGGTTGACAGAGAAATGGGAGCCTCAACATTCACCATGGATGGTAATCTTTTAAAATAGAAGTAACCACTAAGGGTACCGTCACACGCGGAGATCTCCCGGGCGATTCCATAGGCGACGCCAAGGCGTGGCCTGTTGCCGGCGACATCGCCAATGTGTCGCCTAATGTAAATGGGCGACGGTGACGCATCTGAGTGGTTGCCTGGTTTCACATCAGAGCTGTGAAACCAGGCGACCATTCTTGGACGATGTGTGCTGATCGCCCTGTGTAACATCTCATGAGCGATGTGAAAGGCGACAGCACACATCGCCTATACCATTCCAGTAGGCGTTTCAGGGCATATTTACTAGCTCTGGCGGTGTGCGTGGACTGCTGCCAGCTTGAGCATTCCGATTGGTTGTCTTGTTCCTCGGCGCTATATTTGATGATGTGTGCGTCCAAAGGTGTATTACCCAGGAGCGTACATACTGTACAGTAGCGCATTGATGTCGCCTCTGTGTTTGCGGCTGTGTTCAAAAGTGCAGAGAGATGTGCCACAAATGTGTGCTTTAACAGAAACACAAATCTCATTACATCCCAACTTAAGTCTTCATGAGCGCTGTAGTTGCAGCCTTCCTGTATTACATTATGCAAAAGCATACAGTGAATACTGTAGCTCTTGCGGTGTCTCTGGGCCCCCGTCAACATGTGAGTTATCTCCCGTGTGTTCATTCGCCCGAGCGTTGTCAATCTTTTGGCATATTCTGCACACCCATGGAGAAGGAAATGATAGGTGATCTATACATCCCATAACTGCAAACACACAAATATTTGTGCCCACACATACTTTCAAGGCTGCAATATTATCCAGACCAAGAAAGCAAGAGTGATTTTATTAGACAACGCAGTAGCACAACACACTTAACAAAAGCGCTGTACATATTGACTGTACAATCAAACGTCACGCGAGCGTCGTGTTTTGCCCTCTTGGCAACGCCAATGCGTATAGCAATAATCCGCGACACATCACACGAGAGTTGTCTATAAAGCACCGAGCCTATACGCACATGCATTTACATGTAACGACACATTAAAATAATGACCAATCACACGTCTTCAAGGTGTCACACAACATTATGTTAATGCCTATCTCCGAGATGCGGCTCAAATGTACGCCCACATTGCTAATATGGTGGCTCTGTGTGACGCGGAAGCGGCGACCAGCGACTTGATCGCCCCTGGGCCTTGGGCGACGCTCAGGCAATTTCCGGTCGGGTTGTCGCCCGAGTGTTGCCTAAGTTGTCGCCCCGTGTAAGTGAGCGACGGCGACCTTAGGCGACACGCAAATACGTGTGACGGTACCCTAAGGGTTTGAAGGCACATAAAAATTTTATATATTTTTTAGATTTCAATAATGGGAATTCCTTTTTATGTCTTCAAGATTCATTGGGGTAGATTAACTAATACTGTTTTATAACTGGACAGTGTTAATATGGACTGGACAGTCTTAAAATGCATCTAAGGCTGACACAAGCGCTTAAAAATTAGCACTTTCCCAGAAGCGCATAGCATTAATACTATGTGCTGCGGGAGAATGCTGCCCCTAGTTACCCGGTATTTACCTTCCAAACCAGCAACACACAAAGCTGCTGGGAGTGCGCGTTAGCAGAGTGCACAGGAAACGTTGCAGACACCGTTTCCTGTGCGCTGTTGTAAAGCGCACTCCCAGCAGCTTTGTGTGTGGCTGGTTGGGAAGGTAAATACCGGGTATCTAGGGCAGCATTCTCCAGCAGCGCATAGTGTTAATGCTATGCGCTTCTGGGAAAAGTTCTAAGTTTATAAGTTCCCTGTCTGGGATGATTCAGTGAATCCTGCTTTGAGCAGTGGGTTGGACCAGATTACCCATGGGGTACCTTCCAACTCCACCATATTATGATTTTAGTGATATGCAAGCAAAAAACTGCTTAAGTGATGGTTACTTAAATTGAGCTGGTCCAATGCTCAAATACGTTGGATTCGAGTAAGAAATATAGTGGAAGTCAATGGAGAACTCAAGCAGTTTTCAAACAACTTCCCTTAGGAGGGCTGGTAGGGGACAAGAAATCACTAAAATAGATGAAAACTGAAAAACTTTGTGGGCCATTTATATGGATACGCGTAACTTAAATGGGAATGGTTGGTGATATGAACTTCCTGTTTGTGGCACATTAGTATATAGGAGAGAAGGAAAACTTTTCCAGATGGGTGGTGACCATGGCGGCTATTTTGAAGTTGGCCATTTTGGATCCAACTTTATTTTTTTCAGTGGGATGAGGTTCATGTGACACATCAAACTTATTGAGAAAAACAATGGTGTGCTTTCTTTAAACCTAACTTTATTCTTTCATGAGTTATTTAGAAGTGTATGATCACTTATAAAATGTGTTTAAAGTGCTACCCATTGTGTTGGATTGTCAATGCAACCCTCTTCTCCCACTTTTGACACACTGATAGCAACAACGCAGAAGAAATGTTAGCACAGGCTTCCAGTATCCGTTGTTTCAGATGCTGCACATCTTGTATCTCCACAGCATAGACAATTGCCTTCAGTTTGATGTGTCACATGACCCTCTTCCCATTGAAAAAAATATAGTTGGATCCAAAATGGCCAACTTCAAAATGGCTGCCATGGTCACTACTCATCTGGAAAAGTTTCCCCCTCCCATATACTAATGTGCCACAAACAGGAAGTTGATATCACCAACCATTCCCATTTTAGTTAGGTATATAGATATAATTGGCCCACCCTCTATAATATATTGGGAATAGCATGGAGAAAATGCCTGGGTGTATCTCTTATTCCCAGGTTACTGGGTTGTATATAAATAAATAATTAAAAAGAAAGGAGTGTGGTATTTTTAAAAAACAACCAAGGTAAAACGAACAGTTGTCGGCTCATACTATTAGGCTTTGAAAGCCCTTGTTTATTTGGTCTTTCCCAGCCTAAATATACCAGTCCACAGCTACCCCAGAATCAGCTCATCCACCAGATGCATCAGTTCGGGTGCTTTGCCCAGGCTCTTTCCAATTGCCTTGGTGTCATCCTAATCAGGGTAATATTTTTGAGGTGTTGATGTCTGCTTTGAAATGTCAGCTGGCATCAAGCCCAAGGACTAGTAATGGAGAGGGCTTTATAAAACACCCCCATTACTAATCCAGTAAGTATAAAGTGGAGAAAAACACAAACAGGAAAAAAAATTCACACCTCTCCATTACAAGCCCTTGGGCCTGATGTTAGCTGACATTACACAGCTGACATCAAACCCCCAAATATTACCTCAATTACCACCAGACCTGGTCAATTGGAAAGCACCAGGGCAAAGCACCAGAACTGGCATATCTAATGAGATTCTCCAATTCTGGGGAAGCTTAGTCTGATATATTTAGGCTGGAAAGGACCAAATTACCATGGACCTTCCCAGCCTTGTATACCAGCACGCAGGTGTCTGCTTTACCTTGGCTGGTTATGCAAAAAAAGGGTGATCCCACACCATTTTTTTTATTTTTATATATTAAGCTAACCCAAAATAAAACACCCTTTATTGCCACATGAAAGGCGCATAATCGTGTAAGTGTACAACCATGCTTATATATCTGTTCTAATCTAAGCTCTTTCTCCCTACATCAACTTTCATTGAACTGCATTGTGGCAAGCATCACGCCCCTGAGTCCCATATAGGACCTGATGATGCAATGTGGCCAGCATATCACAGTAATTCCAGTAGCCAACATGTTGGGCAATTTCTGCTTGTGTATTTCATGTGAAATAGCCACATAACATGGGGGAACAGAGACTAGAGAATTCTCTCTGGCACCTACAATGCTTAATTAATTAACAAGTGTGCACAAGCACCCCAAAGCCGTATTGAGCAGTGGCAAGCATGCCTGCTCACAGAGTCGGCTCCAGGTTTTTGCAAGTCCCAGGCAAAACAAACAATCTCAGTGGGCCCATTTAACACATACCACAATTCATAAATATAATTAGAATCTGCGGACTGTGTATATATAATATAGAGGCTCCTCGGTGGGCTCTATATATAATATTCAGGCTGTGCAGGGCTGCATACATAATAGAGGCTTCTGGGCTGTATATATAATATGTAGACTGTGGAGCTGTATAAATAGTATAGAGGTTGCTGCTGGGCTGTATTTATAATATAGAGGCTGCGGGCAGTATATATTTGGAGGCTCTGCTGTATATATTATTTGGAGGCTGTGTTGGGCTGTATATATTATTTGTATGCTGTGGCAGCCCAGCAGCAGCCTCCAATATATACAGCCAATGCCCAGCAGAGCATCCAAATAAAAAATATAGCCAAGCACAGCATCCATATTATATATACAGCACAGCCACCAATTACTAGATACAGCACAGCAGCAGTCTCCATATTATACTGTATATACAGCACAACACAGCCTCCAAATAATATATACAGGCAGCCTCAAAATAATATATACAGAAAAACACTGCCTGCATATTAATATATACATCACAGCACAGTCTCCAAATAATATATATAGCACAGCCTCCATTTTATATGTACATTACAGCCACCAAATAACATATACAGCACAGCACATCCTCTATATTATATATTATATATACAGCCCAGGACAGCCTCCAAATAATATATACAGCCCAGCTCAGCCTCCAAATAATATATACAGCCCAGCATAACCTCTAAATAATATATACAGCTTATACAGCACAGCCTCCAAATAATTTATATAGCCAAGCACAGCCTCAAAATTCTATATACAGCACAACCTCCAAAAAATATATACAGCACAGCCTACATATCATATATATATATATAGCCCAACAGCAGCCTCAATAAAGCCCAGCAGCAGCCATCATATAGCCCAGCAGCAGCCTCCATAGCACAGCCTGTATAGCCCAATAGTAGCCTCTATAGCCCAGCAGCAACATCCATAGCCCAGAAGCAGCCTCCATATAGCCCAGAAGCAGCCTCAATAGCCTAGCCTCCATAGTCCAGCAGCAGCCACAATAGCCCAGCCTCTATAGCCCAGCAGCAGGCTCCATAGCCTCCATAGCCTAGCAGTAGCCTCCATAGCCCAACACAGCCTCCATATAGCCCACCAGCAGTATCCATAGCCTAGCCTCCATAGCCCAGCAGCAGCCTCCATAGCCCAGCTCCATAGCCCAGCAGCAGCCTCCATAACCTAATTTCTTTTAGGTTTTGTGGCTGTTGCTAGGTAGCATAGATTTTCTATTGGGTTCATGTCTGGAGACTGGCTAGGCCACCCCAGGAACTTGAAATGCATCTTATGGAACAACTCCTTAGTTGCCCTGATTACGTGTTTCAGGTCATTATCATGGAGGAGGACTCAAACACCTCTTATCTTCAATGTTCTTACTAAGTAAAAAAGGTTTTTGGTCAAACTCTCGTAACACATGACCTCGTCCATCCTCTGTTCAATATGGTGCAGTCATCCAGTCCCCTTTGTAGAAAAGCATTCCCAAAGTATGATGTTTCCACCCTCATGCTTTACAATTGGGAAGGTATTCTTGGGATTATACTTTTCCTTGTTCTTCCTCCAAACATGGCAAGTGTAATTGATATCAAAAAGTTCTATTTTGGTCTCATATGATCACATGACCTTCTCTCATGCTTCCTCTGAATTATCCTGATAGTCATTTCTGAGCTTCAAATGAGCCTGGATATGTGCTGGCATGTGCAGAGGGACCTTGTGTGCCCTGTAGGATTTTGATCTATGACAGTGTAGTGTGCTACTACAGGTGATTTTTAAGAATGTGATCCCAGGTCTAGTCAGGTAATTGACCAGGTCCTCCCGTGTAGTTCTACACTGATTACTGACCTTTCTCAGAATTATTCCTACCCCACAAGGCAATATTTTGCATGAAGCATCAGACCGAGAAAGATGCACAGTCATCTTGGGTTCCTTACATTTTCTAATAATTGCGCCAACAGCTGTTGTCTTCTCTCTAAGCTGCTTTCATATTGTTTTGTAGCCCATCCCGGCCTTGTGCAGGTCAACCCATTTTGTCCCTGGTTTTCTTAGATAGCTCTTTGTTCTTGGCCATGGTGGAGAGGATAGAGTGTGATTGTATGTGGATAGGTGTATTTTATATACTGTAGGTAAGGGGTTCAAACAGGTGCAATTAATAAAAGTAATGAGTGCAAATTAAGAGTGCTTCTGAAAGAAAAGCTAACAGGTATGTGAAATACAGAATTCTTGCTGGTTGGTAGGTGATCAAATACATTTTTCATACAATAAAATACAATTCATAATTATTTAAATATTATACAATGTGATTTTCTGGATTTTTTTTTACATTCTGTTTCCTAGAACTGCAGTGTACGGCTCTGCTTCATTATGTAGGAGGGCAGGGACTGTACAGTTTTCTCTCACTGGAGTTCCCCTTTAATAGTTCAACAACTAGCTGAAGAATCTTGCACAAAAAGGTGTGAAACTAACTCTAGTAAATCTGATCCATTACTCATTTTCAGATGTTTAAAATGTGTCTTAGTTATGTGATAGGCAGACATTATGGTACATATACTGTTAGCTGGGATCTTGACAAATAATTAAGACATTGATGTAAAATGGAAGTTAGAAAATTAGTTATACTATTGTAAAATCTGTCTGAAGCTATGTTAAAGCAAAAGGACAACCTTGGACATACATGGAGCTAACAGGTCTCAGATGTATCCCGAACTTAACGCTTTTACCTCTATAAGGATTTGAACTTTTAACGGGATATCCTTAACTGTATCCATGGAATAGCTTCTTGCCAGAGGAGCAAGCCTGAGGCAAGTGTACTTAAACTATCCAGTACTGAAAGAACAGAACAAAAATGGAGTCACTAAACAATACTGTATTTTGAGTAATAGCCAGGATCAGACAAGTTGGGGTCAAAGTCAGGAGTATTGAAATGATGTATAGAAGTATAGAAATGATGAGGTCAAGATCAAGCTAAATCAGGAATAGGGGATCAACAGATATAGCACCAGAGATGTGTAAGTGTAACCCAAAAACAATTGTCAACTCCTAGAGGACTGGTGGAAGTTGCAATAGGTTGTGGTGATGCTCTATATATCAAAGAACAGAGCACATTACACCTTCTAAGCAGATAGACTTACACACACTCTCCTTAACTAGGCAGCACCAACAGTTCCACACAGAACTGTATTCTAAAGCCATATACACACATTAAGTATTTGATGAGTCACATTCTCAAGACAAAACCAGGAGTGGAACAGTTAGATAAAAAGCATAAATAGTAGAAATACAGGCACCACTTTAGCATTTTTTTTTACCCATTCTTGTTTTTTTTTACTCATAAATACTAAGGTAACAAGTGCATCAAATACTCAATGTGTACACATGGCCCAATTAGTTAGTCAATTCCTGCACTGCCTAGTGTTGCCAACTGTGCCAACTCCTCCAATGCCAGCACTACTTATAGAGAAAAGATTGTGGATATCTGTGTGCTTTATGGATTGGGTTCACACTGCGCCATTGCTTACACGGCTGTTAAGCAGAAACACAGCTAAAAAAGAACATAATGATTTTAGAGGGCAGTCAGGAACTTCATATGTTTTTATTTTTGAATAGAATAAAAAAGTATTTTTTCCTCTCTATAGATGCAGAAAAGGCATTCGACATGGTGAACTGGACATTTATGTTTGAGTCGCTCTTTCAGAACGACCTAAGATCCAACATGCTTGAGTGGATCTCTGCTCTGTATTCTAAGCTGTCTGCCCAGGTGAACATATTTCTATCCTCAGACTTCTCTATACCCAATGGGACTAGATAGAGCTGCCCATTCTCACCCTTAATCTTCATACTCACTTTGGAACTGTTTTCCAGAAGGGTAAAATCCAATGAGGCAATTAGAGGACCTACGGTTTAAGGGGCTCCATAAAAAATTGCAGCATATGCAAATGTCCTGTTTTTTTTCATTAATAAACCTAACACCTCCTTACCAAACTGATGATGAAATTTGATTTATATGGTAGTTTATCAAATTTTGAAATTAATTTCTCCAAATCGGAAGCGTTATCAACACCACCCCCTCCAACTTGATTCCTATAAAGAGGACACATAATTTTAGCTGGGCAAGTTCAGTGATAAATTACCTAGGTATAATGCTTCCCAAGGACACTTTCTTCATGTTCTCCCTTAATTTCCCTAAGCTCCTGCAATCGGTGCAAAATGACTGTTCAAGGTGGATGAGAAATGGTTTCACATAATTTTGGGAGAAGCTCAATCTTTAAGATGAACATCCTTCCCAGGATCTTGTATGCTTTTCAAGCTCTCCCGATCGTAGTTCCCTCGTCCTTCTTCAAAAATCTATCGTCGATACAGTCCAAGTTTATTTGGGGAGACATGCCATATCAGTAAAAAAGTCCTATGTTGCACTAAACTGACTGGTGGTATAGCGTTACCTGGTTTTAGATCCTACTACATAGCTTCCTACTTTTCTAGAAACCTTGTTTGGTGCAGTAATAGGGAGACGAAAGCGTGTGTTGGTGTGGAGCAAGCCTTCACCAATATCCTTCTACCGGCAGTTCCATGTGTAAGGTCTAGTCGGATGAAAAACTTTAAAATACACCCCATGATAGGAGCTACTCTGGCCTGTTGTGACTTACCACTGATTAGAACACACATTTTGCTTTTGGCATCTTCAATGTCCTAGGTAACCCACTCTTCCCTCCGGGATGGAAGACACGGTGTTCCTTTCCTGGATTTATGAGGGACATATTAGGATATCACATTTTGGCACTGGTCACACTAGGCCATCTCGGAAGGACCTCATGAACCCTTGGAATCCCCATGCCTTACACACTTGGAGAGCTAACCAACTAGCACATTTCCTGAAATCTCTCCCACCCAGGCTCTTTAACTCAGGGAATTGGACTCCTTTTGAGGAGGAATGCACTAGTACTTGCCCAGTGAGACATACTTTGTCCCTTGAATACTCACTGATAAATGAACCACTGAAAAACAGTTCAGATTTCAAGCACATTGGGGAGAGGACCTATAACTTCAGCTTTCTCGAGACCAATGGGGGAAAATCTTTGCATTAACACACAAATCCTCTATTTCCTCCTGCTTCCAGATGGTACAGGGTCTGAACCAGATTACACTCCATAGTCCCGGGAGTGAGTCCTCTCTGTTGGAGATGCAGGGAGGAGCGTAGCATTCTACATATATTCTCATCATACAGACACCTGGCCTCATTTTGGGAAAAGGTGCAACTGGTAATTTACAGGATCACTAGTTTTGCTTAGTATCTTAATCTGGCCCTTGTCCTTCTCCATTGCAATGATATTCCACTAAAGACATACCGAAGGTCGCTGTTGAGACATCTAGTTGTGACCGCCAGAGCCTGTATTCCAATTACGTAGAAGAGAGACACTCCTCTCACAATGTCCCTCTGGTTTGCCAAAATCAATGAGATAATGCTGCTGGAGGATATCACGTCAATAATTAACAACTCTCAGGAACAATTCCTTAAGACCTGATTTTATTGGACAGAATTTAAAGGATCAGATGGATATATATCACTGCTGGAAAAGATTTAAATGTATATTATAATCACCATGGCCACCCTTCCCCTCTCTGTTATTCACCTCCCCCCCGATTTCCCAACCTCAACTTAAACTACTTTCTCTATTCTATCTTTCCTTCTCACTGACTATTTCTCCTGTCTTTCTAGTCACCTCTTCCTTAGACATGTTCTTTATCCTTTTCTCTAATGTTAGTTGCTTAGTTTGATTCAGACAGGCTGTGTGACTTGAAAGTACTGACTAAGGGCCCTTTCACATCAGCGTTTTTCGTAATTCGCGGCAGATGCGGTGAAAAAACCGCATCTGCCGCGTTTGCCGCATAACCGTTCCACTTGCGGCGCGGTTGCGGTTTTTCCCATAGGAAGTATAGGGGGACTTGCGGCAGATGCGGCAAGTGCGGTTTTGCACTTGCGGCAGGTGCGGCAGCGAAAAAAAACCGCCGCTGACCGCGGTTTTTTTCGCTGCCGCACCTGCCGCAAGTGCAAAACCGCACTTGCCGCATCTGCCGCAAGTCCCCCTATACTTCCTATGGAAAAAACCGCAACCGCGCCGCAAGTGGAACGGTTATGCGGCAAACGCGGCAGATGCGGTTTTTTCACCACATCTGCCGCGAATTACGAAAAACGCTGATGTGAAAGGGCCCTAAGATAGCGAGCAACTTTGATTATGCCATTATGTGTATTATGTTGGTGCTATGGGAACAGCCCTATGATTATGAGCACCAAACTGAATAGCTGTTTGCTCGGCACTGTCTGGAACTTTAGTGATTGTTATTTACATTGTTTTTCTCGGATTAGCATACTATATCACATTGTAATGTTTCTTTACTAAAGCTAAATTTATCAAAATATATTTTTTCCTATTTTTATTATATGCTACCGTGTTGGCTCTCCTCTAATTAGAATGTAGGTAAAATCATCACAAGTGAATTTACATCAGAAACAGTGAAAGGTTATTGGCACGACCCATTGATTTGTAGGAATAATACTAACTTAATTAAAAATCATTTAAGACTATATTTTAGAACTGAGTATTAATTGGTGACTAATGTGATTATTAATTGTGTTGTCTTGTATTGACAATGAGGAATGTTCATTGAACTGACGTCCAAGGACAAGTTTTAAGTTCATTTCTATGGGAGTCGCTTCCCGACAGAAAATAACTATGACAGCCTAAAATTATTTAATCAAAAGTACAATCTTTTCTCTCTTAGTCTTCTGCTGTTTTCTAGTCTTTCCACAAGTCTTTTTTTTTTTTTTTTGGTACAAACAGAGTCCGCTCGGCCATATAATAAAGAAATGTCATGGTAACTGTTTTCTGTGCAACCACAGATCAACCGTAGTATATTACATCTTCAAGGACATCATTTCGAAAAAAGTCATCACTCTTTCCTTCTTGTCAGTACAATTTATTTTTTCTTTTCTCCCAGCTCAAGATAATATTTGTGTGCTCGAGGTTCTCTTTATTATGAAAGACATATAAATATTTTTTTCGTGATGGCTTTGCTCTCAATACTATTGCGCTTTCTTATTTTTCTTCTTGTGTCTACTGTATGTAGCATCGGAAGTTGTTTAAAAACTTGAAGAATCTGTTCATGGTTTCATTAGTTTTTTTTTTTTGTACAAAATTTCCCTAGATTTCCAGATTGGATTTGTTTGTATAAGACATGAGCACATATTTCTTTCTCTTGTACTGTAGACTGTTTGATTAATTCTGGCATTGCCAAAGGGTAATACATCGCTGACAAAAAGTGAGAAATCAAAAGTAATGCTAAATTGCCTGTCCCTCTTCACTCGCGCTGTTGATTGAAGATCTGCAATGTGACATTTGCTTGACTTTGTATCATGTCTAGATTCTGACAGGGAACCTAATGCCTTCAAATGAAATCTATACATCATGTTTATGATGATAATGTAGTCTAAACTCGCCCACAATTGTCCAGAACATATTTTTATCCAATGATTGTTGACAAATAAGGTACGGTGCTCTGTATTTCATGCTATTTTTCTTTCTAGCACAGATCCTGTCCCTCGAACACTAAACCAGATAGTGGTAATAGCTGAAGGATTATTGGTATAAGGCTGCTTTCGCATCAGCAGTAATCACTGATCGCGGCAGATGCGGTGAAAAAAATGCAAGTGCCGCGATTACCGCATAACGGCCGTACTTGCGGTTCACCTGCGGCAAGCCCCATGGAGCTTGCCGCAGGTGCCGCAAGTGCGGCACAGTTGCGGTTTTGGTACTTGTGGCAGATACGGCCACGAAAAAAACGCGGTCAGCCGCGTTTTATTTCACGGCCGCATGTGCCGAAACCACACTTGTCGCACCTGCCGCACACTTACTGCAAGCCCCATAGACATTGCATGGGGCTTGCCACAGGAGAACCGCAAGTGCGGCCTTTATGCGGTAATCACAGCAGTTACATTTTTTTCACTGCAACTGCCGCGATCAGCGATTACTGCTGATGTGAAAGGGGCCTTAGAGAGGTGTCACACAGCACAATGCAGAAGGTTGAGTGGAGGTTAATTGAACGATGAACGACGGATTTGAGGTCCTGCTCTCAAATCTTCCACCAAACAATCAAGCGATTTTTCACTGAAAGATCACTCGTTTACACGCAATGATGCACAAACTCAAAATCAAAATTCCGGATCGCTTAAGTGATATCGTTCACAAGATTGATATGTGTGATATGGCCCTTGGTATTGTATAAGAAAGCAATGTTTTGGTTTCTGAAATATTCTGATTATTAATTGTATGGTTATTCTATTATTTATTACTACTACGAATACTTTTTAAATTATTAATATTGGTCATTATGTAACTTTAGCTTCCTTAAGTTTTCTATATATTCGAGTATTACACGGGTGCCTGATTCTATCACAACAGATGATTCTAGAGGAGGAAGTGCTGCAGCAGGATGGGTCCGCCCCAATGGTATGATGGAGCGGACACAGGCGCAGGTGATAATTAATACCTGTACCGCGGCCAGTTACCCAGACAGTGTGTGGGTCCCCCATCACAGATGTCCTATAGGTGGAGCTGTTTCCTTTAATTGATCAACCAAACTTGACTGATCAACCAAACTATTGGCTTCTTCACATTTCAGTTAAACTGTAAATTTCCAGTATAGCTGCAACTTACATGATGTCTTATAGGTGCCACTGTTTTCAAGATCAACTTACAGACACACAGACAGGCAGACAGACTGTATGGGGCTTTTATATAGTAGATATAAACTATTTGCCTGGTCACATGAAAATATTTTGCAACTAGCAGGTTTGAAGAAGAAGATTAATGTGGGTAAAATAATCCCACAATGAACAGTGGTGGCCGGAGGGGTAGATACATATAAAGCCGATGACATTCTGAAACAACACAGGATCTGTTTCCTCCTGCCTTGAGAATCAACACAGCTATATTTTTTGATTTTATAATAAATTATTTTCTTAGAACACCTTTTTAAGCATTATTAAGTATTGCATAAATCTTTTACTGAACATAACAAGTATGCTAACAATATATATTTTACTGTAGATAATACAGCTTCTATACTTACAAAGAGGAATGGATTTCGGAGGCAAGAACAGTCTGTGTTTTACTTACCAATTGTTATTGTGGACAGCGGCTCTCCATCGCTTAGTAGCACCAATACCCTCACTATCAGGGTTTGTGATTGTGATGCGGATGGAATTGCTCAGACGTGCAATGCTGAAGCCTACACCTTACCTGCAGGACTAAGTACGGGAGCGCTAATTGCAATATTGGCCTGTGTTTTGACACTATTAGGTAAGCGTTGTATGACTATAACATTATCAAAATGTAGCATGTTGTAACATACCCTCAGAATAAAATGCTCAAAACTGAGTTATAGATAGGATTGGATCAATCCATGATAAATTAAATTTGAGTTAAATTTCCTGAAATCATAAGTCCTTGTGAATTTCAACACTCTGCTATTCATGCATATTGCGCTTATTGAAGCCGGGCCGATCACGTGATCGGCCCATAATGCACTGGGGGAGATCACGTGAGCGGCCCATAATGCACCACACCGCAAGTGACGTTGCGGCTGGTGCTTGATAGTACTACAGAGGGCAGGAGATTACAAATTAAAGAGGTGGCTTGGAAGAAAGAATAATGCCTCCCCAGCGGGGCGTGCGCTGCACCATCGAGGAGGGCACAATGGAGCCTGGGGTCGCCTTTCCAGTCTCCAGCCTCAGGGACTCCTGTAAGTTATAACTTATTTTTCTGCAGCTTTAGGTCAGAGAGGGATAGATAGGGAGCAGCTAGGAAGGTATAGGGACAGGTAGTGATAGTGTAGGGGCTTAGATCCAGGTGACAGGTTCCCTTTAACTGCATCAATAAGGAGAGATATGGTAGGTGGAAGAAGCAGTACCAATGTAATTGATTAATGTACACACTTCTCATCCTTGTCTTACAAAAGGTTGAATCTTTCCTCTCTTCTCTCCTCTTATCTCTCTCTCTCTTCTCTCCCTTCCTCTAATCATCCCAAAGGATATATGAGCAATTTAATCACAATTAAAGAAAATGTTTGGTAAAAAAAATGAACCCTGTTAATGCTAACTTATAAAGGTTTGATCATCTCTACTGATTGCACAAACACTAAACCTAAAAATTAATGCTTAACCCCTTAAGGACCGAGTCACTTTGCAGCTTAATGACCAGACCATTTTTTGTAATTCTGACCACTCTCCCTTTATGAGGTAATATCTCTGGAACGCTTCATTGGATCCTAGCGATTCTGAGATTGTTTTTTCGTGACATATTGGGCTTCATGTTAGTATTAAATTTAGGTCGATAATTTTTGCGTTTATTTGTGAAAAAATAAAAAATTTGGCAAAAATTTTGAAAATTTAGCAATTTTCAAATTTTTAATTTTTATTCTGCTAAACCAGAGAGTTATGTGCCACAAAGTAGTTAATAAATAACATTTCCCACATGTCTACTTTACATCAGCACAATTTTGGAAGAAAAAAAAAAATTTGGTAGGACGTTATAAGGGTTCAAAGTTCATCAGCAATTATTCATTTTTCCAGCAAAATTTACAAAACCAATTTTTTAGTGACCTCATCACATTTGAAGTCCCTTTGAGGGGGTACATGACAGAAAACACCCAAAAGTGACACCATTCCAAAAACTGCACCCCTCAAGCTACTCAAAACTATATTCAAGAAGATTATTAACCCTTCAGGTGCTTCACAGGAACTAAAATAAAGTTGAAGGAAAAAATGGACATTTTAATTTTTGTAACAAAAATGTTCTTTTAGCCTCAATTTTTTCATTTTCACATGGGCAACAGGATAAAATGCATCCTAAAATTTGTTGGGCAATTTCTCCTGAGTACACCGATACCTCATATGTGGTCATAAACCACTGTTTGGGCGTACGGCAGGGCTCAGAAGGGAGGGAGCGCAATTTGAATTTTAGAGCCAATTTTCCATTCAAAAAGTGAAATGGCGCTCCTTCACTTCTGAGCCCTGCCGTGCGCCCAAACAGTGGTTTATGACCACATATGAGGTATCGGTGTACTCAGGAGAAATTGCCCAACAAATTTTGGGATGTATTTTATCCCTTTGCCCATGTGAAACTGAAAAAATGTAGGCAAAAAGAATTTTTTTGTGAAACAAAAGTGTTTTTTTTAATTTTTATGGATTAATTTGTGAAGCATCTGGGGGTTGAAAGTGCTCACTATGCATCTAGATACCTTCCTTAGGGGTCTAGTTTCCAAAATGGGGTCATTTGTGGGGGAGCTCCAATGTGGAGACACACGGGGACCCTTCATACGCGACATGGTGTCCGCTAACAATTTGAATGGAAAATGAGCTCAAATTGTTAGCGGACACCATGTCGCGTTTGGAGGGTCCCTGTGTATCTCCACATTGGAGCTCCCCCACAAGTGACCCCATTTTGGAAACTAGACCCCCGAAGGAACGTATCTAGATGCATAGTGAGCACTTTGAACCCCCATATGCTTCAGAAATTCATCCGTAAAAATGAAAAAGCACTTTTTTTTCCACTAAAAAATTATTTTTTCATTATTACAGATCAATTTGTGAAGCATATGGGGGTTGAAAGTGCTCACTATGTACCTAAATATGTTCCTTTGGGGGTCTAGTTTCCAAAATGGGGTCACTTGTGGGGGAGCTCCAATGTGGAGACACACAGGGACCCTCCAAACGCGACATGGTGTCCGCTAACAATTTGAGCTCATTTTCCATTCAAATTGTTAGCGGACACCATGTCGCGTTTGGAGGGTCCCCGAAGTGTCTCCACATTGGAGCTCCCCCACAAGTGACCCCATTTTGGAAACTACACCCCCAAAGGAACATATCTAGATGCATAGTGAGCACTTTCTACCCCCAGGTGCTTCACAAATTGATCTGTAAAGATGAAAAAAGAAAATTTGTGTGGAAAAAAAAAGTGCTTTTTCATTTTTATTGATGAATTTGTGAAGCATCTGGGGGTTCAAAGAGCTCACTATGCATCTATATATGTTCCTTAGGGGGTCTGGTTTCCGAAATGGGGTCACTTGTGGGGGAGCTCCAATGTGGAGACACACCGGGGCCCTCCAAACGCGACATGGTGTCCGCTAACAATTTGAATGGAAAATGAGCTCAAATTGTTAGCTGACACCATGTCGCGTTTGGAGGGTCCCTGTAGGTCTCCACATTGGAGCTCCCCCACATTTGACCCCATTTTGGAAACTAGACCCCCAAAGGAACATATCTAGATGCATAGTGAGCACTTTGAACCCCCAGATGCTTCACAAATTGATCCATAATAATGAAAACAGAAATTTTTTGTGGAAAAATAAGTGCTTTTTCATTTTTACGGATGAATTTCTGAAGCATATGGGGGTTCAAAGTGCTCACTATGCATCTAGATATGTTCCTTCGGGGGTCTAGTTTCCACAATGGGGTCACTTGTGGGGGAGCTCCAATGTGGAGACACACGGGGACCCTCCATACGCGATATGGTGTCCGCTAACAATCTGAGCTCATTTTCCATTCAAATTTTTAGCGGACACCATGTCGCGTTTGGAGGGTCCCCGTGTGTCTCCACATTGGAGCTCCCCCACAAGTGACCCCATTTTGGAAACTAGACCCCCAAAGGAACGTATCTAGATGCATAGTGAGCACTTTGAACCCCCAGGTGTTTTACAAATTGATCCGTAAAAATTAAAAAAGAAACTTTTTGTGGAAAAAAAAGTGCTTTTTCATTATTACGGATCAATTTGTGAAGCATCTGGGGGTTCAAAGTGCTCACTATGCATCTAGATATAATCATTTGGGGGTCTAGTTTCCAAAATGGGGTCACTTGTGGGGGAGCTCCAATGTGGAGACACACAGGGGCTCTCCATACGCAACATGGTGTCCACTAACAATTGGAATTGTTAGCGGACACCTTGTAGGATATGAAGAGCCCCTATGTGCCTAAACATTGGAGCTCCCCCACAAGTGACCCCATTTTGGAAACTAGACCACCCAAGGAACGTATCTAGATGCATAGTGAGAACTTTGAACCCCCAGGAGCTTCACAAATTGATCCGTAAAAATGAAAAAAGAAACTTTTTGTGGAAAAAAAAGTGCTTTTTCATTTTTATGAATGAATTTGTGAAGCATCTGGGGGTTGAAAGTGATCACTATGCATCTAGATATGTTCCTTCGGGGGTCTAGTTTCCAAAATGGGGTCACTTGTGGGGGAGCTCCAATGTTCAGGCACACAGGGAGGGGCTCTCCATACCCGACATGGTTTTCGCTAACAATTGGAGCTAATTTTCTATTGAAATTGTTAGCGGACACCATGTCGCATATGGAGAACCCGTGTGCCACCAGCACAAGGGCAACTGGTAGAGTTGGGGTACAGCACCAGAAAATGCCGCCTCTAATGAATGCGCTATTTTCTTGGGTGGCTGTGGGTTGAAATTTGCAGCGTGGGGGACCCACAACATTTGAGTCTCTCCACGCTGAGGATTCCAGTCAGCCAGCTACCAAGTTGTATCTGGCTGGCTACAAATACAGCGAAGGCTTTTTTTTACTTCTAGAACTAATTCTAGAAAAAAAAAATGATGTGGGGCTCCGCCATATTTTTGGTCCAGCCAGGTACAACTTGGCAGCTACAGACTGCTAGCAACCCCCAGCTGCCTCGTTGTACCTGGCTGCAACCAAAAATACAGCGAAGCCCATTTTTTTTTATTTCTAGAACTAATTCTAGAAAAAAAAATGACGTAGGGCTCCGCCATATTTTTGGCCCAGCCAGGTACAACTAGGCAGCTGGGGGCTGGAATCCTCAGCATGGAAAGGCCCAATCGTTCTGGGCCCCCCATGCTGCGAATTGCAGCCCGCAGCCGCCCTAGAAAATGGCGCATTCATTGAAGCGCTATTTTCTGGCGCTGTACCCATGCTCTTCCAGTTGCCCTGGTGCCGGTGGCAAACTGGGTAATAAAGGGGTTAATGCCAGCTTTTTATTGGCAGCTGGCACTAAGCCCGAGATTCATAATATAGGCCCAATGTTAGACCCGCCATTAGGAATCTCTGGTAAATAGTCAGAAAATACACACAGAGAAAAATCTTTTTATTTGAAAAAAAAACACAAACAAAATTCGGACTCCATCTTTATTATAAAGATCCGACGTAGTCCACAACGAAGGTCCCACGACGCTCGATCGCCTCCGACGTAGTCCACAACGAAGGTCCCACGACGTTCGATTGCCTCCGACGTAGTCCACAACGAAGGTCCCACGACGCTCGATTGCCTCTGCTCAATCCAGAGACTGCAGCAAGGGATCAAGTGTCCTCTTCCTACAGTCTCAGGGGTCAGAGTTATGGTGCACTGTATGACAATGATCAGTTATACAGTGCACCATGACTATGATCCCAGAGACTATAACAAGAGGACACTTGATCCCTTGTTGCACCCATCCATCCACCTATGCACCCATCATCCACGCACGCACATCCACGTACGCACATCCACGTACGCACATCCACGTGCTGACATCCACGCATGCACACAACCACGCACGCACATCCACGTACGCACACATCCACGCACGCACACATCCACGCACATCCACGTACGCACATCCACGCACGCACATCCACGTACGCACATCCACGTATGCACACATCCACGTACGCACACATCCACGCATGCACACATCCACGCACATCCACGTACGCACATCCACGCACGCACATCCACGTACGCACATCCACGTACGCACATCCACGTGCTGACATCCACGCACGCACATCCATGCATGCACACATCCAGGCATGCATGCTGACATCCACGCACATCCACACAGACATCCACGTGCATCCACATCCACGCACATCCACGTACGCACACATCCACGTACGCACACATCCACGCATGCACACATGTACGCACATCCACGAACGCACATCCACGTACGCACATCCACGTACGCACATCCACGTACGCACATCCACGTACGCACATCCACGTACGCACATCCAAGCACGCACATCCACGCATGCACACATCCATCCATTCACCCATCCATCCACCCATCCATCTATTCATTCATTCATTCATTCATTCATACTTACCCATCGATGAGAAGGAGGAGCCACACCGGAGACTGCAGAGGACTCGGAGGCCGACGGTGCAGGCGCGTGCAGCCCGGAATAGGGTGAGTATGAGCAGGGGGGTGAGCAGAAGCAGGGGGTGGGTAGGAGCAGCGGGGTGGGTAGGAGCAGGGGGAGGGAGCCCTGCAACTTGACCGGCGGGCACATGAGCCCGCGGCCCGCCGGTAGAAACACCAGGAGGGCGGGCGGATGGCGGGGAGCGGTATGGGGGGGGTGCCGGCCGGACACAGGGGGGAATGGCACAGGGGGGGCTGGACAGGACACAGAGGGGGGCTGGATGGAGCGGGGACAGAAGCCAAAGGGGATCGGAGTATTAGATAATGGCCGCGGGTGCAGTGCAGCCCGCCGGTAGAAACACCAGGAGGGCGGGCGGATGGCGGGGAGCGGTATGGGGGGGTGCCGGCCGGACACAGGGGGGAATGGCACAGGGGGGGCTGGACAGCACACAGGGGGGGCTAGACAGGACACAGAGAGGGGCTGGATGGAGCGGGGACAGGACACAGGGGGCCCGGAGAATTAGATAATGGCCGCATAATGGTGCAGTGCAGCCCGCCAGCATATAAGTATGTTTGGGGGGAGGAAGGGGGGGTTAGGGGTTAACAGGGGTGCCCACACCTCTGCCCCTGACCCTTAGCTGTCACTGACAGCTTTTAGATTTGAGCTGTCACTGTTCGTTTAGAAGCAGTGACAGTTCAAAGCCATGACGAGTATACTCGTCATGATGCGGGAACTGACATCTTTTCATGACGAGTATACTCGTCATTAGTCGTTAAGAGGTTAAAGCGAAGCTGCCAGAACAAAAATCCATATGTAATTAATATAATTTTCTAGTTCCTGTAGTGAAGCTCTTTCTATTCATGAATTTCTTTTAATTATACTCACCCCCATCGTCAGTAAACTGCAAAAAAAAAAGATTAATTCCATCTGTCAATCACAGTGAGTGATTACTTAATTCTCTGCTGCCCACTTCCCAGGGATGAATATTTATGTAGTGACATCACTGCCTGCTCTGCAGCTCTGACATCTTCAGATTTTCCTCTACCATTAAGCAGTGTCATTTTGTATATCAGAGGCATATGTGTAGCGTGTGTGATTCACCGTTGCCAGGTACTCAGCTCTCGGGCGCTGGCTACGGTCACAGATCGGTGCCCGGGGCTGCGTGGGCACGGTGGTCAATTGCACGGAAGGGTTAATAGTAAAGTCTTATGTCGTGACGCCACCTGTGGGTGTCCGGTGATGGCACCGGCTCTGCTTGGACCTCCAGGCGATGTGGGGCAGCTGGGATGGATTCGCTCCCCACAGGATGAGCTATGATCCCCGGGGTCAGTGGCTACCTTGTTGGAATACGGCAGCTCAGTTGGTATAATGCAAATAGTGATAAAGCGACAGTTCAAAGGGAATACACAGACACAGTGCTCCTCTGAATGAGTCTTTACTGTTGTTCTTGCAGGTCAACGGGTACACACTTTACTGTTCAGACCTTCGGTAACGGACCGGGTGGTCCCAGTGATGGATAGTGTTCCTCCAAAGCTCCACTGTCTCTTTCTAGTGTCCTACTGTCCCTGGTTACTCTTCGCTTGCTCTCATGTGTCAGACCAGGGTACTGGGGAACCTTTAGTGAGGACTCAAGCCGGCGGCTTTCCAACTCCTTAGGAGTCCCCTGAACCCCAATGGTGGGTACCCCTCCGGCACAGCCGCGGTGATGGTGATTGGCGTGATGTGCTCCTATGAAGCTTCCTATCACTCCAGTTTACAGTACAGAGATGGACTTCTATACTGTCTCGGAACCGGTCTCCGGATGGACTGGGCGCGGGCGTTTTGGACCCGTTACTTGGTTACTGGTACTTGGCCCCTTTCACGTCTGGGTCACCGCTTCTCGGTGCCCTCCCCATTAGGTCTCTGGTTCTGATGTCTGCCTTGCACTTCTCTCTCCCAAGTTCTAACTTTCTGTTCTGCTCTTACCCCACACTCAACTTCTCACACTCCTCCCACCAGGACCCTATTGGTCCTCTGTCGCTGGATGTTGTGTGTGGTGTATGGAGCCTTGGAGTTAACTCATTCATCACTGAGACGGAAAATACTGCACCTGTGGTCAGGGGTGCAGTACCCTCCTGTGACGCACTCGTTGTGGGGCGCCACATGTGCTGTCTGAGATATTTCCATGTGTTTATAAGAACATTTGTTCATAGCTCAGCAGATACACATATTACATGTATGCAGGAAAACACATGTTCATATAAACACATAGAAATCTGTCACAGACAGCACAGACTGTACCACATCCATCTCCCCCTCCACAGCAGCTTGCACAAGATTTTCAGTAACTGACTTCAAGCACAGAGGGAGGGACAGACTACCAGCTTGGATAGGTGTGGTTATTTAAATAACATTTACACATGCTGTATTATTCAGCAGTGAAAGTAATGAACTGGACTAGTGCAGCCAACTACCTGCAGAATGTGAAGATGCTTATAGCAAGAGAACTACAGAGGTACTGTAATGATCTTTGCATGTTTTAAAAGGGCTGCTCAGGCACTATTCAAGTGTACTATTAGTATCATACTGAAAAATGAGGTGACAGAGTCCCTTTACGTTAAACAAGAAATATATTTGCCATCACTGTTAATTATCACCATTACCTAAATGATCCTGAAACAGTAGAATTCCAGTGGTTAATCTCTTATTGATCAGTTCCATTTTTATCTGATGATTGGCAAATAAAACTTGAAAGAAATAAGTGTATCGATTCGCAGAGGGTTTGAGCAGAATTTCTTGAAATTTGCGGTTGCATGCAAATTTTAACATTTTGAAATTTGATTTGCGGTTTGCAAAAAAAAAACTTGCCCGCCACCATTTCCCACACTACTGAAGCATCTGAAAGCAGGCACATGTCAGTTTGCATTACTAAGCTGGTCTCCCCATAATGGCCTGCAGATTATCATACCTCATACAGTGGTATTCAGTAAAGGTTTAACAGGCCAGATAAACCCGCGGACCAGACTATACATGGGATTAAAGTTGCCTAGAACAGGTTATACCCAGGTATATTATAGCCTAGGCCAAACTATACCCCAGGGTATAAATTGGCCTAGGACAGATTATACTCCTCCAGGACAGAATATACCATTGCTGCTGTAGGTCTGATTTTTCATGCTTATGGATACGATTGAGTTATAAACTCAAGAATTACTTTTTGTAATTTTTCAATACTTTATTGTGGGTTCAGCTTTGTCTGAAAAGTGAGAAAGCTAAGTGACTTAACTCCTAAAGAGGAACCTTTCAGCTCATTTTTGCACCCAAACCTATCACTACCTGGCCCTGCAGCTTCCTAGTACATCTCTAACCATCACTGTCTGAGCTAAAACTGTACCATAATGGTTGTAAAAAATGAGTTTAACACTTACACTTCCTTATGCTAATTAGGCATCTTGACTACTCTATGTAGTCACTCTAGGTATTCTCCAGGGCTCCATCTCACCCTGGCTGCATGTTTATCACACTCCAGTAGGTGAGATAATTGAATTCCCAGGTGTTTTTCCAGCTCCTCAATTCAAATCTCCTTAAGTGTAGGATGCCACAGCATATTTCTTGTAAGGTGTATCTGCCGACTCATAATGCACAGTGTGAATACTCTGAAAACCGTCAGACTGAGGGCTTCTGAGCATGCGAACTGCGCATTATGAAGTCGGCTGTTACACCTCGCAAGGAATAGCAATGCGCAGGTGTGGAAATGATGCTGCCATGGCATGGCATCCTACATTTAAGAAGATTTGAATTCAGGAGCCACGAACATGCCTGGGAATTTAATTATTACACCTACTGGAGTGTGGTAAACATGCGGCGAGGGTGAGATGGAGCCCTGGAGAGTAACAAGAATGACAACATAGAGTAGTCAAGATGCCCAATTAGCATACGGAGGTGTAAGTAACAAACTCATTTTTTACAACCATTATAGTACAGTTTTGCTCAGACAGGGATGGCTAGGGATGTACTAGGAAGGTGCAGTGACAGGTAGTGATAGGTTTGGGGGCAAAATTGAGCTGAAACTCACTACACTACAATATTAACGTGCAAAGGTAAACACTGATAACAACATTAAAATGTTCATACTTGTATTCAAGATAAAGTGCATGTTCTGTGGTTGACTGCAGATTGAATCTTTCAAGATATTAACTACTAGATGAGGCTCCAATGCTTATGCATCAGGAGGGTAGTGGTGTCATGATGTGAGCAGTCTCTGTGGTGCTTGGGGCTGCAGTTGCCTCTCCCCCATGTGCTCTGCCCCATGTGTGCTGTTTCTCTCTCCATGTGCTGTCTTGTTTGACCTGTCTTCCCCCTGTGCTCGCTCCTTCTACCAGTCTCCCCCTTTTGCACTGTCTATCCCCTGTGCGCTCTCTCTCCCCCGTTTGTTGCCTTCTCCCGTGGTGTGCTTTCTTCTCCTCTCATGTGTTCTCTCCTTTGAGCTGTCTCTCCCATAAGTTCTCTCTTTCCTTACCCCTCCTTTTTTGTGCTCTCTTCCCCATGTGTGCTCTCACTGCCCCCTGTGTGCTTTCTCTGCCTCCTGTGTGCTCACCCCTCTCCTCTGTGAGCTTTCTCTCACCCCTGTGTGCTGTCTATGGACCACTGTGCGTTCTCTCTTCCCTTGTGCACTCTCTCTGGACCCTGTGTACTTTCTTTGGCCCAGCATGTGCTTGCCCTTTCCCTGTGCGCTTTCTCTGCCCACCTGTGTGCTCTCTCTACACTCCTCTGCTTTTTCGCCCCAGTTGTGTCCAAAGATGACAGTAACATTAGTGTGCATGTGTGCACTGGGTCACTCCACTGGCATCTTTGTATACCGAGGTGTCCAAAGTTGGCGGTCATCTGAGTAAGTGTGCATATGCACCGGGTGTATGCGTGTGCACTTACCTAGGTGGTGATGTGTCAGCAGCGGATGCAGTTTTAGGTGGTGGCGATTGCGGCACTACTGGCAGTACTGCGCAATGCCAGTAATGCCAGTGGGTGTTATATTTGCACTGCCCTCTGTGCGCTCTCTTTGCCCTGCCCGTGCGCACTTTTTTCGCCCTGCGCCCTCCTGTACTAGCTCTCTGTCCCCCCTGTATACACTTTTAGCCTTTTGTGTGCACTCTCTGCCCACTCTGTGCACTGTCTCTGCCCCTGATCTAATGCTCTCTGCCCCCCTGTGTGCGCACTCTGTCTCCTCATTCATGCTCTGCTCCCCTTTATGCTCTTTTAGTCTCCCCTGTGTGTGCTCTCTGCCCCCCAGCAGTGGCAGCATGAGAAGGATAATGGCTGCATGAGGAACTATGCCTGCGCACGCATAGTTTTTTTTCTAATTATGCGCCTGGAAAAGAAAAATCACACATACATGATCGTTTTTGATCAGAGTTATAGATAAAAATCACTCATACAAGTCATGGGGTCATTGAATATCACAGACAGCACACAGATGGCATCTGTGTGCTGTACTTGGTTTATATGGAAATGTTTATGAGAAGCTTTACAGTTTTTGTTTCCTTTCATTAGTGAATAATCACTGATGAACCAATGATGGTAAAAACTGACACATTGACCAATTACTGATTAGATCCAAAAGACTGATAAACAATGATCCATGTTTAAATGTATGAAAAAAAATCACAGATGTCTAAGTGTTGCATTAAGTACATATTTTTTTTATAATTCTGTGTTCCAAAGAATATTTCTTCAGATTTTTGCTATATAATTTAAGAGCACTATGAGGTAGGGGAAGAAAGCCAGATTCCACCAATGTGTCACTTAGGGCCACATCACACACACAGATATCTGTGCAGATATTGTTCATAGATCTCTGGTTGCAGTGAAATCATGGACACATTGTTCCATTTTGTAGCAGTATACAAATGGAGCCATGTGTCCATGATTTCACTGCAACCAGAGATCTGCAAACAAAATCTGCACAGATATCTGTGTGTGTGACGTGGCCCTTACTCAGCTTTGTATTGCTGATTTGATACAATCTCTGTTTTATTAGCAGGAGGTCATCTATACATTACAAGCTACCCTTAGGCTGGAAACATACTATCTGATTCACATGTGAGTCTCTTGGACGAGACTCGGATCAGTCACCCTGAACATCCTTCGTCCTCTCTGGACGGGAGTGGGATGCTGTCCAAAAACACAAGCAGCTGACATTCCCGTCCTTAAAAGGGCTAGGACGTTCAGGGTGACTGATCTGAGTCTCGTCCAAAAGACTCGCATGTGAGTCGGATAGCGTGTTTCCAGCCTTACACTTCCTACCCCAACTTTGCCTCCTCTGCTGAGTAACAGCTTTCTTTTAATGTACACTGTACATAGAAAACTGTTGGGGTGGGTGAGGTTGCACAGGGGTCAACATTCTAAGTTTTGCTATATCTTCAATAGCAAAAACTGATTCTATCAAAAGTGCTGCTTGCAATAGACTAACTGATACATCACTGGAATCAAGGTCTTCATCCATGTCAGATGACATAGCAAAAACCTGGTGTTAGGTTCTTTTTCAGTGTTGATTGTAAAAATACCCTTTCTGCCTGTTGTACCTGCCCAGGCACATTGAGGTCAAGTGTACATTAAAAATGGCTAATGTACATCACTACTCTAATTCTTTTTGGCTGTGATATTGTTGACTTTCTTGAACCTCAACCCTTGAATAATCCTGGCCATAATTCCATCATCTCACTTATTGTTGAGGGCTTTAGTGTTGCCCAATATTCTTTTTAGAGCGATTCTTGTGTGGTCAACTCAGAATAACAATTTCTAGGCAATGAAAATTCCCTGTCTGACATTTTTTATTTTAATGTTCACTTCTGGGTGAATGGTGCATGCAGATCTCATTTTAGTTACTTGAGCTTGTATGACAGTTGCCCTGGGGGACGATGGTAGGGAGGCAGAAGAGTTGATAAGCCCTCTACAGGTAGGGCTGACCCCCAGGGCAGCAAAAGGTACCTGAGTGAGTTGGTAGTTATGTTTCTGGTGCTCACGATACGTCAATAAAGTTCACAGACACAGCGGATTGCAGTCTTCAGGTCTTTTGCTCAGTGCAACAGCCTGCTGAGCACAGGGTTCTCGGAGGCAGGGATCCAGCTACTCTTGGATAGGAGGATGATACGTAACTGGCACCCTTCTTTGTCATCTCACACTGCGCATGCTTCACCCTCATGCCTTGCGCCTTGCCAAACATAGCTTTGAGCCAGTAGCCGTGGGCTTTTCTTAGGGGTAAACCTGCAGCATTTCCCCTTATCCCTATGGTTGCCATCTTTTCAGCAGATGTGTGCGGTTGTCTTCCGTGGCACCTTGAAAGTACCACTGCGTCCGGGCTGCTAGCTGAACCTTGTCTGTCCTCTCCACTAGTCTTGGGGTTCCAGGTGCCTCTTTCTTGTGGCCTGGTCCCTCCACTTGCCTGTGCCTTACAATGGATACAAGCCCCACGGGTGGATTGTTCACTGCACATGCTCTGGGACCCTCTCTTCCTCCTGCAGCCACCTGGTTCTCTTTCTTTGCTCCTCAGTCTGGCCTCAGGATGAGCTCCTACTTGCTCCAGTCCTCTGAACACTTCTCTTAAGTTCTTTCCCTTCTGTGAAAGGTTTTCTTTCTCTAGCTTCCCTACAATTCAACTCTAGCTGCTTTACTGTCCTTTGCTGTTAAACGGTCTTTCTCCTTCTACTGTTCAACTTTCTATACTGCTTTCTAGATCTTTTTCACTCTATTTATACCCTTTTTCACGTGTCCCACGTCATCTACGTGTGTGCTTCCTAACTTGACTCCTCCCAGGTGCTTCCTCTAACTACTTCCTCTCCACCCATCACCACTACCCTGGTTCCTCTTCCAGGCAGGATTAGGAATGGTGCTCTCCTGAAGGAGCAATCTCGTATTAACCCTGACCTAGACCTAGTGTAGTGTACATGGCCTGGGTGTCCCAGCACTGGTCTGTGTTCCTCTTACCCGAGAGTGGGATACTACACCCTAACAGGGAAGCAGTACCTGTGTGGCGACTGGATCTGCAGGGGCACCACACCACCCATTGGAGGTTGCAATCTTAAGGTCTCATAAAGACATCCATGAAATTTTAAATATATATAAAAATACAGGGTTTTATTCATCAGTCTTTGGGTCAGACTTTCAGTGTCCGTTCAGTGTGTCCATTTATTATACCATCAGTGGTTCATTAGTGATTTTTCACTAATGAATAAAAAGAAAACTGCAAAGGTTTTCCAATCCTATAGAGCTTACACACATGGCCATTTAGGTCCATAAATATTTAGCTACTTACCAAAACCTTTTCCAGACACGGTTATATTTTCTCTATGGGCCAAAGTGCAGACTCTTATCTTTAATTTGGGGGTATTTATATCCTAATTACAATAACAGTTTAGGAATTACAGCTCTTTTTAATGTACTGTATTTGCCTCTTTTCCAAGGGACAAAAGTAATTAGACAATCATCTCAAAAGCTCTTTAATGTGCTGCATAGACTATGCACATAATCCTTCATGAATTAAGCAGTTAAAATGTCTGGAGCTTATTCCAGGTGTTGCAAGTGCATTTGGAATCTATTGCTGTGGACCCACAACATGCTGTCTAAAGAGCTGTTGGTAAAAGTAAAACAAACCATTATTAGGCTGAAAAAAAAATGAATCTATAAGATCTGTAAGATAGCAGATATAATACAAGTGATCTAATAAAATTATTGGTACATTTTGCAAATAAAAGAGCACACTGATGAGCTTCAGAACTCAAAAAGATCTGGACATCCATGGAAGACAACAGTGGTAAATGATAACAGAACCCTATTCATGGTGAAGCAAAACATCCATCCAAGTGAAAGACACTCTCCAGGAAAAGGGAAGAGGAGCAGCCGATAGGCAATGGGATCAGAATCAGGAGCAGACAGAGCAATCCAAGATTGCATCAAAGTGCCACCAGCAGGTACAAGGTACAAGGTTCAGCCACAGACAAAACAGTTGCGAGACTCATTAATTTTGCCAGAACTCCTGCCTCAGACATGCCACAAGTACAAAATGAAAGTGGTGAATACCAGATATATGAGTCAGTGAGGGAGTTGGGAGGACATGTTGCTGTCTTCCCTGATAACATTTTTTCCTTGAAACCTTAGCCATAAGCAATTCTCTCTGCTTATCCATATCAGTTGGTTTATGGGCCCATGATGAAGGATGTGTTTTGTGGTGGTGCCACAATGCTCTTCAGCCCATCTTCCCTTAGTGCATAAATTAACACCTATCATACTGTATATTAGGCAAGGTCTGCAAAAAGTAACCCACCCCAATGTAACAGCAGAGGGGAGAATCCATGATCTAGAGGATAAAATACATCAGATAATCTGGGAATCACAGAGGCAGGATAAGCAGACCTAGGCTGTACTGTCTTAAACAGACGACTTGGAGAAGAGATTCAGGCAAGTATTGTAAGGGTGGCTGATATCTCAGGAAAAAACAGGAGGAGGTAATCCTACTGTGCACTCCGACAATTCATTTATGTAATTTGCAGATTTCTTATTCTATGCTCTACCTATCAAATATCAGAATGGTAGCCTTGGAACAGACTTTATTTTCTGAACATCCTAAAGAAGCACTACGCTAGGTGGATCTCAATGAGCAACAAATTTGTCAGAGTTCACAATGATGACTCCTCATATCCCAAGCTATGAGCAGTAAGTGTTATTCTGATTGTTAGCTGCAGCAAAATCCCTTTTTAGCTATTTATTTACCCAGTAGAACTTATATATTGTCTTATGTACTACTATAGCATGCTCCCGAGGCACATTTTGTTACCTAGTCTGTCCAATTACTCCATGTTTGATCACAGAATGGACTTATTTATTCTGCCATCATCAAATGGAACTGTACTTTTGTGTTACTTCTTTGCTTATGGGGCCTAATGTATTAATAAAGTACTGCACAGTTTGCTATTCCATTGTTAATTATTTTGAGCATATACTGGTGCATTATAGTATATCTACCCTGGTATATAGGATGACTATTAACAAAAGCTGTCTTCATACTTCTTGGCTCATATGTATTTTGGCAGTATAGCTAATAATATCAAATTTAATTTACAGTATTTTAGAGAAGTGGTCGACTCGCCTTGCGCAGTAGGCGATTCGCCTTCTACAGTTTGCAAGAAAGTCACCTAGCCATAAAATCGCAAAAATGAACCAGATATGGATTAATCATAATTTCCAATCAAGCCATTTTTTCAATTAATTATAGATTTTTACACGACTGTGAGAGCAACCAATTACAGACACTGGCACAGAGGGTGGGGGCTCAGTCTTACTGCAACCAATCAAAGGTGCTGTGACAGAGGAGGGCTGGGGATACATGGGTATTTGTATAAGGTATTTGTATGAGTGGAACCAGAAGCAGTGTGACAGCTGCGCAGAAAGTCAGTAAGTATGAGGTCTGAGATCACGTTTGGGTCAAGTCTGTTCCCGAGCCAGACTTTTATTTTTAAGTCCGGCTGCACTCAGCAAACCTGACCATCTGCAGGTTCATATGGACAATAACCCAAAACATACTGTGAAAATAACTAGGAGTTTTTCAAGGCAAAAAAGTGGAATATTCAACAATTGCTTGAATCTATCAGAACTCAATCCTATCAATAATACATTTCAAATGCTTAATGCAAAACTTAACTTGCAGTGAAGGTCTGGCAAAGTATCACAGAGGAGAAAACCCAGCGTTTGGTGATATCCCTGTAAACTTCAGGCAGTCATTGCCTGCAAATGATCTTCTACAAAGTATTAACATGAATATTTTATTTACCCTTATTTTTTGCTGAATATAAGATGCATCCCCAAATTTGGTGAAGGGAAAGAGAAAAAAAATAATTTTTAATGTTAAATGGGGTCCGTCTAATAATGCCAGTGTATGTCTTACAAATTATATATATGTCCCACATCCTCGTAGATGAACTCCCCCATCCTGGTACACATAGCCCCCATGCTGGCACACTCTCCCTCCATGCTGACATACTGTCTCCCAATGCTGGCACACTGTCCCCACATGCTGGCACACTGTCCCCCCATGCTGGCACACTGTCCCCCATGCTGGCACACATGAGCCCCCATACTGAAATACTGTCTCCCCATGCTGGCACACTATCCCCCCATGCTATCATACTGTCCCCCCATGCTGGTACGGTCCCTCATGCTGGTACACATGAGCCCCATGCTGGCAAAGTCACCCATGCTGGTACACATGAGGCCGCATGCTAACACAGTCCCCCCATGCTGGCATAGTCCCCCCATGCTGGAACACTGCTCCCCATATTGGCACAGTCCCCCCATGCTGGCACAGCCCCCCAATGCTGGCACAGACCCCCCTATGATGGCACAGTCCCCCGATGCTGGCACAGTCCACCTCATGCTGGTACAGATCCCCTATGCTGGCAAAGATCTCCTATGCTGATATAGACCCTCCCTATGGTGGCAGAGACCCCCCCATGCTGGCACAGTCCCCCAATGCTGGCAAAGACCCCCATTCTGGCACAGACACCCTATGCTGGCACAGTCCCCCCCCATGCTGGCACAATGATCCAAGCTGGCACAGTCCCCTCATGCTGGCACAGACCCCCCATGCTGTAACAGTTCACCCCATGCTGGCACAGACCCCCCCTATGCTAGTACACAGCCCCCTATGCTGGGACAGTCCCCCCCATGCTGGCACAGTTCCCCCATGCTGGCACAGACCCCCCCCATGCTAGCACAGCCCCTCATGCTGGCAGAGACCCCCCTATTCTGGCACAGTCCCCCCATGCTGGCACAGTCCCCACATGCTGACACAGACCCCTCATGCTGGCACAGACCCCTCATGCTGGCACAGTCCACCCCATGCTGGCATGACCCCCCCAATGTTGGCGCACAGAGCCCCCACAGAGCACACACTTAAAAAAATAATAAACTAGCATACTCACCTCTCTCACTACTCACTGCTGCCGTCACCATCCCCACTGTCTGCTTATACTGGCATCCGGTCCTGTGAGCAGCGCACAGCATTAATGTTACTCTGCAGATGATGCTCACATGATCAGAGGTCGGCAGAGCACAGAGACACCGGAGATGGAGCAAGCACCAGGGAGCAGTGAAGCCAGGTGAGTAACACATCGCCGGTATAGTCAGTGCTTTTCATACAATGAAAGCGCGGAAAGCACTGACTATACACATGGTGTTGCAGCCGCTGGACTGTGGACCCCCTTCTGTAATATGCACTGCTCCCGCTGACCACAGCCCACAGCTGCAGCAATGTTTTCTGTGAGCTGACCTAAAGCGTAGTCCAAGCAGCTTTGTGTGTGGCTGGTAACCATAGAACATATTGGGTAACTAGGGGCAGCGTTCTCCCGAAGCGCATAGCATTTACACTATGCGCTTCTGGGAAAACTTCTAAGTTTTAAGTGCATGCCGTTAAAGTAGGAAGAAAACGTCAGTCTGACCCCAGCCTAATAGAGAACCTGGAAACATTTTTTTGCAGACCTATACACTTTAATAGCCAAGTTACATCCAATGCTCGGAAGCAAAATGTTCATCGAACATATGCACAGCCACACTGAATAACATGAATCTGAGTATGATCCATTTTTTTATGGATAGTGTGTCGCCCGGGGCAGTGGAGATGTCCGGGCCCTTTTCCGCTGTGGTCGGGGAGATATCACTGGTGGCCTGCCCGGACCCTTGGCCCAGGAGACCGAACTTTTAAAAAAGGGGGTATATACAGGGGAATAAAGTTTGTAATGTAGTTCTCGTGACGACACCCACAGCTTTTGGTGATTGAGCACCTGCGCCGCTTCCGTCCTCCGGAGGGTGGTGGTATAGCGGCCTTGATGGTACAGCTCCCTGCAGGTGGAGCTAACCCCCCGGGGCAGGGATGCACCGGTGATGGTAGGGGTGCTGTAATGGATGGATGGATGAGTAGGGTGTGGCGAAGAAACAAATTCGCGGAGACTGGAGCACTCTACCCAGGTACTTTACTGGAACGATGCAGATGGTAATACAGTTCACAGCAGGTAACAGTCTCTGGACGAAATAGCTGGCCGGGTAGTCACAACGGGCTGCAAAGTCTCTGGGAGTCTCCTGTGGAATGCTTGCTTGGATCTGCCTTGTGTCCTGCTCTCAATACCTGTCTTGAGGTTTCCACTTTGTACCAGGCCCATTGGAGATGGGAATCCTGGTGTGACAATTCCTCTGGACAGGCTGACGGGGCCGGAAAATGGTCCATGACCTCCGGTGTTCTCAGTCTTCGGAACCAGTGCTCCGGTAAAACAGACCAGGGTTCTCTCCTGAGTATGGGCACTCGGTGGGATTTCCTCCTTCCGTCTGGGCTGACCGCTTCTCTCTCTACGGGCCCCCCTCCTGGGATTCCTGCTTCACTCTCTCAGAGGATCCCCGTTCTCCGTCTTCCCTCAGTGATGACTACAACTCCACTCTGTGTCTTCCCTCCTCCCCTAACTCCCCTAGGGTATGGCACCTCTGCCATCTGCCTAAGTGTGTGTGTGTGGGAGTGCTAGGATGGGAGCCTCCTACAGAACATTTGCATTCCGTTGTGACAGGGGTAACCGCACACTCATTTATGGGTGCAGTACCCCAACTGTGACGCCTGACTAGGTGGGGCGCCACAATAGCACTTGGGTCATGTGAGGTAGCGGCAGCGGTGGCACGGCGGAGACAAGGGATCCAGGCACCACTGGTCACGGCACACAGGTTTATTTGCCTAAACCATAGGACAAAAACAATAGTCGGGTACAATATTCCAGATTCCCCTTACTTCAGGGGCCGCTACTTAGCTGCATCCAAAAGGACATACCCCGACAAAACCAGCCACAGTGTCTCAGGCCTGGCTCAGGGATGCTTCTCTCTCAGAAGCTCAGGGAGTTGTCTTCACTCCCCCCCTCGAGACCACACCCCGTGGTCTAGCTTCCTTTTATCACACCCAAGCCAGTAAAGCATAACCAGCACAAAATCCCGGGATGGAGTGCGACCTGTCAATATGGAGGACGCACCCAGGGAGGCAAACACCGGTTGCAGGGGCCCGACCCGGTCGGTGCCTCACACACCCCCCCTATGTTCAAGCGTATAGGGCCGAACACAAGGCCATAACTCTGGGCCCTGCGTGCAGACCGCGTCACGGCGTGGAGAACTGGCGGAGCCAAGCAGGGGCACCCGGGGATACCAGCGGTGCCAGACCCCACGAGCAACCAACCCGTTCGGACCCCCGGCACCCACAAACCCCGAACGGGCATCAACGACAGTGGCCTGGGGCCCCACGAGCCACACGGGGTCTGCCTGCGGCACTGCTGCACCGCTCCGGACGGCGAGCCGGCGCACTGGTCTCTGCACCCGGGAATCAGTCACCTCAAGTCCTCTGGGTATCCCGGCGGGAGTCTCGGGCTCTGGGCCCTGTCCGTCCTTTCCCGGCGAGGTGGGCGAACATGGACCGCCTCCGGGAGTAGTCGCAGTCCATGGGTTCCCCGTTGAGGGGACACTGTGCCATCATATGTCCAACCTCCTGACACCTCCTACATCGGGGTTGACCTCCGTTATACCAGGGGCTGAACGGCGGCGGTCCGGAACGCCACTTTGCTGCAGCGGGAGGGCCGTTCTTGGCCTGAGCCAGGTGCTCGCTCACCCGGGGTCCGGATTGGGGGTCCCTGCTCTCTGGTGTGGTGGGCGCGGCCTTGCGGTTGGTTTGCAGTGTCCCCGTGTCCCTTATCAAGTCCTGTGTGGCCACATGGCGCTCCACCACATTTATCACCTGGTCTAGGGTACCCGGGTCACTGTGTCCCACCCACCGTTGTATGGGGATGGGCAGCATACGCACGAAGCGATCTACCACCACACGCTCTATCATCTGGGCCGGGCTCAGTGCTTCAGGCTGCAGCCATTTCTTAACCAGGTGTAGCAAGTCATAGGCCAGAGAGCGCACAGGTTTGCCTTCCTCGTAGGCCCATTGGCTCACCCGTTGTGCTCTCACGTAAGTATTAACCCCGGTACGGGCCAATATCTCCCCCTTCAGGGCTCCATAGTCCAGGGCATCCTCGGTACACAAGTCTATGTATGCCTTTTGGGGATCACCAGTCAAATAGGGCGCCAGCACCTCGGCCCACTGGGCGACCGGCAGTCTCTCCCATCCAGCCACCCGCTCAAATACGGCCAGGAATGCCTCCACATCATCCCCCGGCGTCATCTTTTGCAGCGCTTGTCTTACCCTTTTCCGGACGCTGCCGTCATCACCTGGTCCTCGAGGCAGATCCCCCGGTAGGGCCCGCACAGCCTCGGTCAACAGGGCCATCTGTTCCTGGTGTCAGTGTTCCTGCTGCTGCAGTGCTTGGAACTGCTGCTGAGCCTGAACCAGGTGTTTGAGTACCTCCTCCATGCTGGTGGTGGGCTTGTACTGGAATGTAGCTGCTTGAATCCTGGACATGCGCTGCCGGGCACACCAAAAGAGACTGGCTGCTCCTCTCGCTTAGCAGCCGCTCATTAGCCTCATGAAACAGTCACTTCCCCACCGGAACTGAGGGCAACAGTTGCGCCGGCTACATCTCACCGGGCTGGCAATGCCCACATTCTCCACCATATGTGAGGTAGCGGCAGCGGTGGCACGGCGGAGACAAGGGATCCAGGCACCACTGGTCACGGAACACGGGTTTATTTGCCAAAACCGTAGGACAAAAACAATAGTCGGGTACAATATTCCAGATTCCCCTTACTTCAGGGGCCGCTACTTAGCTGCATCCAAAAGGACGTACCCCGACAAAACCAGCCACAGTGTCTCAGGGGTGGCTCAGGGATGCTTCTCTCTCAGAAGCTCAGGGAGTTGTCTTCACTCCCCCCCTCGAGACCACACCCCGTGGTCTAGCTTCCTTTTATCACACCCAAGCCAGTAAAGCAGAACCAGCACAAAATCCCTGGATGGAGTGCGACCTGTCAATATGGAGGACGCACCCAGGGAGGCACACACCGGTCGCAGGGGCCCGACCCGGTCGGTGCCTCACAGTCATCTGCATGACTCCTTATAGTTTGAATCACAGATGGAACAAAGATGATTCAGATAAAAACAGATATGCTTTTGAGAGTTTTTGCGCTTCAATGAGTCCACATTAAAACAATGATATGTGAGAAGCCCCATAGACTACAATGGGTAGATATTTTAAAATCATAAATATATATCTCATATATAATTGCCGAAGGCACGTTTTTGTTGGACCCCGGCACGCCGTGGCTTTGTCACTATGTGACGTCACCACGCCGTGCGAGGCATTGCCCGCGTAGCGGGCATTGCGACCGCCGCTGTCATCCCGCCACTCGGCATGAGGGGCCCATTGCCTCCACCCCCTGGGGGGCCCCGTGCTGACACCAGCCGCCCGCCGTGCGCCCGGAGAGGAGGGAGGACGGAACTTCCTGTCCGGCAGCTCTGCCCGCCCCACCTCTCCTCCTACAGCACACGCACGCCGGTGGCGGTGAGTCTGCACTCCCCCCGGCCATCTGTCTGACAGCACCCCCCCCTCCAGCCTCCGCTCTCCCCTCCAGCCTCCGTTCTCCTCTCCAGCCTCCCTTATGCCCTCCAGCCTCTGCCATCCAGCCTCCGCTCTCCCCTCCAGCCTATCCCCTCCAGCCTATCCCCTCCAGCCTCCGCTCTCCCCTCCAGCCTCCGCTCTGCCCTCCAGCCTCCGCTCTGCCCTCCAGCCTCCGCTCTGCCCTCCAGCCTCTGCTCTCCCCTCCAGCCTCTGCCCTCCAGCCTCCGCTCTGCCCTCCAGCCTCCGCTCTGCCCTCCAGCCTCTGCCCTCCAGCCTCCGCTCTGACCTCCAGCCTCCGCTCTGACCTCCAGCCTCTGACCTCCAGCCTCCGCTCTGCCCTCCAGCCTCCGCTCTGCCCTCCAGCCTCCGCTCTGCCCTCCAGCCTCCGCTCTGCCCTCCAGCCTCTGCCCTCCAGCCTCCGCTCTGCCCTCCAGCCTCCGCTCTGCCCTCCAGCCTCCGCTCTCCCCTCCAGCCTCCGCTCTCCCCTCCAGCCTCCACTCTGCCCTCCAGCCTCCGCTCTGCCCTCCAGCCTCCGCTCTGCCCTCCGACCTCCAGCCTCTGCCCTCCAGCCTCTGCCCTCCAGCCTCTGCCCTCCAGCCTCCGCTCTGCCCTCCGACCTCCAGCCTCTGCCCTCCAGCCTCTGCCCTCCAGCCTCCGCTCTGCCCTCCAGCCTCCGCTCTGCCCTCCAGCCTCCGCTCTCCCCTCCAGCCTCCGCTCTCCCCTCCAGCCTCCGCTCTCCCCTCCAGCCTCCGCTCTCCTCTCCAGCCTCTGCTCTGCCCTCCAGCCTCTGCTCTGCCCTCCAGCCTCTGCTCTGCCCTCCAGCCTCTGCTCTGCCCTCCAGCCTCCGCTCTGCCTTCCAGCCTCCGCTCTCCCCTCCAGCCTCTCCCCTCCAGCCTCCGCTTTCCCCTCCAGCCTCCGCTCTCCCCTCCAGCCTCCGCTCTCCCCTCCAGCCTCCGCTTTCCCCTCCAGCCTCCGCTCTCCCCTCCAGCCTCCGCTCTCCTCTCCAGCCTCCGTTCTCCCCTCCAGCCTCTGCCCTAAAGCCTCTGCCCTCCAGCATCTCCCCTCAAGCCTTTCCCCTCCAGCCTCTCCTTTCCAGCCTCCAGCCAATCCCCTCCAGCCTCCAGCCAATCCCCTCCAGCCTCCGCTCTCCCCTCCAGCCTCCACTCTCCCCTCCAGCCTCTGCTCTCCCCTCCAGCCTCCGTTCTCCCCTCCAGCCTCTGCCCTAAAGCCTCTGCCCTCCAGCCTCTCCCCTCCAGCCTTTCCCCTCCAGCCTCTCCTTTCCAGCCTCCAGCCAATCCCCTCCAGCCTCCAGCCAATCCCCTCCAGCCTCCGCTCTCCCCTCCAGTCTCTGCTCTCACTTCCAGCCTCCGCTCTACCCTCCAGCCTCTGCCCTCTCCTCCAGCCTCCGCACTCCCTTCCAGCCTCCGCTCTGCCCTCCAGCCTCCGCTCTCCCCTCCAGCCTCCGCTCTGCCCTCCAGCCTCTGCTCTCCCCTCCAGCCTCCGCTCTCCCCTCCAGCCTCCACTCTCCCCTCCAGCCTCTGCCCTCCAGCCTCCGCTCTCCCCTCCAGCCTCTGCCCTCCAGCATCCGCTCTCCCCTCCAGCCTTTCCCCTCCAGCCTCCCCTCTGCCCTCCAGCCTCTGCCCTCCAACCTCCGCTCTCCCCTTTAGCCTCTCCCCTCCAGCCTCCGCTCTCCCCTACAGCCTCTGCCCTCCAGCCTCTGCCCTCCAGCCTCTGCTCTCCCCTCCAGCCTCTCCCCTCCAGCCTCCGCTCTGCCCTCCAGCCTCCGCTCTGCCCTCCAGCCTCCGCTCTCCCCTCCAGCCTCCGTTCTCCCCTCCAGCCTCTGCCCTAAAGCCTCTGCCCTCCAGCCTCTCCCCTCCAGCCTTTCCCCTCCAGCCTCTCCTTTCCAGCCTCCAGCCAATCCCCTCCAGCCTCCAGCCAATCCCTCCAGCCTCCAGCCAATCCCCTCCAGCCTCTGCTCTCCCTTCCAGCCTCCGCTCTCCCCTCCAGCCTCTGCCCTCCAGCCTCTGCTCTGCCCTCTAGCCTCTGCCCTCCCCTCCAGCCTCCGCTCTCCCCTTCAGCCTCCGCTCTCCTCACCCCTCCATATGCAATGTACAGTATCTACTATATAATTGCCGTAGGCACTTTCGTGTGGGTACCCGAAAAGACCGTGGCTATGTCACTCTGTGACATCAGCACGGCGAAGCATTGGCCGCGTAGCGGCCAATGCGAGTCGCTGGCCTGCGCGAGCAATGGCCGCGAGGCCATTGCTCGCGCAGGCTGAGGACGAGCAATGCGAGTCGCTGGCTTGCGCGAGCAATGGCCGCGAGGCCATTGCTCGCGCAGGCTGAGTACGAGCAATGGCCGTGAAGCGGCCGTTGCGAGTCGCTGGCCGAAAATCGAACCAGAGGCTCGGCCTCAAAGTTAACGATTTACCGGTCAGGTAGCGCGAGCAATGGCCGCGAGGCCATTGCGAGTCGCTGCCTGAGCCGCGCTTCTAATTGGTCGGCGCCAGCGAGTCGTTACACTTGCGGCGCGCTTGCGGTAATCCTCATACAAAGTATAGTATTCTAGACACCCGATGCATTTGCATTGGGCTCACAGCTAGTATTTTATAAGAATGTCTGAATGAGGCCTAAAAGTCAATAGTAATGATGACTGAGCATTTGAGTGTTCGAGTACGCGCAATACTTGATTGAATATTGCGGGTGCTTGGATATGTTATTCGTGAATGATCTGACACAAAACGCCGGCTCTCTTCAGTGTACGACGGAAGCTGGCACCCCAGTGAGAGCCGATTGAAGTCTGTGAACAGCTCTCACTGGGGGTAAAAGCAACATGTTCAGATGCTGTGTGAAAAATAAAAACACCCTCCCTCTGAAATGCTCTGTTATTTGCTATTTCCACAAGAGCCAGACTGCCTTCACTAATTAACTTACATAATACTTGATACACAAGTCAAAGTCATCAGAGCGCCCGACCTGCTCGATTTGAGAACCGAGCACCCAAGCATTTTAAGGCTTGCTCATCATTATTCAATATTAATCCATCAAAAGGTCCTTGTCACAAGATGTAGGTTTAGAGCCAAGAAACTCCATTTAAAGATGTGTTTTTGAGAATAAAACTCTCTATAATCAACTTACAGCAGGTAACGACTGTTACTATTGACCACAACATTTATAGGGTTTAACATTCAAAATTAGAGCCAGCACTCCACTATCATTAGACAGCCAAAACATCTGCTCCAAACACTAGTGCATCTCAATGCATTAGAATATCATCAAAAAGTGAATTTATTTCAGTAATTCAACACATAAAGTGAAACACATATATTATATAGAGTCATTACACACAGAGTGATCTAATTCAAGTGTTTGTTTCTGTTAATGTTGATGATTATGGCTTACAGCCAATGAAAATCAGAGGTATTACACGAGACATCAAAGTATGAATATAATAATGATTTATTAGTCAACATGATTCAGGGCTCCCAGAAACGCCCTGAAACATGGCAAAATGACATTGATTTTTGATGATATTCTAATTCATTGAGATGCACTAGTAGCATGGGACAGTGATGTGGGGCTTATGACAGAGAGCCAAATAAACATACTGTATACTACAGTTGTTAAGCTTGCATTTCTGAGAACTGTGTGTTTAAGCTCATAAAACAGCCAGTACAATGAATCTTCTGTTATGATCTTTGTCTTTGGTTAGAAAGCCCCCTGTCAGCATGTCAGCTGCCTCACCCACGGCCTGCCACATCTCTTTATACCAGTGTTCAATAACATCACTATTTTAGCTTTTATCCAAGGCTATAGGCAGTGCAGCAGCAGTGATGATTCACTTACCCTGTCATCGGCAATGACAGTATCGGATAGCTATGGGAAGCTACCACAAAAAGACAAATGACAAAATCTCTAGTTTGAATGCCAGGACTTTTATAATATATATATGAGATGTTCTGATCTCTTACAAAAGTTAATACATATGGCATTTAATTAGAAAAACCCTTGGTTAAGACATCAAAACAGGGCATAATGCATCTTCATTACCCTATTCCTAAAGGATGGAATTAGTTTTATATTATTAGGTTGCTGCTTTACAATTCTATTAATTGAGTATATATTTGTGGCTTTTTACTTTCTGCTTAAAGGAGATTTCTGAAGCATCTTTGCTTTCCGTCACAAAGCAAAGTTCATTTACCTACTGCTGTATCTGATAGTGGAGTTCAGTCCACTGGATGGTGTATGATCACTACTGGTTGCCTTAACTGCTATTTGTAGTGGCGTCACACCTATTGCTATTATCAAATTATTATGCTTATCAATGGAGATCACGGAAATTTGACTCATCAATCACATATTGATGGCTTATCCTAAGCATTGTTATCCTTGTGCACTAGTGGCGGAACTTGAGCTTGGCGGGCCTCGGTGCGGCATTTAGACTGAGGAGTGGGGGGGGGTGCAAGCTGCTATCCTGGGTGAGGAGCGGGGGAGGGGGTGCGAGCTGCTTTCCTGGGTGAGGGGGGGTGCGAGCTGCTATCCTAGGTGAGGGGGGTTGGGGTGCGAGCTGCTGCTACCTGCATCTGTCGAGCCGCACATTGCAGGCCAGGGAGCCGGGGCAGCAGACGAAAGGTGGGGGGCGGGAACAGCTTTGGGAAGCATGAAGCTTCCCTCACTTCACCTCCTCTACTCTGACACACAATCACGGTCACGGGGGGCCAGCTAGGGGGCCTTCCTACAGGTGCCTAAGGGGCCCCCTAGCCGTAGGTCCGCCCCTGTTGTGCACTCTGGAAATGATTGGAACACAGTATACCAAACCCTGAAGACAAGTATAATTGATATTGGGATTGTCAACCTCATTACAGTTCTTTTAACTGCTTTCTTTCTAGATTGTTTAGATGAGAGGCAACAACGATCATAAGTACAGCCATCTAAAGCAGATTTCCAAATAGAAGCTTCATACATTATTAAATAGTTTGACGTAATGAAACAGGTGTATTTGTTTTGAAAATCCACTACATACAGTACAATAATTTTTTAAAGTTTAGACTAAACATCTGCCCACCTAGACTGATTGGTATAGAGGGTGGCTAAAAATAGAAAAAAGCAAAAAAGCGTCTTATTCGTGGAAATACGTTAAGAAGTAGAAGAGCAAAATGCACTCAACTTAAAGGGTTGTGTAGGCACAACTTCTATAAGAGCATCAAAACAGCTGCAACAGATCCTGCTGTGTAAATCAGTGAATGTCAGGAAGAAAAGAACATGTTCCACTCTACTGAAAATCAAAACAAAAATAAACAAACAAGCCAGCACTTCCAGAAGATAGCTTGCAATAAAAAGTGTGCAAATGCACAGATTTTTTTCCAAACAGTATAATAGTATGATATTGAGATTTTTGGCAAAATATTGATCAATCTTTTGAGCCACCCAACTACGTCAAGGCAGTCTCATCAGGGAGTTCCTGCTTTATATATGTTCATTTTAGTTGTGCCATACGGTCTCCAACATGCACAGCACACTAGTTTTGGTTTGTTACTCCATCTGTATTGTTTGCGGCAAACCTTGATAAATACTCATGCTCAGTTAAGTTATCCTGCCCTCAGGCTCAGTTTATTGCAAGCTTCATTTGGTTTGGCCTGCCTCACCTTTATTCATGAGTTCTGGCCTGGTGCTGAGACGGTTAATTCTGAGAAGCCCAAGCATATGTAGTGTCAGCTGCATGTGCTAGGGCCTGTTTTGCTCTTATTCAGATGTATCAGTCTGGTGCCATGGGAGCGGGTTTGAGATACTCCAGGTAAATGCTGCTTTTAATGGTTCTAGTTTATGTGCATGTTGGAGGCTGCATGGCACAACTAAAATCAAAATATATAGAGTAGGACCACCCTGAAGAGATTGCCTTGATGTGGCAGGGTCAAAAAATTGATCAATATTTTGCCAAAAATCTCAATTTCATATTATTATATAGTTTGGAAGGAATATGCACACTTGCACCTTTTATATTGCAAGCTATCTTCTGGTAGTACTGTCTTATTTTTTACTTTTTGATCATCAAAACAGTATCACACCAGACAAGGATGAAGGGCATGTAGTTTTTATTTTACTTGACATGTTTCAAAACGCATAGACAAAAAAAACCCACATCATCCATCCCTCATCTGGTGTGATAATGTTTGGATTATTAGCAGCGTGGGACATGTCCTTTTCTCCCTGACATTCATTCACCTCGTTTGATTGACAGTTCCCGTGTCTTATTGCTTTTGCTTAGATCTCACACTGGTCAGTACAAGTTACAGCAGTCAGTAAGGCTGACTAAGTGGAGACTAAATCCTTTCATGAGCTTTCACTTTTTACCAAGAGTTAAAAAATAGTTATAATATTAGAATTGGTCACCTATTTTAAGACTAATTTACAACAGTATATCAGGATCACTAGCTCTAATATATCTATTTTGTTATAATTAATATTAATTATCAATACAATAATTATTATTAATATAATTAAGTATGCAGTTTTCGATAACCGATCCACTTTCAAGGGGTTTCCAAGATTCAGACAACCTCTTCTCAGTCGCTATCAACATCTACTTCCCTCTTACTTCCACTGGATTTCAGTTTGGTCCAAAGTTGGTTAGATTGAAGTGGTCATGGATTTATTGAAAGGCTCATGTGACATGACAATAATAGGTGAGTTGGTTAGATTGAAGTGGTCATGGATTTATTGAAAGGCTCATGTGACATGACAATAATAGGTGAGATGGTTAGATTGAAGTGGTCATGGATTTATTGAAAGGCTCATGTATATGACAATAATAGGTGAGTTGGTTAGATTGAAGTGGTCATGGATTTATTGAAAGGCTCATGTGACATGACAATAATAGGTGAGTTGGTTAGATTGAAGTGGTCATGGATATATTGAAAGACTCATGTGACATGACAATAATAGGTGAGTTGGTTAGATTGAAGTGGTCATGGATATATTGAAAGGCTCATGTGACATGACAATAATAGGTGAGTTGGTTAGATTGAAGTGGTCATGGATATATTGAAAGGCTCATGTGACATGACAATAATAGGTGAGTTGGTTAGATTGAAGTGGTCATGGATATATTGAAAGGCTCATGTGACATGACAATAATAGGTGAGCCCCAATAAACCAGGTGCCAACATCACTGGAAAGACGGCCGTAGCGTAGGTGAGTATAGCAGTATTTTTACATTGTTGAAATATAGTAACTAGTAAGGTGTTGTCCAAGTAGTTGTCAAACCCTTTAATGCCTATGCTATGTAGACGCCATCTTCAACTCTTATTTGTTTTATGCTATCGCTAATTAATTACTAACAGATGGCTACATAGTATCAATTTATTCCACAGTGCTGTACACAAAGTATGTTGTCACTTAATTAGAACCTGTCCCTTTAATCTAATTCCCAGTTTCATGCACATAGATTATACTAGAGCCAAGGTCATTGTGATTAGCCTATCAATATGTTTATGTAAAGGTTCTAATTATGATATATTAATGTGCCGCTTGTATAATAATAATGAATATGAAAGGGTAAGATGACTTCATTCCTGGTGCATAATCTTAAGGGAAAAGATTGTTGGCAGACAAGGATGAAACCCATGCCTAGATTTTCTTCTTGGAACATTGCAGATTTAATCCATTACTGTCAATGCTGATTTTGTGGACGTTGCATTTTAGTAAGAGGATTATTTAGGTTATTTCCGTGATACAGAGGTGATCAGCTGTAATGCAGTTTTCTGGGACGCCATCAGAGTTATGAGTACATGCATATATTTTATGAAATATTTTAAGATTCAGATTAGAATTTTCTATTATGTGTACAGGGTTCCGTATTTCACCTTCAAGATGTCAAATGTCAGTGGCATGACATATCCCTGCCATTACGACACAGCCATCGCCAAATTGCATGAAACGTTTAGCGACAATATAACGACTTCATAACAAGCAGTAGTTATGATTCCAGCCCTTTCGAAGTAATTGCAAGATATTCAGGGAAAAATTGCCTTATTCTGTAATTATGAATGATGTTGCCTCAGCCTATTTAGACAATATAAAACCAGTTAAATGCCATTTGGAAAGGTCAAAGAAATTTCTTTAAAGCATCTGTAGAAAACTTTAGCAAATATGCCTGAAACCACTGTCTCCTCAATTTCATTTAGCAGTGAAGCAGTGTTTACATTATTTTTCAAGCAAATATTAGGGCTGATCTAGCAATATTTTACATTTGCGAGACATCCACTAATATATGGATCATTAGAGGAAAGCCTAGTAGCTACTACATGACAAGTAATTTATTGCTTGTTATATGTGTCAAGGGAGGCTCCAGGAAAAAATGTGCTTCACCCCGTTATGGAGACAGAGACCGACTCTTAACAGTTTTCCCATAGGCTTAAACGTAGAAAGGAAAATCTTTCAAAATAGGATACAGAAGATAAGTATTGTAAATTAGGATCATTTATCTCTCAAAGTATAAAATAAATGTGAAAACACATATTAACCTTAGCAATAATTCAGCATGGAGGATTTCACCTAGAAACGATAGCTATCCGAGCATGCTATTACATTTTAAATGAAATGCCATTTTCTTATATTTTAAGCAGTTTGTGTCCTGTTAAATATGTAAGTGCAGCAAACAAATCCAATTATTTTTGCATGGTTGTTGTTACTATTTTGGCCCACCATTTACTTATCCTGACATACTGGAATAATTGACTCCTAGCCTTCTGCACTATGAAATGGCAAATGCATCCTGGCTTTCTGCTAGGGGCTCTCCATACAGCTTCAATGTCACCTTGGGCTCACATAGTTTTGCTGCTTGATGGAGCACCCATCGGCAATTTAGTTCATGCACAGGAACGTCATCCTAAAAGGTTTCAGCCTAATCCTATGAGACAGATAAGGAGTAGACAACATCAAAGCTTAGATAGCAATTTTATAACTGAGTGTATGTATTCTTCTTAAGATGTCTACTTGAAGCTAACTCATCTTCTTCTTTATTTAGTGCTTGTTCTGCTTATTGTGACTATGAGACGAAGAAAAAAGGAACCTTTAATTTTTGATGAAGAAAGAGATGTTAGAGAGAACATTGTAAGGTACGATGATGAAGGAGGAGGTGAAGAAGACACGGAAGCCTTTGACATGACCACACTGAGGAATCTTAATATTATCCGAGACAACAAGAGTAGGAGGGACGTCACGCCAGAAATCCAATTTTTGAGCAGACCGTCTCTCCGAAGTGCTCCAGACAACTTAATCTTTCGAGAATTTATTTGGGAAAGACTAAAGGAAGCTGATGTGGATCCTTGTGCTCCACCCTATGACTCTTTACAGACATATGCATTCGAAGGGAATGGCTCTGTTGCAGAGTCACTCAGCTCTTTAGAGTCAGTCAGCTCAAACTCTGAACATAACTATGACTACCTTAGTGACTGGGGTCCTCGCTTTAAAAGACTTGCTGATATGTATGGCACTGTTGAAGATAACTTGTACTCTTAGCACTGGAATACCTACATCTAAGGCACTAAAGAAACTCAGTACTGACTGCTAAAATGTACATTTGTGCTCACTGTATCATTAGAGGATCCTAATTTTGTGGATTATTTTCCTCCTACCTGAGGCTCTACATTATCCTAAATCTGGATACATTTTGCATTTGTATAATATGAAATCTATTAGTGCTTAAAAAAATCATTAATTTCGTGCTTTAATTTGATTCTAAGCTAGAGTGTATAGGCAGATGGCCAAGACGAAAGAACATGATTAGATCATGCAAGAAATATCAATATTAAAAGGTTGCATACATCTTTTAAAGCCAGTTTAGTTGTTCACATGTATATAAAATAATATATTAAAGGAAACCAGTAATTAACGCTGCACAAACCATGGGAAGCGTGAATCAGATCTTGGATGCACCATTGCAGCCAGGTCTATTTTTCTCTGAAACACTGGAACTTTAGAACATCTGGCCAAGGATCATAGCCAAAGACATAAGTAATGCAGCACCTCCTCTTGCTGGGGTCCCTTTGTAAGAGACCTTTCAAGACATGGCATGGCACTGGGAAAAGCTGCTGGATGTGGTGCCAGAGTAGCCCTATATGTTGTCTCTTACTGGATGTTCTCTAAAATTCCAAATCTAGAAACATACTTGTTGCAGTCATGTTTCCAAGCTCTGGTTAATATTGCCTGTGGATTGGGCAGAATGAATGGCATTATTGGCTCCCTCTAAGTAACCTTTTTAATTCTTCCATTCTATGTCCCACTCCTATGCAAATCCATGAATCTACACAGTAAAAAACTACTAATAATGAGTGTCTTAAAATCCTGCAGTCATATTCCTGTCCTCTGCTTCTTGGTAATGTATATCAAGTATATGATCAAAAGGTAGAGGAAAAAAAAGGAAGAAAATTGCATGATCTGACTACACAGCACATGTTTGTAGTTTGCATGATGTAGGGCTTGTCCACACATCTGCGCTCTCAGTATTTAGCTCTTCTGCGCTAAATACTTAGATTTTTGCAGAGAAGCGCAGGTGCATGTGTGCCGACGCTTTCGGCAGACGCTGTCCCTGGTTACCCGATGTGTATAGTGGTAACCAGTTCATACAGCAGCCTGCAAAATGTGCGCTTTCCGAGAGCGCACAGGGAAACACTGCTTGCAGCATTTCCATGTGCGCTCGGGATAAGCGCACACTAGGCAGCCTTGTCTGTGAACTGGTTACCACGATACACATCGGGTAACCAGGGACAGCGTCTGCGCAAAGCGGCAGCAAACACGCACCTGCGCTTCTCTGCACAAATCTAAGTATTTAGCGCAGAAGCGCTAAATACTGAGAGCGCAGGTATGTGGACAAGCCCGTAGATTTTGAAATTTGTATAGCGGTCTGGTACCCAGAATAGTAAAGTATTTTTGATCCAGTGCTCTTAAAAAATAAAGGGATGCAGAAGTTTACATTCAGCTATAGCACTTGATGGTTTCAGCGAGCTATTGTGTAGCATCTTGGTTATTTTAAAATTGCGGCTGCACTTTGCAAATTTTATGCTGCCCTGTTAAAGTAGTGTAACAGCTGGCAATTTGCAGGCTGCTCTCCTGTACATTTTTATATTTGCTGACTCGGTGCACTTTTTGTGGAAATTGAACTAGCTGTAGAAAGTGAGGCCTGTTGCAAAGTGTTTTATTAATTGTACAGTTTTCCAAAACAATCAAGACATATAGATCCAACCCAATTGTCTATTTGAGTCTAAGAATGTCTATATTTATTTACTTTTCACATGGATATAGTCAAAAGTACATTTTTAGTATACTTTTTTTTTAAGAAAATATAAAATAAATAACTTCACCTTTTAGTTTTCTCTAGCTGTACTGGTCTGGAGGTCCCCTGTGAGAATGTCATAGACCAGAGGTCCCCAATGTCAGTCCTCGAGGGCCGAACCAGTGCAGGTTTTCAGGATTTCCTTACTATTGCACAGGGATTGGAATCATTGCCTGCTGTGCAATACTAAGGAGATCCTGAAAACCTGCACTGGTTCGGCCCTCGAGGACTGACATTGGAGACCTCTGTCATAGACATTCATTTGATCCTCAGTGGTCATGTGCTAAGCATTCAAGCATCATGTGACATCATGTCGGCAATACTGGCTGGGACCTCCAGGCAATGGAGCAAAAAGGAATGCATAGATGAGTAATAGTTATTTTTCATGGTTATTTCAAAGCCTTTTTTCATTTCTAAGATAACAATGACATAGATCAACTGAATAGAGCTCTCTTCATAAAAGGTAGTTTAAAAGACAATATTGTTCTTTAGAAAAGAAACAGAATCGTTTGCGCCAAACTGCTATAAAAAATTATATGGGATCGGTTTAATCACCCCTCCGCTCATCTTCTAAGGTTGTGCAGGTCCGCACAACTGGATTAGTCGCTAGTGCTGCTGGGCTCTCCTAGTTGAAATCGAGCGGCGAGGTGGACGTTGCACGTGCCCTCTGTGTCTCTCTCTCTGCACGTGACTGCTCTAAGGAGTGGTAAGCTGACGTCTGCCAGGTCCTGTGGCTCAAAGCTGCTGGCTATCACACTTCCCAGCAGGGAGGAATGTATATGTAGCTCCAAAAGATAATGTGATATAATGAGCGCTAAGATACACACAAGGACTCGGCCATTAGATATTTTACCTTTCAGCTTTAATCAGCAAGTGGGTCCCTTTAGCCACAACGCGTTTCAACGCAGATAGCGTCTTTCTCAAGTGATGATCACTTGAGAAAGACGCTATATGCGTTGAAATGCGTTGTGACTAGAGGGACCCACTTGCTGATTAAAGCTGAAAGGTAAAATATCTAATGGCCGAGTCCTTGTGTGTATCTTAGCGCTTATTATATCACATTATCTTTTGGAGCTACAATATTGTTCTTTAGGTATTAAAGCCATATGCAGCAATTTATCGAAGGTCATGGTAGGGTCATGAATACAATGGAAGATCCTCAAAATAAATTCTATTTTTAAAATTGTTCTTCTTTTCAACTGGATTGCTAGCCCAAATAAAAAAAAACCTGATATTTGAAGTCAAGTTTAAGAATACATACCTAAACAAAATGATGCACCCCTAGCTGCTAAAATGACTATTCTGTTATTAATAGTATTCATATATGAGATGTTAGATATTATAAAGAAGGTTACACAACAAGGAGTAAATAACAGAATAATATACTTTTAGCTATGTAAGCGCTATCATACAGATTAAACTACTAAACCACAGCATTATTCACTTTTGCTGGGACAGCAGTATATTTCTGCTGGTGTGCGTGTTTAAAAAAGTTAGAAATGAGACTATTCCAAGACTGTAATTAAAGCTCAGTATCAACCTAAAATCAAATAAACAAGAAAGAAAAAAAAAATGGATTCTCGACGGTAGTTATTGTTAAGGAATACCCTAAATAAGTTGTTGTGTGCATTAAGGCTATACACAAGGTATTTGATGAATTCCCTATAGAAAGTGTGCAACTGGTAGTTTGAAATATTATGGTTTAGGATTAATGGAGCACTCATGTAAACCGCACGCTATAAAGATTGGAATGCAAGGTCTCAGTCTAGGCTATACCAAGAACCCCTCCTTTAGAAGAGCTAACCGGGCTAAAGACACCCATATTAGGTGCGAACTGGCAGAACATCAGATGCCATATAATGTGGACGGCCCCGTTTACAAGGTACTCAACCTTAGGGTGCACGTCACCACCATGGCCTACAGGCGATGAGGAATGGTGGCGACTGCAGGAACGGCGCCCTAGGTCGCCGCCCCCCTTTACACAGGGCACTCCGCTGCCGGACTACACCCCTGCATGGGCGCTAATACACCGGAGGGTGCCCAGGTCGACAAGGTGGATGGCACCTTAGAGTGGAGAGCAATGATAAGTAGCGTCAATAAACGATGTAAGGGTGCGTATTTGATGCGTATTTTTAACGCGAGTGCTCTTTCAGTTTTTGTAGCCAAAACCAGGAGTGGGTGATTAAATCCAGAAGTGGAGCACTTGTTTCTATTAGACTTTTCCTCTGACTGTTCCATTCCTGGTTTTGGCTACAAAAACTGCAAGAGCACTTGCGTAAATATACGCAGCAAATACGCAGTGTGTGAACGCACCCTTATAAGTCCCATTGGATTGGATTCGCACTGACTCAGTCTTACTGTTACCTACTCAGATGTTAAAGGATATACCACTTGGTTTATGGCATAGATCATAAATGACAGCTGAGGGTTCAATATGAAACATATTGTGACTTTCTAATAAGTAGAGATTGTCTAAACTGATCCTCTTTATATTAACACCATAAACAAAGTTCTGCTTTGTCACATTAAAGTAAATTCACTTCTTCCATTGTTAGAGAAAATCTAGAATAAACATTAGTAATATACCGTATATACTCGCGTATAAGCCGAGTTTTTCAGCCCAAAAATTGGGCTGAAAAGTACCCCCCTCGGCTTATACGCGAGTCAGTGCGGGGGCTGCTGTATACAGCGGTATACAGCAGCCCCCGCATCCCCAGTAATGCAGGGCCCCCCCCTCATGCTCCGGTCACCTGTAAAGCAAGTTATACTTATCAGTGCCCGCTGCCGTCCGCGCCCGCCGCTGCCGACATGCGATCCTCCATCTTCATTCATCTTCTTCCTGCTCTGTGCGCGTCGCAGGCAGTGACGTCATTACCGGCGACGCGCACAGGAAACAGGAAGAAGATGCATGAAGACGGAGGATCGGGATGTCGGCAGCGGCGGGCGCGGACGGCAGCGGGCACTGATAAGTATAACTTGCTTTACAGGAGACCGGAGCATTAGGGGGGGGCCCTGCATTACTGAGGCTGCCTGTATACTACCACTGGGACTGCTGTATATAGGGGCCCTGCATTACTGGGGCTGCAATACCACTGGGGCTGCTGTATATAGGGGCTGCTGTATACACCACTGGGGCTGCAATACCACTGGGGCTGCTGTATATAGGGGCTGCAATACCACTGGGGCTGCAATACCACTGGGGCTGCTGTATATAGGGGCTGCAATACCACTGGGGCTGCTGTATATAGGGGCTGCAATACCACTGGGGCTGCAATACCACTGGGGCTGCTGTATATAGGGGCTGCAATACCACTGGGGCTGCTGTATATAGGGGCTGCTGTATACACCACTGGGGCTGCAATACCACTGGGGCTGCTGTATATAGGGGCTGCAATACCACTGGGGCTGCTGTATATAGGGGCTGCAATACCACTGGGGCTGCAATACCACTGGGGCTGCTGTATATTGGGGCTGCTGTATACACCTCTGGGGCTGCATATACCTCTGGGGCTGCATATACCTCTGGGGCTGCTGTATACTACCACTGGGGCTGCTGCTGTATAATACCACTGGGGAGGCTGTTGTATACTACCACTGGGGAGGCTGCTGTATACCTCACTGCTGGGGGTTGTATACCTGTGCTGGAGTCCACCCTCGGCTTATACGCGAGTCAATAGATTTTCCCAGGTTTTGGGGGCAAAAGTAGGGGGGTCGGCTTATACACGGGTCGGCTTATACACGAGTATATACGGTACCCCTTCTATAGATTACTTCTTGCATTGTAATATAGGGGATTATGATAAAAGAGAGAAGACATCATTATAAAAGTGAAATGAGCTTTATGTACATTCTCCAATGCCATCATACTACATGAGAAGAAATTGGTATGCACCCCAGTTGGATCCTACTCACCTTATTTTCTAACTTTTTAGAGCCTGTCAAAATGAGATGTTAAATCCTTTTCACATTTCCCCTGCCCCCACCCTTTAATACTGTCAAACTGTACTCAGAGGATACAATATAGATACTCATAAAGTGAACTTGTCAGCTGATACATACACCACATGGGCAGCATATATCAGACCCTGGCTGCATGATCTCATCCATATAAATTTGACTCTACGGCTTTTCAGAGATTAAACATACTTTGATTGCTGGCTTGGACCAAGATTTTGATGTAGACTACTCAGACAGGTGGGACCCCAGCCGCTTATACCTGCCCCCTGGCCTTAAACAACAGGTCTATGCTATACACGCATTTAGGGCATCAGATGGGGAGAAGCCACCGGAGACCCACCCATCTGAGTAGTCCGCAGTATTACTTGATCCCATTATGGTTATTAAATTATGTTCTTCTCTGAACCCTGCAGGGTTTAAGAGTCAAATAAACCTGGCTGAGATCATTCAACCAGTGCCTAATACATGCTGTCCAATTCATGGTAAGCATGTATCAACTGTCCAGTTCCCTTTTCATGCTAAACATATTCATTGTTGTATTGAGTTTTCTTTAGTTTCAAAAGAAAACATTCCTATGGCCTGACCTTCATCTGTATAAAATATGTGAAAATTCATTTTAATTTTTTTTAAATAAAATTATCATTGCACATATGGGATACATACTAGGAAATTGGATCCAATTGATACCTTGGATGTAGGATCTCTCGACTGTGAGTTACTTTCCTATATTAACTCTAAAATCCCAAAGAGCATTTTAGAAAATTGGCGTTCAAAACCAGACCACCCCTCAGATGGCCTAAAGACAGGGGTCCATCATATTTCTGAAGGCTTTTAAGCTACTGCACATTGCATCAGATATGCTTTTCAAATGTTATCCAGCCAGCATTAAGGTAATGCAATGATATCCCAATTTGTGATTGTAGATTGTATGGTTGCCATCATCACACTTTAAGAGGATTACATTAGGACAGATTTTATATCCATTCAACGCTCTTTATGGGTTAAACACTTTTATTAACAAAAAATTCTTAAGATAATTACATAAATTGCGTGCAATACTGTATCTGATTATTGTATATTGATTGTATATATAATGATGAACATTGACATTAGGTGAATTTATTGGTTAATATGTAAATATTTCAACAAGCTTGTGTACTATAATTGCCTACATTAGGCTTGAAGAAAGAAACTCCTTGCAGTATGTATTTTGTGATTGCCTTATTTACAGAATCAGAGAAGATATTACCCGAGTTATGTCACGATGATACACTTAGAGTGCTGGTTCCTCAGGCGGTAACTTTAATAGTTGCATTTTTTTGTTTTCTTTTATCCTCTAATTTGTAAAGGACATTTACCTTTTTACTTGATGTGTAGTGTCGCGTTACATTCTTGGAGCACTGATCTACGTCAAATTCAGGTCCATTCTGCTGCCTTGCAGTATATGTCTCAACAGAACGTGCTGATTTTCCTCTAGACTCCTATGTGAAAGAAATGAAGCATGGAAAATGAGAAAGAACTCTAAAGCAATCGAACGGCATTGATATAGAAAGAAATCGCTTACAAGGACATTTGATTTTGAGCCATTAATATTTATGAGACATTCAAATCAAATAATTGTACGCTATTTTCCCCTGGAAAAGAGGAAACTAAAGACGATGACTATGAATTGAAATATGATTTTGAGATATACCTGTTAGATCCGTTACTAATTTATGATCACTTTCAAACAAACTTTTTTTTGTGTAGTTAATGATATACAGTGATAAGGCTGTTTCGCATTCAAATCTTATCTGTTGTTTTGCTATTGAGTTGACCTTGTTTTTGCACCTTCTCATATTGATTTTTGGAAGACATACTTTGTATACTGGTTAATACTCGACAAATAGTAAACTACTTTCAACTTCTAAAATGCATTTTTTTAATTCAATAACTTTTGCAAGACTCAGATATTTACGCATTCGAGTGTTTTCATTCTATATGATGGATTAAATGTATTTTTCTTTTCATTTTATTTGAATTTTCTTGGTACATTATTTAATGATATCACTGCTTACAGTTATGGTATATTGACGTGTTACATGAACTCTTGGCCTTCTTGGTATTAAAGCAGTGCGGCATATCCACATTACAATAAATTATTAATAAAATAACATTATCATGTAGCTAGATAAAATGACACATTTATGTTTACAAATTAATCTGTCCGCAATAGTTTAAGCTGTACATGCAGGTCATTCTGTTCTGTTTGCAAAATAGAAAAAAAACATAAAATCATAATAATAATCTTTAGAATTTACAATTATCGATTTACAATTCAGAGGGTATATGCCCAGACAAGTGTACCAACACTTCTGCAAGAACTAAAAAGAAAGAAGATTTGCTTACGCACCAGTCAAATTATTTTGAACACTCAAAAGCAATATGATTGGAATGGCTAGAGGATCTGCTTTCTTAAGTTTCTTAGGCTGGCTTCACACTTGCATTTGTGTCTGCATGTGCAGGGCATGCAGACGCAAACGCAGTGCAACGCAGCACATACTTATGTGAACGCAGCAGAGAATCTCCGCATGCGTTCACATTAGTATGGTGCCTGGGCAGCCAATCAGCTGTCTCGGGGGCGGCCGGGAGGAGGAGATCAGCAGCAGAGATCTCCTCCTCCCGGCCACAGCTGATCTCCCGCCGGTGTCAGCGGGGAGAAACAGCTGATCTGACAGCTGTTTAAATCTCTGGCGCTGACACCGAATAGGGTGATGTCGGTGCAGGAGATAAGAAACAGCTGATCGCTGCTTCAAATCTCCCGCGCCGACATCACCTATTCGGTGTCAGCGCGGGAGATTTAAACAGCTGTCAGATCAGCTGTTTCTCCTCGCTGACACCAGCGGGAGAGCAGCGGCGGCTTTAGCTGATCACCGGCGGCCACCGGGAGAGATTTCAATGAGATCTGTAGCGTTCTCCTGCGCTGTCATGCGGAGGACACTGCGAATCCATTGAGATCCATGCATTTTTTGTGCGCTTGCGGGCGCTTGCGGATAAAACAAGTGCCCGCGAACATACAAAAAATGCAACATGATGCATTCGGAGTGCGGAGGAGGGCACATAAATTATGCACATCCGTACGCAAATGCAACCGAACGCAGCCAAAATGCAGGTACATGCGTTCCCATGTTAAACATAGGAACGCATGTGCGCAAGCGTTCGGTGCGCTGTGTGCCAAACGCAAGTGTGAAGGCTCCCTTAATTATGTGGTTGCAATGTGTGGATAGTGTTAGAGCTCACTCACACCACCGTATAACATAACTTGTGCTATCTGATATTTTGTCGGATAGCATGCGACCCCATTCTTTGTATTATGGCAGTGCCGACAAGTGCTTTTTTTTCTCCTGCTGATTCAGCAAGGGAGCATGCAAATCATTGGACTGATCTCGGATTTCATCAGTCCGATATAGATATGATACATCTGTTATCGTTGTGATTTTTTTTTCCTGATGAAGGGTTAATCCCAAAACACATAGAAAGTAAAAATCACATTAAATATATCTCCGCGAGTTGAGGTTATTCGTCCAGGTGGGAGCGCGGTCTGGAAACCCTTTTTTTCTTTCCTCACTAATTTTGTTACTGGCTTAAGGGAGACTGCAGCACCCTGCCATCAGGTTATCACCGGATAAATCATGAGTGATTTGGTTGTGACCCTCACAACCACTATAAGGTGAGAAGTGTTTGCACAAAGTTATTAATTCACACACAAGTATACCCTATGTGCGCTTTTTTCTTTCCAGCAATATTTTATCAGTCCAATATACAAAGACATGGACAATAGAGAAAATCTAGAAATGAAAGGGTAACTGCAATGAGATAAAAATAATTGTACTGTACCTACCCTCCTACATGATGAAGCTGAGCTGGGTACTACAGTTCTAGTATCTATAGATTGCTTATAAATCAATAAATTCATATCTTCTCCTCAGTACTCACCCCTCCCTTCGGGGACAGAGAAATTCACCTTCATGCTGCATCAGGAGGTGTGTCGGGCATGTGGACTCTGGGGCTCCAGGATCATCTTGCATTCCCAGCCCCTCACACTTTTTATGGGCAGGGGGCGTGGCCACTGGCCCCATGGTTACACTACAATCCTACCCCTGATGTAACATACCATGTAATGCAGGAACAAGGGTATTCTCCCTTCAAATGGCACCAAGCAGATATAAATACACGCTGTGATATTTTGCTCTGCAATGTATGATAGTACATAATGTGTACTGACGTGTATCAGACTTGGAGCAGAAGCAAAGCACTGCATTGATCAATTCAGCACTGCCATGGTCTCCTGTCCCCCATATCAACTTGGTAACTTCCTGTCACCTGAAACTTTAGCACTATGCATGACTGTCCCCAAAGGAAGGGTTGAGAGCTGAGTAGCAGATATGATTTTATTGATTTGAAAGTGAAGTATATATCCTACAATTGTAGTGCCCGACTCGGCCTCATCATGTAGAAGGGCAGACACACTACAACAAATTTGTATCTCTGCAGAATTCACCTTTAAGTTATTCACCTTCTCCTTACCTCTGCACAGATTCTCACATGCAAGACAATCGGCTCACCATATATAAAACTCTGATCATTAACATAATTGAGCAGATTCTTTTGCATGAGAGAATTTACAGCCATATGATACCAGCCTAATAATGAAAAAGATCAAGTTGTGTAAAATCTATTCCTTGACCAAGAAACTGCAAAACCACTTGTGCACGCCCTAATCATCTCCCGCCTTGACGATAGCAATGTTCTACTCTCTGGCCTCCCCTCTAGCACTCTTGCACCACTCCAATCTACCCTAAATTCTGCTGCTTGACTAATTCACCTGTCTCTCCATTTTTCCCCAGCCTCTCCTCTCTGCAAATCATGGATCACATGGAGCTTGTTGCAGATGGAACAGGCATTCCAAAGTGCTCCAGAGAGAGGGTTGGGGTCAGGGGCACAAGATTTACATGATGGAGGGATTGCATTTTTTTAGTTTGAGAAAGACAGGGTTAGTGGGACGTATGAGGTGAGGAGGGCAGGATTGGGAGATATTCACCAGAAGTGAAAAAAAGCAGAGAAAGGGAAAGCAGGCACATGAATGAGAGTAGCCGGCTTGCTTTAAGTTTCATTAAGAGAGGTCTGAGGTTAAGGAGCAAGTCTGTAGATGAACTGATGTAAATGTAAAAGAGAGGGGGAGGTAATTATTTGGTTAGAGGGTGCTGGAATTTGGGTATAGCGAAGGAGAGTAATGATTAGTGGAGCAAAAACTGCAAGGGCAAATGCGAACATGCTGAAAGAGCAGGGTGAGAAAAGAAAAGGCAGGTATGTTTCGTAGACTGTGATAACTCTAACCTTCTGACTAATTTCTGGACTATTGTGGTATATTTCTGATGTTACACTTTAAAAATGTCACACTTCACATGATGTCAAATCAGACTGGTCTATTTGGACTTGCTCCACTCAGTTTATACAATTCAAATACCCAGAAAATGAACCAGGTGTGAGCAGAGGGGAGGAGGAGGGAGCAAGACAACACCTCATAGCAGGGGAAAATTAAAACATTGCAGCTAATAGGAACAATTGGACTGCAACCAAAACAGGAGAAGGAAACAGAACAAGATGGAACGATAGGGGTAGGTGTAAACAAGTACAGATATACACTACCGTACAAACGTTTGGGGTCAGCAAGACAATTTTGTGTTTTCCATGAAAACTGATACTTTTATTTATCAAATGAGTTGCAAAATGAATAGAACATATAGTCCAGACATTGACAAGGTTAGAAATAATTATTTTTATTTGAAATATTTTTCTCCTTCAAACTTTGCTTTTGTCAAAGAATGCTCCCTTTGAGCAATTACAGCATTGCAGACCTTTGGCATTCTAGATGTTAATTTGTTGAGGTAATCTTGAGAAATTTCATCCCATGCTTCCTGAAGTCCCTCCCACAAGTTGGATTGGCTTGATGGGCACTTTTTGCGTACCATATGGTCAAGCTGCTACCACAACAGCTCAGTGGGGTTGAGATCTGGTGACTGCACTGGCCACTCCATTACAGATGGAATGCCAACTGCCTACTTCTTCCCTAAATAGTTCAGGCATAAATTGGAGGTGTGCTTTGGGTCATTGTCCTGTTGTAGGATGCTATTGGCTCCAATCAAGCGCTGTCCACAGGATATGGCATGGCGTTCTAAAATGGAGTGATAGCCTTCCTTATTCAAAATCCCAGTTACTTTGTACAAATCTCCCACTATACCAGCACCAACGCAACCCCAGACCATCACATTACCTCCACCATTCTTGACAGATCGTGTTAGGCACTCTTCCTGCATCTTTTCAGTTGTACTGCATTTTACAAATATTCTTCTGTGTGATTCAAACACCTCAAACTTTGATTGGTCTGTCCATAAAATGTTTTTCCAATCTTCCTATGTCCAATGGCTGTGTTCTTTTGCCCATATTAATCTTTTCCTTTATTAGCCAGTCTCAGATATGGTGTTTTCTTTGCCACTCTGCCCTGAAGGCCAGCACCCCAGAGTCGCCTCTTCACTGTAGACATTGACACTGGCGTTTTGCGGGTACTATTTAATGAAACTGCCAGTTAAGGAGATGTGAGGCATCAATTTCTCAAACTAGAAACTATAATGTACTTGTCTTGTTGCTTAGTTTTGCAGCGGGGCCTCCCTCTTCTCTTTCTACTCTGGTTAGAGCCTGTTTGTGCTCTCCTCTGAAGGGAGTAGTACACACGTTATAGAAAATCTCCAGTTTCTTGGCAATTTCTCGCATGGAATAGCCTTCATTTCTAAGAACAAGAAAAGACTGTCGAGTTTAACATGAAAGTTCTCTTTTTCTGGCCATTTTGAGAGTTTCATAGAACAAACAAATGTAATGCCCCAGATTCTCAACTACCTCACAACAAGGTCAATTTTATAGCTTTTCTAATCAGCCAAACCATTTTCAGCTGTGCTAACATACTTGTGCAAGAGTTTTCTAGGGTTTCCTACATATCCATTAGCCTTCTTACACAGTTAGCAAACACAATGTACCATTAAAACACAGGAGTGGTGGTTGTTGGAAATAAACCTCTATACACCTATGTAGATATTGCATTAAAAAAATACATTTGCCGCTAGAATAGTCATTTACCACATTAACAATGCATAGAGTGTATTTCTGATTAATTTAATGTTAGCTTCATTGAAAAAAATATGCTTTTCTTTCAAAAATAAAGAAATTTCTAAATGACCCCAAACTTTTGAACGGTAGTGTATGAATATACATTCAGTGAATATGGAGTATGATACATAGGATTACAGCTAGGGAAAAAAGCAGCAACATATCAATTCAAACAGAGGAAGAAGAGTAGATGGAGATCCAGGGGAGTTCAGTGGTTATGCTGGATTAAAAGATTATTCAGATTTAACAGTTCAAACAGAGGAACAGGAGTAGATGTGGGTTCAATGAGGCTCAGTGGATATGATGGATTAAAAGATAATTCAGACATACCAGTTCAAACAGAAGAAGAGGAGTACATGGCGGTTCAGTGATGGTCAGTGGGTATGCTGGGTTAAAACATATTCTAAGACAGTGAATGAATAACTGTGGGTCAAGGTTAAACATTGGTCAGTAACAGGTAGATGAGTGATAGGTGTAGACCTGGTGCTCTGAGACCCCTGCCAAATTAAAGCAACACAGAACAAGGAGACCCAAGTTGGAATCTCCACATTTCCAAAATTAGAAGCAGACACCAGGAAAAGTGGCATCAATTAAAAATGAGTACAAACAGTATAATGGCATAGCATGCATGAATGGCACAGGGCCTGGTCTGAAGGCCACAGAATCTCCAATTGTTTACGACTTGAAGATTAGGCCCAGAAAGAGCATTTGCCACAGGAGATGGCAAGCAATGCTGTATCAAGTGGCTTCTCTTCATCTTCCTCCACCTCAACATTGCATACAAGAAAGTCCCCAAATGACTATGGTGAACCCCATATAGGAGAGTCTGCAGAACTTTTCACACATTCTATTTAATGGGCATTCGACTTCTGCTCCAAAGAATCAAAGATTAAAAAGGAGGAAATCAACTGCATTTCTGTCCAAAATCTTTGTCAATTGGATCCGTGACCGAATGAAGTAGGGTCCGAGCAGAATCCAGACTCTCATGACCACACGTTAACCCCTGAGGTTGGAGGTGAGGATGATGAAACTTAGATATCTGAGGCACATGTGTACTGTACTGTTGTGCCAGGGCAGGAAGAGGAGAAGGGAAATGAGTGGGACAACAGAGAGGATGACAATGAGGTGCTAGATAGAAGTTGGTGTGAACCCAGAGGTACTATGCTGAGTAGCTGTGGCCAGCAGTGTTTGCGGGTCTGCAGTTTGCATAGGCGACAAGGGTTGCCTAGCCTGGGCCTTTTTTGAGACTGAAAAGGATAACTCAACTCACATTAAATTTGTAAACAATTTTTCAGTAGAGGCAGAAATTCCAATAGTTTGAATACTTCATGCATGAACCTGCAATGTACATGCAACATGCATTAGTCTGGAAATATCACTGCACTAAAATGTGGCCTAGGGGGCCTCGCCAAACACCAGCCGCCCCAACAACTAAATATGCTCCTTCTTCCTCCACCGTCACAATGGCAAGTCTTCTCACACAAGTCTCTGGTTGCAGAACCTGCATCAGCTGTTACAGAAGTGGACATGTCTGCTGTTTTTGACTAATCTTAGACACCATATCTTACTCAGCCCACCATAATATCTCCGCCTGCACCTCCCTCACCGTCCACTAGTCTGTCCACCCTGTCTCAGCACAACAGCCAGTCCTTAGTCCAGCAGTTGTGGTTACGTAAAACATTAGGTCTTCCTACACATGCCAAAGCTAAGAGGTTGTTGTCTGATATACCGTGGCTGTTGAGCGCTGAACATAAGAACTATAGAGGGGCACTGTATATACTTATCATTTATTAAGCAGACGGATAGGTGTAGGCGTGGTGCTCTTAGATTCCTGCTAAGTTCAGCAAGCTGACAAGAAGGAGACCCCAATAAGAGTCTCCACATTTCAGAAATTTAGGGCCAGATACCACAAACATGGCATCAATTGACCCATAATAAAGACTGTATAATGGCAAGGTAAATGCAGCACTCTGAAAAGTACAACATCACCTATACTGCCCAGTGTGTGACTGGGGTGGAAAAGTCCTTGGAGATCCATGACTTGTTCATCTTGATCAAAGTTATGTGGTCTACACTTTCAGGGGACAGTTGGATATCAGTCAGGACACCACCAGCAGCTCTGAAGATATGTCCTGGGAGAACGTTGGCTCCTAGTCATGACAAAACCCCCAAGACATGACTGGAAGCTCAAGCCACGCCTCTATTTCTGAAGCCCAAAATGTAAGAGTCCATAACTCCCCTAATGGAATGGATATTGAGCTCTATATACTTCTGCACCATCCTCTCCAATCATTCAATATGTGTCAGACTTGTACTCAGTTCTGCTGGTGGATGTGCTTGTTTAAAAAAGTAGTCAAATGACTCCCATAAATTGCTTCTGAAAATTAAACTGCTGCTGCTGTTTCAGCACTGACAACTTGACACTCCCCAGATTGGAAGAGTAGATCTGCGATGCATACTGTGTTCCTCATTGCTGTCTTGGGGAAAATCAGCTCCAAGGCCCAGTGCACATCTGAGCTGTGTTTTTCATTTTGGACGCATTTCGTTTTCCCTGTTTTTACAAAAAACGCTGTAAAAACGCATGCGTTTTTACACCCATAGAGTTGCATTGTAAAAATGCATGCAAACGCTGGAAAAACGCATAAAAATGCATGTGCATTTTACCGCATGCATTATTATCCAGCGCATAGGAAATGATTGCCAGCAATGTTTCCAATGCGCTGGGTAAAAACATATGCATTTAAAATGCACCTGCATTTTTGATGCATTTTTACAATGCAACTGTAAGTGAGTAAAAACACGCATTTTCGGTAAAAACGCAGGAAAAAACGCAATGCATTCAAAACGCACCAAATTCTGATGTGAAAAGGCCCTAAAATTGTGTACAAACGTTTTTGGTTCTCTAGCATGTCCCTGTCCAGGGCAGGAAGCATTTGGCTAAATGTATTCTTGTACCGCAGATCCAACAGTGTGCCATTCCAGTAGTCGTCCTTAATTCAAAACCTAACAATACTTGTCTGTCGACACATCCATGAAGCCAAGTCCTTGTTATTTTGGTGGCGGGGTAACAATCGAGCTTGCGTCTTCTGACCTCTCCTGCCAATCTCAGATAACAGAAAGGGAAATGATTTCTTCATCATTTCCTAAATTGTCTGTGCCCATTCCACTTTATTCTCGTGTTCCTCCATGTCTTTCTCAGCTCCTGCACCTTCACTAACAGCTTTTCTGGTAACATAAACCCCCCTCTTTTGGTCTACTCCACCCACTTATTGCAACCATCTATGTATCGAGTATCCGGACATTAGAGATATTGGTATCCTTTCCCCAGCATTCTCTTCTTCCTCCTCCTGTTCCTCTGGGATGAGTACCTCATCCCATAAACTTTTCAAAGTTTGCTCCAGCATGTAGGTGACTAGAATAGTGATACTCATGATGGCATTGTCAACATTAATCATCTTAGAAGCCATTTCAAAACTGTGCAGAAGAGTGCAGAGGTCCTTGTTCTGTCTCCACTCTTCAAGTGTCATTTGCATCACCTCTTAATTTTGATTCACTCTACTGTCATGACATACCGTGCCAGGCTGGTTGCTGCTTCCACAGTTGCTGCAACATGTGCAGAGTGGAATTCAATCATGTCAGCACATCGCATATTAACTGGCTAACCAGTTGTCTGAAAGACCTCTGTGGCACACGTGAGCACAACCCTGCCTTCTGCTGCAGCTCATCCAAGCCAGGATATTGGCATAGGAATTGCTGGATAACCAGGTTGAGGATGTGAGCCATGCAGGGCATATGTGTAAGTTTGCCCCGGTGTAGGGTTGCCATTAGGTTTTCACCATTATTGTGCATGGCCTTCTCTTGCTCCAGGTTTAATGCGGACAGCCATTTGTTAAACTCAGCATTCACAGGTGTCCACCACTCTTCAGCTATGTGACTGACATCTCCAAGGCATTTTTATTTCAACACTGCCTGATGGCGGTGAGCCATGACAGTGCAGTACAAAGGAATAAAGGAACTCTCTCTGGACTGTTGGAACATTAAGGAAGAGGTGGAGGGTACAGCTGGAGGCCATAGAGGAGATGGAGGTGGTAGAAGTAGTGAATGAAACAGTAGAGTCAGAGGTTTGTCCCAAATGTCTTTGGGATTTCAAGACTTCTGAAGCAGCCACTTCCCCGCCTGGCCCCTCAGTCACCAGAGTTACCCAGTGCTCAGTCAGCAAGATGTAACACCCCTGGCCATGTTTGCTCGTCCAGGTGTTAGAGTTAATATGCACTCTGTCACAAACAGAATTTCTCAAGGAACGGGTTATATTGTCTGTGACATGTTTGTGTAATGTAGACATAGCTTTCTTAGAGAAGTAATGATGACTGGGCAACTAGTAGTGGGGGACTTCAACGGCCATCAGCTTTCAGAAACAATCTGTATCCACAAGGCCAACAAATTGGAGATTTGGATGAAGTTCAACCTCTTTGCTTTGGGATGTGCAGAAGGAAATACTCATTTATGCAACCACAACTGCGAGACTGAGTGCTGGCTGCTGTAATGAGAGAGGGTGGAGAAGGGTTTACTGACAAACAACTGGAGTGTGAGGGGGTTGCAGGTAAAAATGTTATGGTGGGTTGACAAAGTAGTGGTGTTATCAGTGTCTGCGATAAGCAACAGGGATGTCCACTTCTGTAACAGCTGACATGCTCTCACTCACACCGATTATGTCAGGTAAACAAGTGGAGGTTCTGTTGCTGGAAACCTGTCTGACAACACTTGTCACAATGACGGAGGAGGAAGAAGCTGCAGATGTGTTTGATGTGGTGGATGGTGTTCAGTGAGGCCTAGAAAGGCCCCGTTTTACTGCAGGAGCTTTGCCAGAGAAACAGATGTTGCTGGACCATGAGCCAGTTCCTGCATATAGTAGTCTAATTGTTGTTTTTTTTGCCTCTACTCAATTTATTTTTAGCAAACTTGGCAAATAACGCGAGTTAGGTCATCCAAAATGCCCAGGCAAGGTAACCCTTCCTGCCCTCGACAACTGCAGACGCACAAGCCGAGCCAGAGTTGCGGCTGAGAATGCATTGCTTGTCATGGTTGTACACTTAGTCTCTGTTCGGGAAGCTGCAACTTAACCTCCTTGTCTTTCTTCTCGCGTTTTCAGCTAAGCTACTCAGCTGTGTGACTCTGGGATCTCAAACCTCCTCATCATCCTCTCTGTTGTCTCACGCTGAGAATCACCCTTCTCTCTTCCTGCCCTGAATGCACAATACAATTCAAATGCTCTTCAAGTATCTGAGTCTCATCGTCATCACCTCCACCCCTGGGGTTAACATCTGATGACAATGGTCTGGATTCTAATCAGACTCCACTTCATCAGTACCCAGATCAAACTCCAAAAGAGTTTGGGAATGTACAGATGCTTTTCTCCTCTGGAGTCTGTGAATCTTTTGAGCAGACCTGTCATGCCCATGAATAGTGGAATAGAATGTGTGAACATCTTTGCAGAATTGTCCATCTGTGTTTCTCCACAGTCAGTTTTGGGGTTAGAAAGTTGTCACATGAGGGATAACATGGGTAATTGGAATGCCACCTCTGAGGACTGTACTGCATGTGATTTGAGGTGGAAGAAAACAAGGAGAGGCCATTTGATGCAGCATTTGCATGAACTGTAGCAAAAGCTCTTTCTGGGCCTCATCCACAACTTGTATCTCTCTGCTGCTGCCAAAGAAAGAGACTGGAGTAGCTCATCCAGTAACAGAAGTTGTCACTTGACTAAGATACAACAATTCGGTGTTTTGTAAGTAGAGCTTTCAGTAACATTAGCAGGAACACCTACTCCACAAACTCTTTAAAACGCCAAGCATATTCCCCCTTACAACACATCTATTCCTGTTTCCTCTTTCAATATTTCACACTCATGTTTAATGCACACAGATTCGGGAGCACTTGCTTGAAGCCCAATAAAAGGTTATTTAACAATAGACAGAGATTATGCAATTTGTTTTTAAGCCCGTTAAGGGAACCATAAATATTTGGCAATGACTTGTTTGAGGAAAATAAAAGTCTTTTAGGTGAATGACAAAGATTTGGCAGTCATTTGTTTGAGTCCCAAAAAAGTATTTTAGGGGAAGCACAATGATTTGGAAATAACATGTTTTAGGCCAAAAAAAGGAATTTTAGAAGAACTACAAACATTTGGCAAGACATTTTTGAGTCAACAAAAAGTCTTTTAGGGGATCCACAAATATTTGGCAATCAATTGCTGGAGGCGAAAGAAAGCCTTTTAGAGGAAACACAAAGATTTGGTAATGACTTGCTTAAGGCACCAAAAGGTGTTTTAGGGGAAACACAAATATTTGGCAATCACTTGTTTGAGGTACAAAAAAGCCTTTTTAGGGGAAAGCTTGCTGGTGGTGCAGTCACGATACCACTTTGCAGAGCCTGTTTTTTATGGAAAAATTTGGCCTACATATAATCTCACTGAAAGATACTGAGACACCACTATTTCTCAATGGAAAGACTTGCCTAGTCTCTGTTCTCATGTGCAGAAGAACATAAACTAATCTCTATGCTTGAGAGTCATGGCTATCCGAGTGAATATTTTCAGGGGATGCAACGCACCACCACAACTCAGACAAATGATGGGGAGCTATGTTTGCTTCTACCGCCAGACTGCAATAATTTGTCTCCTAGTTTACTTCCAATTTTTCCTGCTTAACTGACATGATCCATCCCAAACAGACACAGAGAAAATTGTTAATCCCACACACATACCTTTTTATTTTCACTCATGAAAGGTAAAGCAATGCCAAGTGATCTTATTGCTCGAAAGGGTGGGAGCAAAAGCATGCAGCAGATGTGTTTCTGTGGTGAATCATGCACCACTTAGCACATCAGCTGGTTCCTTGCAAACTTCAACTCAAAATTGTCTTAAAGCGTAACTGTCATTTAAATTTGTATTTAATAGTAATGTAGAGCAAGTGATTATAATCAACTTTCACATTTACATTATTAATGAAATCAGGAAGGAAAGCATTAAAAAAACCTTCCACAAGATGTCCTCAACAGGTTGTGTGTGAAACTAATTCTCCTCACCTCCATATTCAGGGGGTGTGGCCTACCATGTGTTCACAATATAGACAAGACCACTGTCAAATCACCTCATGCCAGCACCCTGCCGAGCTCACTCAGCTGCTGTGAGATCTTATCTCACTCCTCCTCATATGGCCTTTGCTCTGTGATAACACCCAGCATAGCCATGTGAAAGGAGAAATCAGATAAGATCTCCCAGCAGCTGTTTCAGCTCACCATGGTGGGCATGAGGTAATTTGACAGTGGTCTTATCTGTATTATGAAACAAAAAAGAAATCAGAGGCGCAATTAGTGTACCCGTATGAATATTTTTAGCCTGACTAGTGTGGTAGCGATCACCTTACATGGTTGTGCAGTCCTTGCACAACCCAGGAGTTCACATTGGTGGTGGAGAGCTTCACTCCTTACAGGCTATGATGGCCGCCGGCTTCCTTATTCCCAGCGTGGCACGCTCTTCCTTGGCTCCAGCCGTGATCACGTGACCGGCCCAGCTGGAATTACGTCACCACAGGTCCTGTTCAGTTTGTATCCCCCAAGCTGCTCCTGCCGCTGAACCTCACTAGAGGACTTTAAATGGAAAGCAGCACAAGAAAGCGGTCTGTAGGAGCGCTAAAGGAGGACCAGGAATCTTATTAGGATATATAACTTAACTTTATTCGTACTCCGTATCCGACAATGCGTTTCCACGGTAATCCGTCTTCCTCAGGAGGATAGAGGATGAATTATTAAACTTTGTTAATAATTCATCCTCTATCCACCTGAGGAAGACGGATTACCGTGGAAACGCTTTGTGGGATACGGAGAACAAATAAAGTTTAGTTATATATCCTAATAAGATTCCTGGTCCTCCTTTAGCGCTCCTACAGACCCTTTCTTGTGCTGCTTTTATCTGTATTATGAACACAGTTAGGCCACGCCCCCTGAAGACAGAGGTGAGGAGAATAAGATTGACACACAGCCTGCTGAGGACATCTTGTGAAAGGTTTTTTTAATGCTTTCCTTCCTCATTGCATTAATAATGTATATATAAAAGATGATTATATTCGCTTTCTCTACGTTACTACTAAATAATAATTTAAACGACAGTTTTGCCTGCATTATGGTCTAACACAGTAACTAACTCTCTGCTCCATGCAACAATAATGCAACAATTCTTCCACAAATATCAAATGAGCTCATTTCAAACATTCTTATGTGGCAAAGCAAGCCCTTCCGGCTTTGGAAAAACAAAATGGTCTGCCAGAAAGACACCTGTTTTGTGACATTGCTGGTGAATCAAGGTGGGAAATTTGAATTTCAATTGATCCCCCCATCTATATCAATAATTGTTAAAGGATTTGTATTTTTGTGTCTTTTGTTGTGTATTAGAAATGTTATTTCCTTCTAGTACACTCTCATAGGCCAAATTGTAGTACTTTTGTTGCAGTAATGGATAAAACACTACTTTCTTTTGTCCTTATTGTAGGGAAGTGGTTGACATTTTGTTGGATAGGTGTACATCCTATTACAACTATAATCCATCAGTCATAATCTGTGATGTCCTGGCCATACAGAATATTATAGACATAATGAAGTGTGACAGTGGAGGACAGGTCAGGGTGGTGGACAATGCCACCCACGAGTTATGCTCTATACATTAACTGTTAGTACTTATTTGCAGGAAGCTCTCCAAGAAAATTATTCATGTGGATCTTCTGGTTTTCTTTCTTTTCTTGTCACTGACAGCTGTTGTATATTTAAGTAATTATTTCAGACTAGGTATCATGTATTTTTGTTAATTGGTGTTCAGAGATATATTTGTGTTCCAATTATAGAGAAATCATACTTGAAGAAGGGTTTAACATAAATCCATTAGACATATGAAAAAACATAATTATTGCAGTCTGTGATTACTTCGCCGAAATCATTATTATTTAGTATGCCTTAAAAATGCTTTATAGTAAAAATGTTACATTTTCTTCTAGACGTTTTATGAGCAAAGCTCGGTAAATTTACAGACTGTGAAACAAAAATTGTAAAATATATTCGGGGCAGATATATCGGCAAAGAGAAGCACTAAGCAATCATGGCAATTTATCAAGGAATTACAATGTGTTCTCTGCAGGTTCACTGTGTAGAATCATTCTCTTGCCAAGTTTATGTTCCAGAAAGTGAGAGCTCAGCCATGTCAGGGCTCTGTCAAATTAGCTCCCTGCCAAGATTTTATCTTGCAGTGATGGGTCCATGCATTGCTCTTACCCAGAAGTCAACTTCACAATATGGAAAGCCTTATGACATGTTAGTGTCTATTTCTTCTTTGTTCTCTGACTTTATATTAATAAAACATTGGCAATCTTCTTTGGAAACAGGAGGCCAATGGCTCATTACATCTAAGAGCATATCACATGTAACAGCTTGTTTTTCTACCTGCACTTTGCTTATGATGTCTGACCTTACTGGATGATTAAAGGAAACAAGCAATATAAAAGATTGTTTCAAGAGACTATATGCCACATAAGTAAGGTATTGTGCACTGACCTGAATCAGTAACCTCTAGTTTATCTGCAAAACATCTTGGCAGATGTTCAGATTTAGCAAGGGTTTGTTCTGTTTTTTAAACAATCTGTGATGTTAAGTTCCCACATTTTACAAGGCGATATTATTCATTTTTTTCACCAAGGGTCGTGATTTTGCATACTCTATTGACTAACATTTGAATGAAATTTACAAAAAAGTGAGTTAACATCAATGGAATATTCTTATATGAGCAGTAGTGTACAGGACTGCATAAAATGTGAATTAGACGAAGTTCACGTCATATGTTGGCTGAAAGTCTAGAGGGTCAGTACAACCGGACAACGGAATTACAATGATAGGCATATTTGGAATTGTATATGCTTTTGGTCATACTTTCAGAGGTACTGAAATGTATGACAAACAGGAGAACAATATGAGCTTTGTTGCTTATAAAATTTACATATTTATTGGAGGAAAACAACCAAATCAAGAGTAGGTGAGCATAAAAGCACAGCACAAAATTATTGGTACCAAAATTAAATACAAGCAATCAGGTTTTACATACAAGTGAAAGATGCTGGGCATAGTAATTATATAGTACAGGTTATTAAAAGGGTAGGTTTTAACAGATGTGATCACATATCAATTACATCCATTACTGTCTTAATTCTGCCCTAAACCTGCATAACCTGAAATGAACATCTCAATTGCCTCACATCATAAAGTGCATTCCCTTAAGCAAGTAACACAGCATACCAATAAAGTGCTTGGTGCAGAGAATAGCAGGGTTACCTCTTCTGCCGGATCTCAAACGCACGTTTCGCGTATTGATTGAAAGTGCTTCGTCAGTGGAGGTATCGGGACCCTCCACAGGACGCTCTTATATACCCATTACTGCACCTGCACTGATGCAGTCTGACCGTCCTTCTGTGAATCGGCGCATGCACACACGCCGCCGCCGCCGATACGTCACATCCGGCGCTCAGCCCGCCGCGTCATCACCACCGCAGGGTATTACATCCGGACAGCGGTGAGCGTCGGCCAGGCATCAGAGAGTCGCCATGTTACTTGCTTAAGGGAATGCACTTTATGATGTGAGGCAATTGAGATATTCATTTCAGGTTATGCAGGTTTAGGGCAGAATTAAGACAGTAATGGATGTAATTGATATATGATCACTTCTGTTAAAACCTACCCTGTTAATAACCTGTACTATATAATTACTATGCCCAGCATCTTTCATTGTATGTGAAACCCTGATTGCTTGTATTTAATTTTGGTACCAATAATTTTGTGCTGTGCTTTTATGCTCACCTACTCTTGATTTGGTTGTTTTCCTCCAATAAATATGTAAATTTTATAAGCAACAAAGGTCATATTGTTCTCCTGTTTGTCATATAATTATAATGAGCTGCCAGCTGTAATCCATTGGCAACACTGGTACAGCCTCTTTTTTCAAAAACGCCTCATGGATATTCTGTATAGTACTAAAAAGTATGCAGTGAATATAGCATAATATGTGGTCAGTGAGAAAATATATGAGTGGTCCAGCTTCCGATGTTAAATCAATGCAATGTATTTCAATAAAGTCAGTATTCCAATAAACCACAAGGAGATGGTATATGGCGACTTCTCGTGCTTCCGCAGGCAACATGTTTCAGACAGTTTCTCTGTCCTTTGTCAAGCCGTCTTCACCTATCCAAACAAGATTACTTCAATACCCTTATCACATCACTAGCCAACAATCCTAATTGACTCTTTGACATTTTCCACTCCCTCCTTGGTCCTGGAGTACAGACCCCAACAACCAACCTTAGTGCTGACGATCTGGTCAACTATTTTAAAGACAAAATTGACCAAATATGACAGGAAATTTCTTCACAACCTCAGAACATAATTCATTTTCTCCCCTCCTACACTTCATCTAAGTCACTTTTGATCTTCAATCCTGTCTCAGAGGAAGACGTTAGCTAGCTCCATCCATCTTCTCACCCTACTACACCAGTCACCCTATTCCTTCACATCTACTTCAGTCCCTTTCCCCGGCTGTCACCTAACTAAAATATTTAATCTTTCCCTAATATTTGGTGTTTTCCCGCCTCCTCCTGAAAACATGTCCGCATACACCCAATACTAAAAAAACATCCCTGGATCCAGAGCTCTGCTGCTAATCAACAACCTGTCTATAATTTCCTTTTCATCTTTAAACTTTGGAATACTTGATCCTCTCCCATCTGATCTACTATTTCTCAGATAATTCTCTTCTTGACCCTCTACAATACAGTTTCCGCTCCTTGCACTCTACTGAAACTGACCTGACTAAAGTCTCTAATTAGCTAATAACAGCTAATTCTAATGGTCACTACTCCCTGCTATTCTCCTGGATCTCTCTGCTGCATTTAATACTGTCACCAGCTACTCCTCTGTATGCTCCACTCTATTGGGCTCTAGGACACCGCTCTCTCCTGGTTCTCCTCCTACCTCTCGGACCGCTCCTTCACTGTATATTTTGCTGACTCCTCTTCTTATCCTCTTCTCCTTACAGTTGGAGTTCCTCAGGGATCAATCCTAGGTCCCCTTTTCTTCTCTCTACACACTGCTTCTATTGGACAAACCATCAGTAGATTCGGTTTTCAGTACCATCTCTTTGCTGACAACACCCAATTATACACCTCTTTTCCCAACATCACCCCTGCATTATTACAAAATAACAGTGATTGTCTGTCTGCTGTTTCTAACATCATGTCCTCTCTCTACCTTAAACTGAATCTGTCAAAAACAGAACTTCTCGTGCTTCCTTCCTCTACTAATCTTCCAAAACGTATGTATTGCCATTTCTGTATGTGGTTCTATCACTACTCCATAGCATCACCCTGCTGTCTTGGGGTGATATTTGACTCAGATCTCTCCTTTACTCCCCACATCCAATCACTTGCTCACTCATGTCACCTATAACTCAAAAACATTTTTAGAATTTAACCTTTTCTTACTGTTGACTCTGCAAAAACTCTAACTGTTGCCCTTATTCATTTCTCATCTGGATTACTATAATTCTCTACTAATCGGTCTCTCTCTTACTAAACCCTCTCATCTTTAATCCAGCCTGAATGAAGTAGCCAGGACCATATTCCTCTCCAACTACTTCACCGATGCTTCTACCTTGTGCCAGTCATTGCACTGGTTGCCCATCCGCTACAGAGTACAATACAAAATTATCACTCTCACCCACAAAGCTCTCGACAGCTCTGTACCACCCTACATCTCCTGACCCAGTTCTGTCTATCGCTCTCCATTCCGCAAGTGACCTAAGATTGATCTCATCATCTACAATCAGAACCTCCCACTCGAATCTCCAGGACTTCTCACAATCAGTACCAATTCTCTGGAATGGATTACCAAGAACAATCCAATTAATTCCCAATACCCATAGTTTTAAGTGAGCTTTAGAAAATAATTTCTTTAGACTAGCCTATCACCTCACCTCACTTGTATAACTATTCCCATCTTGCCCTTTTCCAAATCTGGCCTCTTCAGTCATCTGTCTATACCCCCCGTGCACTTAATAGCACTCTGTACCTGTACTTTTACAGATTCTGGCTGGTGACCGTTTCATGCAGCATTAAATGAATCTCCTATTTATTATTTTGATGGCTGGACCATATATGATGGCACTTTTTACCATTTACCTTTTGTGCCTCCCCTATTTCTTCACAGACTGTAAGCTTGCGACCAGGCCCCTCACTCTTCACAGTAACTGAATTTTTTGTTACTATGTATTGTTTAAAATTGTATATGTCCCCTCTGAATTTTTAAGTGCAGCAGAAGAATATTATTGTTTTCATCAAATTTGCAATAATCAATTAAATTGTTCTACTCATTGCAAAAGATTAATCAGTCAGAGAAGGCTCATAAGACCTTAAAGGGAACCTATCAGCTTGTTCTACCCCTCTATACTATCACTACCTGTCCCTGCACTTTGCTAGCTGATCCCTAACCATCCCCCTCTGACCTAAAAGTGCCCTATAAAGTTTAAGAAAAATTATTTATAACTTATATGCAGTCTTCATCTAGAGACTTGAAAGGTGGTTTCAGGGGCACCATTCTTCCCCCCACCTCCCTGGCTCCTAGCACACCCCGCTTGGCACCTTCATTCCTTTTGCTGTGCCACCTCTTTTTGAAATTCCGACCTCCTTTGCTACTATGAGGCGCCAGGCCGGAACGTCATACCTGGTCCAGTGCATTGTGGGGGCTGATCACGTGTTCGGCCTGGCTCCGGTGCATGCGCAGTGCGCATGTTGAAGTCGGGCTGTACACGTCATAAGCCCCCACAATGCACCGAGCCAGATATGACTTTTCTGTTTGACACATCATAGTGTCAAAGGAGGTAGGAATTTCAAAAAGAGGTGGGGGACCTCGACAGATAGGGGGTAGGGCGAGGAGGAGTGGGTGACACTGAAGGTCCGGTCCGTTAAGTATGAGGAGATCCAAGAGAGGGTAAGGTCCATGATGCCGAGAGATTCCAGGATCTCAAGTAGAAGGGAGTGGTCAACAGTGTCAAAGGCGGCGGACAGGTCAAGGAGGAGGAGAACAGAGCAGTGGCGCTTGCTTTTGGCAGTCAGTAGGTCATTGGCGACTTTGGTCAGGGCTGTTTCAGTGGTGTGGAGGGGTCAGAAACCAGATTGCAGGCGTTCAAAGAGGGAGCAGGAGGAGAGGTGAGAGGACAGCTCAGAGTAGACATGCTGTTCAAGCAGTTTAGAGGAGAAAGGGAGGAGAGATATAGGGCGGTAGTTGGAGACAGTTGTGGGGTCTAGGGAGGGTTTTTTGAGGATGGGTGTGATCAAGGTGTGTTTGAAGGCTGAGGGGAAGGTGCCATTGGTAAGTGATAGGTTGAAAAGATGAATTAGGTCTGGGATGATAACAGAGGTAAGGTTGGGAATGAGGTGGGATGGGAGCGGGTCGTGGGCACTGGTGGTGAGGTGTGATTTTGACAGGAGGTAGGAGAGCTGGTCTTCAGTTATGCGGGGGAAGCATTTGATGGAAGGAGAGGGCAGTATAGGTGAAAGGGGAGGCTGTGGGGACAGTGGATCAAAGCTGTCTCTGATTCTGTCAATCTTTTCTTTGAAGAAGGAGGCAAAGTGTTCTGCAGAGATAAGGGAGAGGGAGGGGCAGCAGGCGGGTGGAATAAGGAGTTGAAGGTTTTGAAAAGTTGTTTGGGATTGCGGGACAGGGAGGTTATTAGGGATAAGAAGAAGGTTTGTTTGGCGGGTAGCAAGTGCAGTCTTGAAGGCGATGAGGGACTGTTTGAACAGCGCAAAGTGCTCAGTGGAACATGATTTTTTTTATATAGCTGCAACACAGTGAGTCAATCAGCACATCTTCACTCACACACAGACCTGAGATGTGATTAATCCCCTGTGCACCATTCAGGTTTAGCCCAGCAAAGCACTCATCCCCACAGGTTCAGCCGCTCATTAGGCTCATGAATGTATCGGATCTTCAGCACTTACACTCAGCTGTTTTACTCAGCTCATGAAAACCCTTCAGCTGTTAACCCCCTGTACATTGGACAGGTTTCACACAGCACACACAATCAGGAAAACCGGCCCATGTGAACAGAGACCTGCATTGATAACCCGTGTGATGCACCTGGCCAGGGGCCACATCACCACATACCTCCCCCCTCTGTTCAAGCCCGTGGGAGGGGTTGAACACAGTATCCCAGACAGTTCATTGTAATCCGGAGTTGGCGCTGACTTGGCATCTTCGTGACACCTAGACCACCGGAACCTTGATCACGCCGACTTTGACTTCGGGACCCCTAGGGCCTCCCGGTACTTTGAGTGCGACGGCTTCGTGACCTCGCCGGGTCACCGGCAAGATGCTGGGGTGCGTCGTGCGGTTGCCTATAGCAACCAAGTCCATATAATGTGCACCAACACAATTGTCCATAGCACACAAGTCCATATAATGTGCAGCACACAATTGTCCATAACACATGTCCTTATAAGGTGCTCCGGCACCACAGCCCTCGGATGTACCACCCCCTGGGTAACCATGCCCTTAGCAACCGGGATGCGCCTCCCTCACCGGGCTGGTTTGCCCGCATTCTCGACCATATGTGAGGTAGTGCCCTAGGGGAACCCGCTTGGCACGGGGAAAATAACAGCAGCGACTACATTTCAACGTAACATAAGCAGCGGATTTATTAATTTCTGTCATAAACCGCTTTCAACACATAAACCATAACACTATTTCCATTTTCACATATAATATGCATATCCTTACATTGCATTATATGACATTCCCATATGACATTACATTACAGGACATTCACATACGTGTTCCCCAGAACTTCATGGCGTCACCCACCGACCCTTGCAGACCTCAGTCTGGTTCTAAAGACGGCTATCACCGTCTATCACCCTGACAGGGATCATTCCCCATCCTATTGCACACGAGTCATCACACATGGCACTTTTTCATGAACCATTATGACTCACGCATGACACAGCATTCATGGCATTTTTACATAAACCCATATGCTACATACTCAGGGCCCACAATAGTACCAGGAACCCTGTCACTCAGTACACACAAGACCTCCCCGGATCCACCAGGATCCGGGACACTTACATCTGGATCAACGGGACCATATCATCACTCACTCAGTCAGTCCCAAAGTCAGCTGTGACCGCCTGGCCCTTGAGCCGTACTCGGTCTCTCACACCGCACATCTGACCGCCTGGCCCTTGAGCCATCCTTGGTCCTCATCACACATATGACCGCCTGGCCCTTGAGCCGTCCTCGGTCCTGGACACTTGCTGGCATGCACGCATCTTTGTGCCACCGGCATGGAGCTGGCAGGCTCCCATCACTTCCCCCACCGGGGACGGATCACTTCCAGCACCTCCTCACATGGCAGTGGTCTGGACTTCTGACTCCCATCGTCCTCTCTTCACTCAGACACCTGGCAGGTTCTTATCCAGGCTGCTCACTCACAGCTGCAACACAGTGAGTCAATCAGCACATCTTCACTCACACACAGACCTGAGATGTGATTAACCCCTGTGCACCATTCAGGTTTAGCCCAGCAAAGCACTCATCCCCACAGGTTCACCCGCTCATTAGGCTCATGAATGTATCGGATCTTCAGCACTCACACTCAGCTGTTTTACTCAGCTCATGAAAACCCTTCAACTGTTAACCCCCTGTACATTGGACAGGTTTCACACAGCACACACAATAAGGAAAACCGGCCCATGTGAACAGAGACCTGCATTGATAACCCGTGTGATGCACCCGGCCAGGGGCCACATCACCACATAATATATATATATATATATATATATATACAAATGAAGGGTAGGATAATGCAATACATAACACAGGTGATGTAAAGCATACAGTGGTCAGTTCGGAGGGGGGAAGTAGCAGCTGGGGCAATAAAATCAGATTTCCGAGATAAGAGGCACAGACATATCGGTTGGTATCGGTTGCAGTGTTGTTGGGTGCAAGATGCTGCAGTATGCCATATTTCCACATTCATCACTTGGGTGTGGAAATATGGCACAGCACCAGAAGTTGTATGCGCGTGAATCGGGGACATCTGGATGGAAGTCGGGAATAGGCAGGACTGGAAGATTATGTAAGTAGATAACAACAATAAGTATCAAGTATTTGTGAAATTTAAAGAAATTGATGCATGCTATTCAAAATAGTTGGAAAATATCTGAAAATTGTGATGTGTATTCGTATTTGCAGTTGAAACCAGAAGTTTGCATACACTATATAAAAAGGCACATATGCATGTTTTTATCACTGTCTGACATGAAATCAGAACAAACCTTTACTGTTATAGATTAAGTAGGACTATCATAATTATTTTTATTTGCCAAATGCCAGAATAATGAGAGAGAATGTTTGTGAGAGCTCTTTTATGGAATGTTGCATGTTCATAGCAACAGATTCCAAATGCAAATGCCATACCTGGAATCAGCTCCATACCTTATATCTCCTTAATTTTTGATGAATTACCAAAAGAAAAGCCCAAGTACTCCATTAGTAGGCTTTTAAGATAATTGTTCAATTCCTTTTGGTCCCTTGAAAAAGAGTTTGCTACATACTAAAGAGCGATAATTTCTAAACCCTTACTCCAATTAGAATGTGAATACCTCCTCAAATTAAAGCTGAGAATCTGCTCTTTGGTCCCATATTGATATAACTGTATCCTCAATATTTTTAGTAAACAGCTAAAATGACAAAATGACAAAACTCGTATCATTGACCAAGTAATGTTGGACCTATAGCATATATATTTGTACATGAAAGAATGAATGGGGCCATGTATCGTGAGATTTTGAGTGCAAACCTCCTTTCGTAAGCGAAATCATTGAAGATGAAACGTGGCTGGGTCTTTCAGCATGACAATGATCCCAATTACACAGCCAGGGCAACAAAGGAATGGCTTCATCAGAAGAATTTCAAGGTCCTGGAGTGGCCTAGCCAGTCTCCAGATATAAACCCTATAGAGAACCTTTGTAGGGAGTGGAAAGTCTGTGTTGCCCAGTGACAGCCCCTAAACATCACTTCTCTAGAGGAGATCTGCATGGAGAAATACGCCAACATACCAGCACCAGTGTGTGCCAACCTTGTGAAGACTTACAGAAAATGTTTGACCTCTGTCTTTGTCTATGAAAGTTTTAGCTACACCTTTGTGTACATCATTCTCTAATATTCAGTATACTGTAATTAGTGACTGTGTTGTAAATTCCAAAAAGTAAAAATGGATGAGGAGACAAATTAGATTAATTATTCATATTTTTTGTGTCATAACAATGTGGATTTTTTCAACCTAAGCAAAAAATGTGACTGTTCCTTTGGCCAGCTTTATGGCAAACTATCTCATTGGCTAGGGTCACATTGGCGTTTTTTGTTTAAAATCCTGATCCGGTTTTGAGCTTTAAAAAAGCTCAAAACCGGACCAGGAAAGGCTCCTGATGGAAGCCTATGCAAAACACCGGATGGCTTCACAAGCCATCCGGTGGCCGGATCCGGCACTGCTGCCTGCGTTTAAAATCATGCAGGCAGCAGTTTTCGCAGCGTTTACCGGGACCGCACTGCGGTCACCGGATGGCTCAGGATGTGTAATCCCTGAGCCATCCGGTAACCGCATAGCTTGCGGTTCCCGATCGGCAAAGTTAATAAAGATTTAATTTGAGTACCGAAATGACTGTTAGAGGTCTGTAGGGGGGCTTAGACCCCCCTACAGACCGGGCGGCCACTTCTATAGTGTGTTCTTCTACAATTTTACCTATGGCACGGGCTGATCTGAGCTCCGTGCATGTGATCCAAATATCCCCCCTCCCCCTATCACTATACAGGGGTGCATACACCCCTCTAGTACAGTACTGCTTTATTTAAGTTATAAACAGCAAGAATTGTCCCAATCGGAAGATAAGTATATATTTACATGTTCCGTAGGCAGAGTTCACTGATTTCCATGGGCGGGGCTGTGTGCAGAAGCCTCCGCCCGCTCCTTCTTGATGCCCGCCCCCTCTGGCCGTAATCCAGTGTTGTGGGGGTGGCCGAGTCGTTAAAGGGGCGTGGCTAACCATGAGCCGCGGTTAGCCACGCCCCTTTAACGACTCGGCCACCCCCACAACACTGGATTACGGCCAGAGGGGGCGGGCATCAAGAAGGAGCGGGCGGAGGCTTCTGCACACAGCCCCGCCCATGGAAATCAGTGAACTCTGCCTACGGAACATGTAAATATATACTTATCTTCCGATTGGGACAATTCTTGCTGTTTATAACTTAAATAAAGCAGTACTGTACTAGAGGGGTGTATGCACCCCTGTATAGTGATAGGGGGAGGGGGGATATTTGGATCACATGCACGGAGCTCAGATCAGCCCGTGCCATAGGTAAAATTGTAGAAGAACACACTATAGAAGTGGCCGCCCGGTCTGTAGGGGGGTCTAAGCCCCCCTACAGACCTCTAACAGTCATTTCGGTACTCAAATTAAATCTTTATTAACTTTGCCGATCGGGAACCGCAAGCTATGCGGTTACCGGATGGCTCAGGGATTACACATCCTGAGCCATCCGGTGACCGCAGTGCGGTATTATGCACACATTTTTGAGAAAAAATGTGGGGACCGGCATTGCATTCACCGCATCCGGATCCGGATGCGGTGAATACAATTTAGATTTCCAATGTGACCCTACCCATTCTCACGGTCTTCCTGATCATATATAGCATTCAATATCTTTATGTTCATTTACACTAACAGATTATTGTGAATGAGCCGTCTTAGGTTTACTCCATTCACAATAATCTTGCATTTTAAAGAGGCTGCCAATCACTCAACAAAAGATCTTTGCTCACATCAGCATATCATCCTGTGTAAACAGGACGCGTACTGGCAAGAATAATTCATGAACTGAACAATATATAACCGACTGTTCAGGGCATATATGAAAATCTTTCTGGATGGATAAAAAGGCTAGTGACTTTTGGTTGTCAGATAATTTTCAATCAGCCGTTGTTTAATGCTGTAAAATTGGATGGTGTAAATGTATCCTTAGCTGCTGCTCATTCAAAAATTCAACCAAGCCTGTTATGAAATGTTACAGGGAACTACAAGAATCATTCATAAGACATTGGGGAAGTCAAATAGTAAAACTAAATAGCAAAAGGTATCATGATTATTAACTTCATAGGCACAAAACCTGTCTATGGCTAGGGTCACATTTATTACAGAAATTGCGTTAACCGCATCCAGACCCGGATGGGGTGAACGCAATTGGCTTCAGACATGTGTAATCCGGATGTGTAATCCGGAGCAATCCAGTTACCGGCTATTTTGTTACCAGTGTTCTAAAAGATGAAATTTTATTAAGAAAAGTGGCTATAATGTCTCTAGGGGGTGCCCCCCCCCCCCAGAGACATACCACCCGGCAGCCGGGATAAGCAAAGTATATGCGGTAACTGCATTGCTCAGGATTACACATCCTGAGCAATCCAGTTATCCCATTGCGGGCCTTAGAACCGCTCCGAAAACTGCATCCTGCATGATTTTTCATGCAGGCTGCAAAGCCAGAGGCGATAATCGAATTGCATTACATGCAATCCAGTTTTTATAATAGGCTCCTATGAGGAGCGTTTCCTAATCCGGTTTTGAGCTCGGATCAGGTTTTAAAAAAAAAAACCTGAAGTGTGACCCTAGCCTATGTTGAGAAGCTTCAAAGTTTCAAACTATAGAATATCTAAAGCTGTAAGAACAAGAAAATAAGTGGAAAGTTATCATTGCATGATTGATAATTAACTTAGCTGCAATGATTCCATTAATCCTGAAAAAATTACCATCTCTATATATGGAATCTCCATCATGCTTCTATATTGATTACACTCTCTCATCTATGTAGCACTTTCCAGCTGTTCTCCAGACAAACAACTTCAGTGTTATCAGCACACAGCACTTGCTGCCATTATTCAGTACAACAATACCTGTGTTCTTGTAAGTTGATGAAGTTGCTCTTTGTTTTAAGGAAATACATTTAAAGTATACCAGAATAATCAACTCTTCGTCTACTACAAAGTTTCTCATGGTTAGGTGGCAAATTGATTAGTCTTCATACTTGTGAATTATTGCTGCCATTGTTTTTTTATGTAATCAACAAAGAATTTTGAACTATCGATCATTTAAATCTGTGATCTTTTACTTGCGTTGCAGTAACCACCTTGACTGGTGATGAGCGAGTGTAATTGTTACTATTCGCTACTTGCACGGATAGTAGAGTATTCGCGATAATCATTTCTCGGTGAGTAACGTCGATGCTCGTGAGTGATGTGGCGATCGTGAACTGACATAAATTGCCAGCTCCCTTCAGTATACCAAGGGAGTCGGCACCCCAGTGAGAGCAGATTGAATGATAGGCTCTCTCTTGGAGGGGAACAGCAGGGTGTTTAAAGCAGTAATAACGCAAAAAAGCCCACCCTTTTCCTGGAAATGCCCGTTTTATGGCCAGAAGTGTGTGGAGCCAATCACTAATTGACTAACATTGATCTCGGTATTCGGATGAGTATGTCAATAATAATACTCACAAGTGTAGCAATTACAAATGTTTTAGTACTCACTCATCATTAACCTTGACTTAATTCAGTATTCAGTGCTAGCAGTAGTGGAACTTATACTATGTCAAACATGTTTATAAGCTTATTTTAGTCAGACTTATACCACAAAACTCCTTTTTGTGCACATGTGACCTGTTTTATAGCAGAAATGTATTGAGGGGAAGCAGGAGGCGCATATGCCAAGGGTATATCCACAAGGTAGCAATGTTCAGCAGCCTAATGCAGCATTCTGAGGCATCTCAAAGGCAGTTGCATTCTCTTGCCTCCCCTGAGAATAGAATTTGTCCGATCTGCTAGTCCAGTGTTTCCCAACTCCAGTCCTCAAGGCACACCAACAGGTCATGTTTTCAGGATTTCCTTATCATTAGACAGATGATGGAATTATCCCCTGTGCAAGTGATTAAATTATTACCTATGCAATCCTAAGGAAATCCTGAAAACATGACCTGTTGGTGTGCCTTGAGGACTGGAGTTGGGAAACACTGGACTAGCAGATCGGATAAATTCTATTCTAATGGCCAATACAAGTAAATGGGTGTGAGAAAAACATGCGGCACATGGACCGCACACAGACCACACACGGACCAAACATGGACCACCAACAGACCACACACAGACTGCACACATATCACACACAGATCACACACAGACTGTACATGTAATACACACAGAATGGTTTATTACATCATCTTTACACACTCTAAAAAGCTAGGATAGCTACTGTAGATGGATAGACAGATGTCAAACATTTATTTAATGTCCCACCCCCCACCATATTGTAAGTTTGCACCCTTTAGTGCCTTTTACGTGGCACTTAAAGGTGTTTAGACTGTTAGTCACAAAAAAATAATTAAAAAAAAAAAACAATGTGGGGTCACCCCTAATTTTGATTGCCAGCTAGGGTAAAGTCGATAGCTTGAGACTGCAGACTGTAGCTGACAGCTTTACCTTGGCTGGAAATCCAAAACATAGGTCACCCTAAGCTATTTTTTTAAATTATTTATTTAAAAAAAAAAAACAGCGCAGGATTTCCTCTATTTTGGAAATTCAGCCAAGGTAAAGCTGACAGCTGGGGTCTGGTATTCCTATGGTTATTGGCCCTCCCCAGCCTAAAAATAGCAGGCTGCAACCACCCCAGAACTGAAGACTCCATAAAATGCACCAATCCTGCCAGTTACCCCGACTCTTCGAGCTACACTTGTGCGTGTGGCAGTTGAGGTAATGGTATTTATGACTGATGCCAGCCGGGTAATGTCCTCTAGCATCAAGCCCAGAGGTTAATAATGTTGAGGCAGCAATCAGATACCCAGCCTTATTAAACAAATCAGGACACAAATAAACACAACAAAATAAATATTTATGTGAACAAAAAAGTGGACCGATTCCTAGTCTGCAGGGTCTCTGCTAAAACCCCAGAAATGTTCGGGTACTGGGGGGTGCTACAGGCTTTTTCATTTCTGCTATTAACAGATGGCAGAAAGGAAGAAGTACCCACATTTTCCAATGCAGAAAGTCATAAGGCCACAGGTATCATGTTAATGATGGCTGGTAACAACATCTCCCAGTACTCTTTGTCATGAAGCTGACATTACAATTGTTTGCTTTACCAAGCTTGCTGCTATTTTCATGTACAAAAGGAAATTCTGGGATGTATTGCTGTATTGATGTTGGTTTTGGTGATTTATTCCTGTACTGATGGTAGTTCTGGTGATGTTTTTCTGACACCTGAGCTGATGTTATAATTGATTGTGTTATTAAATGTGATGCTGTTTTCCTATTCTAATTTATAAGATAAGATAAGATAAACTTTATTGATCCCGGAGGAAATTACAGTATTACAGCAGCAGAACAAAGATCAAGAACATTTCACACATTATGTGGTTCAGGTGATGTATTTCTGTACTGCTAGTGGTTCTGGTGATATATTTCTGTGCTTGCTTCTGACCCTGTACACATAACAATCTATGACTTGTCAGATAGCATGATACATTGTTATGTATACAGTAAGTAATGATGTCTAACATGCTAAAAGCTACTACATCTGTATGCATGTCAAGAGCACTAATTATAAATTTAACCATTATAGCATGCCAATTCCTAACAGTATGCAATTTACTGTCAGGATTCGGCCCTGCTTCTTAGTTTCAGCACTCATCACATGCCCATTCATATGCTAAATTCATACTTGCAGTTATGTGCCTACAAGATTCTCTTTCGGTTTCTCTCAATGAAGCAGGCTCTGCAGTTTTTCACAGAACACTGAGAGTGTAAGGAAAAGCAGATAGACAGCATGTGACCGTTAAGGCTGGCTTCACACTGCAGTTTTTCACTGATCATTGTCCATCAGTGTTTGGGTGCCAAAACCAGGAGTGTCTCCAAAACTCAGAACAGGTGTCAATCTTTCACTTATAGTTTTCCTCTGCAAGTTCCTCTCCTGGTTCCTCTCCTGGTTTTGGCACCCAAACACTGATGGACACTGATCAGTGAAAAACTGCAGTGTGAAGCCAGCCTTAGTCCGCTAGAATATCATTAACGATATCGTTGAAACGTCACAGATTTGTGAACGTTCTAACGATATTGTTTGTGCGTCCTTGTGCGTAAATGAATGATGTAGGATGGAAAAATCGTTGGAACGTTCATCCAAGATTTGGGATCCTGACCTCAAATCTATCGTTCGTCATCCAATTAACGCTGCTTGAAGAAGCTACATCGTTCAGTGTGACACCTTTCTGAATGATGTCGATCAAAAATCTCCTATTCATGCCGCTTTAGAAGATCGTTCAGTCCTAGCTCTCCTATTTAACTGGTACACTGCCGAATGGGATATCGTTAATGATATCCTTGTGTTTGACAACACACTAATGGCCACTTTACACACAACAACTTATCTGTCCAACTTCTGAACAACTTACTGGTTGCAGTGAAATCATGGACACACAGTTCCATTTGTACACAGCCACAAAATGGAGCAATGTGTCCATGATTTCACTGCAACCAGTAAGTTGTTCAGAAGTTGGACAGATAAGTTGGTGTGTGTAAAGTGGCCTTTAACTATGTCGGAACGATCACTGTCACGTGATGGTTCTAAGGATATCGTTATCGATATCCTAGCGTGTAACAGCACCATAAGAATGCAAATTGCTTATGAAAAATAAAATGACGACTGCTCAAATCATTTTGACTATGTTTAGGATGGAGTGCCATACTGAATTTTTGCCCTGAATGCAAAAAAACCAAGATTCACCTATGGTTTATGGGGAAAATTTTAAGTGCATTTAGTAAAGTCTTTTGAGCAACCATATGTCCTTTTTATGGATTTACCATGCTATTGATCACTGGGGCTCAGACAGATTACTTTCCAGGGTCATACACAAGAAACCTTTAGGTTGTGTGCTCACTGTCCGGAGGAACTGCGCGTTGAACGCAGCTCCTCCAGACCTGAGTGAAGCCGCGGGTGGCCGAAGGAAGACCGCAGCCGCCCTGTACTCACCATGTGAGGTGGGTGTGGGGAGGCTTCTTGTTAGTACTGACAAAGAGAGAGCATTGGATTTGTGCTTGTCCCTTGTTCTACCAACACAATAACTTCACAATAATTTCAACTTATTAAGGATACAGTAGTGAAAAAGCAGGACCTGGATCTATAAATTCCTTTCAAGGGAATTTGCTTGTAATGTAAGGCTAGTTCTTATAAATTTTAAAAAAGACATGTAAATATTCATTTTTTTAGCACATCATTTATGTACTTATTAATTAAAATTACAAGAATAGGTTGCTGTAGCGTTACTGGTTGACAAGACATTTTAACTACATAAAACTTAAAATATCTCAATAACAGACAATGAACACCTTGTATTACATTAATTTCTACTAGAAAGATTCAAGAGGCTATGTTTGACTAATTGCTACCTACAATATTTTGATCACTTTGAAGGATAATGCCATATTTATATAAATATATATATATTTCATTAATTGCTTCACATGTACCGCAATATTTTATTGTTGCCCAGATTAATTTGTAGCTTGCCAGAAATTCAAAGTATATTCCGGTGTGAATAGTGGTTAAATAATGCTTTGTTTAGTGCATGCAATTATGCTAATCTAATTTATCCTCTCTGCAACAGAGAAATTGATCTGTTGACTCTGCACCTTTGTGGATCACTTACAAAACACTAGTAATTAATCAGTTCTTAATATGGCTCAGTTACTAGTTCATTTTCTATACAACAGAGAAGGTCACCATGAATTTGGTACTATAGTTAATATAAAATCTTTACTGCAGTTAGAGGTAAAGTCCACATCTGTACCACATTTAGTTGAGCAATCAAACTTTTGTAAAATGTTCATATATTGCAAAATCTGTTTCATGTCATTAATAATAATAATAATAATAATAAAAATAATAGTAATAATGTGCTGTTATTATTATTATTATTATTATTATTATTATTATTACATGCCATCTCATCTATTTTCTACTTCTTCCTAAAATATTGTCATACTTCATTTATTTTCTTTAAAGGTAACCTGTCAGCTACTTTATGTCCCCCAAAGCTATTACTATTTGTCCCTGCATCTTAATGGTACATTCTTAAGCATCTCTGTCTGTGCTAAAAGTGTAGTGTTCCAGTTGATAAAAAGCGTTTCCTATTTCACAATTTCACATGTAAATAAGGCAGAGTCTAGTCTTTAGGGGTGTTTTTTTTGTGTCCATGACCACCTTCCTTCTATGATTATCCTGCACCACTGGACAAGCACTTTCTCCCCCTCTCTCTTGCCTGGCTGTCTGTCTTTTGCTCGTCATTTGGGTTTAGTTGGAGAGCCTCATCAGTGTGCATACTCTGTAGCCTGGCAAGCGTGTAGCTGGCTGCTATGCTATACACCCAAAAGAGGAGCGTAAATGTGTCACTCCAGGGTTCAGATGCCACAATGTCACTATCTCCCTCTGGTGGTAGTGTCATACCTGAGAGGAACAGAGGGTATTCACACCAGGCAAAACCAAAGCAAACAACACCTTTTTGCCTCCAGGCCTGAAGGGGGAGATCTAAAACCGGGGTTTAGGGCAGCTCCCCTATAAATTCTGGTCAGGGACTGAGTTCCTTGGAGGACTGAGGAAGATATCCTGTGGACTGGAGCAGTGCTAAGGTCGTCCCAGGATAGCTAAGTCTAGCTTGAGGGACCCGTAGGCAAGGGTCTGAGGAAGTGGAGGAGAGCGTGGGGAGTAGAGCGAGAACTTTCCCCTTTTAAAACTGAACCCAGGGTCTCAGAAGCCAGGTCTCGACCCCTGTGACTCCCTGAAAGTACCGCCAAAGCCTGATTCTGAGTACCCGACTGCCCTGGGGCCCATGCCGTTTTCTGGCATCACGAACAGGATCCAGTAGCCCGGAGCTACCGGGTACTGTGTGCTGTGAATTTTATTGAATTGTGTGTGTTATTGACCATTGTTGAAACGCGAGTTGTGTGGGAAGCCAAGGGGGCAAATCATCATGGACCCTACAAAGAGCTCGAAGAGAAGCCCAACCTGCACTCTGGGGACACATGGTGAAGATGAAAAACCCTGTCTCACCGGTGGAACTAAAGTTGATCATCCCCAAGGAAGTTGAGGACCCAAAGGGCTAAGGTTCACTAGGGGGAGGAAAATGTCAGAGCCAGGTGGAGAAGAGCTCATGTGAGGGGTGGTCACAGCCCAGCCCGCAGCTCCAAGTCCGCGCTTGTAGCTGCCGAAACACCAGCCACCACCGTGGCACCAGCCATAGCTCTGGTAATGCCGTTCCTGATGCCGTATACACCAGGAGAGGCAAGGTTGCTGCAATACTCAGGGAAGCATACACCCTGACAGATTTCAGGGAGAGACTGGACAGTTCTTATAAAGTGTACCTCCTGACGGAAGACCAACGAGTTAGCATATTAATTGGACAGTTAACCGATGCAGCCCAGTGGGAGGTAAAATCCTTGCTGGACACTGATAAAGACACTGTTGAGCAGCATCTTATGGCCAAACTGAAAGTCACCTTTGACACCCATACTGCTGCAAAGCTGAAAATAAGATTCTTCGGGTGTAAACAGAGGGTACAGGACAGCATAAGACACTTTGCTTTAAACATCCCGAAAGCGCTGAGGGCAATTAAACAGACAGACCCTACTGGCTTACTTGAAGAGAATAAATTGCTCATAGAAGAGGTTATTGAGGGGCGTCTATCCTCTGCCCACAGAATCCAGCTGTGTATGATGGCCATACAGAACCCTGATCTAGATTTCGCACAATTTAAAGACAGGGCCATCAGGATAATGCAAGAAGAAACAGCCAGTAGCCCAGAACCTGTGCAACACCTGGCAATATCATACCACCAAAAGGGGGCCAAACTCCACAGACCATGGTAGGGTCCAGTGCACAGACTCTTGAGCCCATCACTATTGAGGCTCTATACATAAAGTTTGAGGCACTGACTAAGGGCATGGCTGAGATGGCCAAAGCTATGCAAGGGATGCAGGGATTCAAGCCGGCGGAGAAGATAGAGTTGGCTTCCAGTCGAGATGATGTCCTGTGGATCCGACAGAGAAGGAACCCACCGACCAGAGGACAACCAAGCGATCACTCTGACCCTGAAGGAAAGCCCATCTGCCACCACTGCGACAAACCAGGCAATATTGCAAGACTTTGTACATTAAACGAGAGTACCCTGGGGCAATGGGCTACCCCTCAGGAATGAGACAACCTGGCCCCCAGTCCTGCCTTTCGTGCTAAATGACATCCCCATGTCACGTGATGAGCACAGAGAGAGGGGTACTCGGATACCGGGATGGGTTTGTGGCTGTAAGTGAAAATCACGGGTGGTCGGTTTCCCGGTTCCATGCCCTGGCTCTCATTGTTGGTGAGGGAAGGGGAATTTAGGGAAAGGTCGTGACGCCACCTGTGGATCCTGGTAATGATGATACCAGCGTTGCAGGCAGGCCACTGAGGTGATAGGATGCAGCTTAGTGTAGTACAGCTCCCCACAGGTGGAGCTTACCTAAGGGCAGTGAGGATGGATGAAGGGAGTAGTTGTTCTTACCCCTCTGACGATGCTGAGACCCTCTGGACGCCGGCGGGAAGGAATGACAGACACCGATTCAACTCCAATGTCTTTTACTGGTATCGGCAGATGGTATAGTACACAGTGCAGTCTGGTAAAATAGGGAGGTAGCTGCAGGCTCAGAGTGCCCTCATGGAGTCTGTGGATGTTTCCTTCCTAATGGCTTTCAGGGTCTCAGTCTTTTTCTACTCTCTCTCTTTACCACTCTTAGGCAGAGCTTCCTCGTCAATCCCCTGGCCTGTTATGGATAGGTGTGGTTTATCCCTTTACCAGTACGGACAGGAGCGGTGGAACTTGAACCCTCGCGTCACCGGAATCCGGGCTGGTACCTATTGGTTTATTGGGCTGATTATGGGACCGAGGAGGAGGTACCTTTCTGAGGTGCTACGGCTTCCGTGAATTGTTCCCGTGGCTTGTCGGTTTACGGTCAGGGACAGACCACTGATCGCATCAGCTTCCGTGTTGCCAGTGTTGACCCCCAGACGTTTCCAGCCGACTCCAACCAGTCCTGGATTGTCTCCCTCTGTTCCAGGTTCCCCTCTTGAAGAGGGGTGCCCCTCCTGTCAGCAGCCCTGTCAGGCACATCCTCACTGGCTGCCTTCCCAGCACTATCTCTTTCTAATAACTCTCACTCGTTCCTGGTTTCCCACACTTTTCTAGGCTCCACCCCCTGGGACTTACTGAATATCCAGTCCCACTACCTTAAGGGGCCTGATGTTGTGTGTTAGTACAGACTCCATAAGTTAAACCCCAAACCCACAGCTACGGAGGCACTACACCTTCTATTTGGGGTGCAGTACCTCCCTGTGGCGCCTAGCCATAGGGGCGCCACATACGCTTTGCTGGACACTGGCTCGTAGGTGACATCAACCCGGTATACAAGGGATACTGGGTAAACCCTGACATTTTACACCACCCAGATGAAGATTTTGTTATTTACGCTAGTAATGGCAAGCCTGTCCTACAGGTTGGGTTTAAAGAAGTGACAGTAAAGGTGAAGCGGATGGAATTGAAAGGCCAGGGATTGATAATACTCCTCCTCCTTGCCGGTGACATCTCCCCCAATCCTGGTCCCCCCAGCAATATCCCCACTACAACCTTCATCCAGCGACCCACCGCCAACCCTCGCAACCTCACCACCACTAGCTCTCGCAACCCCACCAACATTAGACCCATTCCCCCAACCCATGCCCAACCTACCGCTCTACCCGGCGCACTCTGGAATGCCCGCTCAGTGTGCAACAAACTCCCCGACATCCACGATCTCTTTATCTCCAGGAAACTGTCATTCCTTGGCCTCACCGAGACCTGGCTCACCCCCTCCGACACGGCCTCCCCTGCTGCACTATCCTACGGCGGCCTCAGCCTGTCCCACACCCCCCGTCCCTCTGGCAAACACGGCGGTGGAGTCGGCATACTGCTGTCAAACTCATGCACCTTCAGCCCCATCCCCCAGCCCCCATCCATCACTGTCCCCTCCTTCGAAGCCCACTCAGTCCGAATCTTCTCCCCCTGCAACCTCCAAATAGCCATCATCTACCGACCCCCCGGACCCACCGCCTCCTTCCTTGACCACTTCACCACCTGGCTACTTCACTTCCTCTCCACTGACATCCCCTCCATCATCATGGGCGACTTCAATATCCCCATTGACACTCCCCCGCCCAGCCGCCTCCAACCTTCTTTCCTTGACCACTTCCCTAGGGCTCTCCCAATGGTCCTCCCTCTCCCACCCACGAACAAGGCCACATGCTTGACCTCATCTTTACCCGCCTTTGCTCCCTCTCTAACCTCACAACCTCGGTACTCACACTGTCCGACCACCATCTCTTGACCTTCTCCGCCCTCTCCTACCCTGCCACACTACCCCCTCTCCGCAAACTTGATCACCCTCGCCGAAACCTAAAAGATCTTGATCTTCCTTTATTCTCTGAATCACTCCTCCCTCTCACCGACCTACCATGCGCTGATGACATTGACATTGCCACCACCCTATACAACACCACCATAACGAACGCTCTCGACCTAGCCGCCCCCCTCACTCTCCATGCTCCACGCATTAACAGGCAATCCTGGCACACCACCCTCACTAAAAACCTGAGACGGGCGTCTAGAGTCGCCGAGAGGAGATGGAAAAAGTCTCACACCCCCGAGCACTTTGCTCTGTTCAAGCAATCCATCACTGACTTCAAGACGGCACTCGCTACCGCCAAGCAAGTGTTCTTCTCATCCCTTATAACCTCTCTGTCCCGCAACCCCAAACAGCTCTTCAAAACTTTCAACTCCTTACTTCACCCACCTGCTCCTCCCCCTTCTCCTCTCATCTCTGCTGAAGACTTTGTGACCTTCTTCAAGGAGAAGATCGACAAGATCAGAAGCAGCTTCGGTCCACTATCCCCACACCTCCCCTTCCCACCTACACTGCCATCCTCCTCCATCAGCCACTTCCCCCCCATAACTGAAGACCAACTCTCCTCCCTCCTGTCAAAATCACACCTCACCACCAGCGCCCACGACCCGCTCCCATCCCACCTCATTCCGAACCACACCTCCATTTTCATCCCAGCCCTCACCCACCTCTTTAACCTTTCACTTAGCACTGGTACCTTCCCCTCGGCCTTCAAACACACCCTAATCACGCCCATCCTAAAAAAGACCTCACTTGACCCTACCTCTGTCTCTAACTATCGCCCCATATCTCTTCTCCCATTCGCCTCTAAGCTACTTGAACAACACGTCTACTCCGAACTGTCTTCTCACCTCTCCTCGTGCTCCCACTTCGACTGCCTACAGTCCGGCTTCCGACCCCTCCATTCCACCGAAACAGCCCTGACCAAAGTCACCAACGACCTACTGACCGCCAAGAACAAACACCACTACTCCATCCTGCTACTCCTTGACCTGTCTGCCGCCTTCGACACAGTTGACCACTCCCTTCTTCTCCGAATCCTGGAATCCCTTGGCATCACCCACCTTGCCCTCTCCTGGATCTCTTCATACCTAGCGGACCGGACCTTCAGCGTCTCCCACTCCCACACCTCCTCCTCACCCTACCCCCTTTCTGTCGGAGTCCCCCAAGGTTCGGTCCTGGGACCCCTACTTTTCTCCATTTACACTCTCGGCCTAGGGCAACTCATCAAGTCCCATGGCCTCCAGTACCACCTCTACGACGACGACACCCAAATCTACCTGTCCGGCCCTGACATCACCTCCCTACTCTCGAAAATCCCTCAATGCCTTTCCGCCATCTCATCCTTCTTCTCTGCTCGCTTCCTTAAACTCAACATGGACAATACTGAATTCATAGTCTTCCCCCCAAGAAATTCCACCCCACCTCCCAACCTATCCATCTGCATCAACGACTGCGCCCTCTCCCCAGTCCCCCAAGCCAAGTGCCTCGGGGTAATCCTTGACTCCTCCCTATCCTTCAAACCCCACATCGAGGCCCTCACCACATCCCTCCGGCTCCAGCTCAAGAACATCTCACGGATCCGCTCCTTCCTTACCCAGGACACCGCTAAAACACTCATCCATGCTATTATCATCTCCCGCCTTGACTACTGCAACCTCCTTCTCAATGGCCTCCCGGCTAACTCCCTCACACCTCTCCAGTCTATCCTAAATTCCGCAGCCCGACTCATCTATATGTCCTCCCACTACTCCCCTGTCTCCCCCCTCTGACAAGCCCTTCACTGACTCCCCGTCTCCAAGAGATCCCAATTCAAAACACTAACCATGGCGTACAAAGCCATACACAACCTGGCCCCACCATACATCTCCGACCTGGTCTCCAGATACCTACCCTCACGCAACCTCCGTTCCTCCCAAGAACTCCTCCTCTGCTCCCCCCTCATCACCTCTTCGCACAACCGAGTCCAGGACTTCTCCCGGGCATCTGCCTTACTCTGGAACTCCCTAACCGAACACGTCGGACACTCTCCTACCCTGAGTAGCTTCAAGTGTCACCTGAAGACTCACTTGTTCCGTCAAGCCTACAACCTGCCATGAGACCCAGGCGAACGCCCCATACCTGACATTCCCCCATCCTACTGTATCCTAACCCACCCCTCATAGACTGTGAGCCCTCGTGGACAGGGTCCCTGCCCCTCCTGTACCTGTACGTCCTGATCGCCTAGATTTAGTGTACTTGTTTTTGTCTCCCTCATCCTCATGTAAAGCGCCATGGAACCTAATGGCGCTATATAAATAAATAATAATAATAATAATATTGATTGACGAGAAAGTAACCCAATAATAACCTGAGGCATTAATATTATTGAAAATTGTCTTGGTGAGATTATTGTGTTGTTACAACAAGTTGCCAAAACTGCCATCCTCTTGCAGCAGCGACTCCTGCAGAAAGAGATAAAAGCCCTGACGCAGAGGCAGTAGGTGGTGCTGTCTGGAGGAGAAATCGGCAGTGTAAGAGTAAGTGATCCAGTACCCATTGCAATACCCCCAAATAGTGAAATGATAATCTCTGGTGTAGGGCAGCCATAGGCCTTAGAGGGCAAGATTACCAAGCCCTGGTGAAGTTTGTGTATTCAGACAGTAGGCCCTCTGTCCTGACAGCCAGAGGGATAGTTGATGTTCGCAAGGGGAGTGTACCTGTTCATGTCTTAAACTGTGGTGAAGAAGAGGTCAAACTGCCTAGGTATGCCAACATTGCTAAGTTGTACACTGTCAATAACAACTCAATCAAGGCAGTAGAATCCTTGAACCCATCTGACAAGGCGGAGGACAATGACTCAGAGGGAAAGCTGGAGGATTTGTGCCAGAAGTTACATGTAGGCACTGACTTCACCCCTTCACATGAAAAGCATGGAGTTTACCGGGTAGAGCAGAAATATGAACAAGTCTTTATTAAACATCCTTTAGACTTTTGGGCAGGTAAATGGGGTTCAACATCATACCCCACAGGTGACCATCAGCCCATTAAAGAGAGATACAGACCTGTACCGCCAGCTCACTACCAATGAACCAGAGATGTTACAGGAGATGAAGGAGGTTAGGTTATAGGAGATAGTTGTAGCCCCTAGGAAGCTCCTCTAGTACTAGTTAAAAAGAAATATGGTACAATGAGAATGTGTGTAGATTACAGGCAGATTAACCGCATTACACATAGGGATGCATACCCATAAACCTAGAATTTAAGAGTCACTGGCTGCATTGAGAACTACTAACTACTTTTCCCTCTTGATCTGACCAGTGGGTATTGGCAGGTTCCTGTAGCAGAGGGGGACCAAGAGAAGACAGCGGTTGCAATGCCGATGGGTCTCTGTGTGTTCAACTGCATGCAATTTGGACTCTTTAATGCGCCGGGAACATTCCAGAGATTGATGGAGTGCTGTCTGGGGCACAAGAACTTTGAAACGGTACTTAGATGATGTCATAGTCTACTCCAAGATGTATGAAGACCATCTGGGGCATTTGGCTGAAGTGTTCGAAGTGTTATCCAGCTATGGCCTGAAAGTGAAGCCATCCAAGTGTCACCTTTTGAAACCTAAGGTAAAGTACCTCGGTCATATTGTCAGTGTTGAAGGTGTAGCACTAGATTCTGAGAAAGTGGTTGTCATAAGGGAATGGCCAAGACCCACCAGTGTCAAAGAGGTGAGGCAGTTCCTGGGGCTGGTAGGACACTACAGGAAATTCATCAAAGGGTTTACAAAGATGCCAGCACCCATGAAAAACCTCCTGGTAGGCCAGTCTAAGAAGGAATATAACCCAAGTGTTCCATTTGAGTGGGGCAGCAAAGAAGAAGACTCCTTCAATCAGTTGAAGTGGGCCCTAACAGGGGAAGAAATCCTAGCCTATATTGATTATGGTCAGCTGTTTTTGTTGTATATGAATGCCAGCGATGTGGGATTGGAAGCAGTGTTGTCCTAGGTGCAAAGAGGCAGAGAAAGAGTGATAGCCTATGCCAGCAGGAAGCTCCGTCCTACAGAAAGAAACCTAGAACTACAGCTCATTCAAGTTAGATTTCCTAGCTGTAGTCTGCATGGTTACAGAAAGTTTCAAGCATTACCTGGCTGCAGCAAAGTTTACCATCTTGACCAACAACAATCCATTGACTCACTTGCAGACAGCGAAGCTAGGTGCACTAGAACAGCGATGAATGGCCCAACTGTCCAATTACAACTTTATCATCAAGTACCGGGCAAGCCACAAGAACACCAATGCTGATGCGCTGTCCAGGAAGTCCCTTTTGCAGGCTGCGGGATAAGACCCGCAGGAGCTGGAAGAGATAGAGCTACTGGCTTTTTACCACCCTCATGTGTCACAGTGTATTAATTATGTGAGAGATAAATGTCAAGAAGCCACATTGAATCTGTTAACCCACCATGGATGGGTAGAAATGCAAGACAGTAATCCAGCTGTTCACTTAGTCAAGGAAATGTTGACGCAGGAAGGCTTACATCATGATCCAGATGCTCCACAAGAGACAGAACAGCTGTGGAAATAGAAAAGTAGACTGTTTATTTATGGAGGTAAGCTGTGCAGATGCTACACTAATCCCAGAACCCATGAGCTTGTCTGGCAGATAGTAGTTCCAAGGAGAGATGTCAAGATGTTACTAGAGGCATATCATGATGGTGCACGGCAATTTGGATGGAAGAAGTTGGAGATTCTGCTAAGAGAAAAATTCTACTGGGTTGGCATGAGGAAAGTCATTGAAAACTGGTGCAGGGACTGTGTACCATGCAACCTGAGAAGGAAAGATTGAGATAGCAAGGGAGCCCCAGTACAGCAAATTGTCACCAAGCAACCACTGGAACTTGCGGCCTTAAATCATGTGAAACTGATTCCGAGTAGATCAGGCCATGTCTACGCCCTCACTATTGTAGATCACTACTCTCGTTTCCTGGCAGTAGTACCAGTGAAGGACTTAACAGCCAAAACAACGACCAGAACATGTCAAGCCCACTTTTGTAGACCTCATGGTTTCTCAGAACAGGTGTTAACAGATCAAGGACCAGCCTTTGAAGCAGAGATATTTCAAGAATTCTGTAACATGTATGGGTGTAAGACGATAAGAACCACACTGTACCATCCACAAACAAAAGGAATGTGTGAAAAGATAAACCAGGTAGTCATAGACCTGTTTAAAACATTGGCATTAGAAATGTGTGGCCAGAAAAGTGGCCAGATTTAGCGGACTTATACAATCATGTCCCTGTGAGTTCCACCAATTGTACACCAGCATATGTTATGAGAGCAAGACCTGGCAAATTACCCATTGACATGGATATGGGAATCGTGAAACCAGATGCAGATTTACCAACTTCTCATTGAGATACAGAGTGACAGCAACAGTATCGTAAAGTACAAGAGTGCGTAGAGAGAAGTTTGATCCAAGCAAGAAAAAGACAAGAGAAATCCTATAACAAGCATGCTCCTGCAATTCCCTTGAAACCAGGTGAACAAGTCCTCAAGAGAAAGAGATGTACTAACAAACTTGATGACCAATGGGAAGCAGTACCATACACCATGTAACCTTCGAACTTTGATAATACTAAGGTATGCCTTGTCAGTAAAGTTGAAGAAAAGACATCCGCAGCAGTTTCCAGAGACCAATTTAAAGTATGTCCTGATAGACTGAAATACAGAGAAAAGGAGTCAGAGATATCTGAACCTACATAACCAAAAGAAGAAGAAGTAGTCCATACCGTTCTAGGAGACTCTCTTAAGATGTGGACACAATACAATGACGCAGTAATAGTTCCGATGTTGGCTTTTCCCCAAACAGTGGTACCTGAACCAGCAAAACATGGAGAACAGCAAGCTGATGTTTCAGAAGCCCCTGTAGAAGAACAGGAAATGCAACCCCTTGGTAACCATGAACTTGTAAGTCCCATGGTAAGACCAAGAAGACACTCCAGTATACAAGTGTTACATAGGCCTACACCTAGAATAGAGCCTAGTTAACCCACAACACCAGTAGAAAACACTAGAAATCAGAATAGACCATCAGAAATACCTGTACTGCGTAGATCAACCCGTAGTAGCAGAGGTCAGTTCTCAGCACGCTATAGGGATTAATAGTGCAATTCAGCTAAGTTAATAATGTAAATATGTTTTTCTTGTTTCCATGTAAAATTGTGAATACATAACGAAACCACCAAGCGAACATGCCTACAGGACTTTACTGTATGAACTTTTGAGCTTTTTTGAACTTTTATTAATTTAAATATGGACCAATAAGCCATAGGACTGGTTGTGGCAAAGACTTTGTGAAAATATAATTCTTTATCAGCCAACAATGGAAGGACTAATCACCAAAGTGACTACTTTTTCATTTTTCTTGGAATTTGTACTTTTTGAATTTTGAGACTCTGTACATTTTATATTGTTCTTTATTGCTGTTATGCTTTACAAAACAGTATACCTCTGTCCGGAAGTACTGAATTTCACAAGGGTGGAATGTGGCCCCAGGGTTTGGATGCCACAATGTCTTTATTTCCCTCTTGTGGTAGTGTCATGTCTGAGAGCAACAGAGGGTATTCACACCAGATAAAACCAAAGCACACAACACCTTTTCACCTCCAAGCCTGAAGAGGGAGATCTAAAACATGGGTTCAGGGCAGTTCCTCTATAAATTCTAGTCTGGGGCGAAGTAAGTCAGTTCAGTTCCTAGGAGAGCTTAGGAAGACATCCTGTGGACTGGAGCAGGGCTAAGCTTGTCCCAGGATAGCTAAGCCTAGCTTCAGGGACCCGTAGGCAAGGGTTTGAGGAAGTGGAGGAGAGCATGGGGAGTAGAGTGGTGTCGAGCTCACCCCAGAGGAGTAAGCGACAAGAACCAGACACCGGTGTCCGAGGCTTTGCAGAGCCTAGCGTTCTGGCAGCCAACACCGGAGGTTGGGGAATTCCAAGTTCCCCAGCCACACAAGTGACTGCAGGCAAAGCAGTGTTAAGAGCCCAGGAGCAGCTGCCTGAGAAGTGGGGCTGGAGAAGGACTGAAGCTCCCTATCATACTGGCACACGTAGGAGAGGGCCGCAGCTCAGTTTAAGCAGTCAAAGGTACATGCAAAGAGGAAGTGCAGCAGGGAGGCTTTAGAACTTGTTGGGTGAGGAGAATCCCTAGTTGCTCCCAGGTTACATGGTCTCACAGCAACATCACCTGTCATTGAACCGGTATTGCCAGTAAAGGACTTGAGGAACCAACACACCGCGAGTCTGTCTGTTACTGCGCACCCTATATCCTGCATGCTATACCCTTCTAATATCCACTGACCTGGGGATCTACTCCACCCATGGGGAGCCACTACATCCCAGCTGCCCGTCCAACATCCCCAGAGGTTCTACAGCAGCCGTGGCTACTCAAAGTCGCAAGCCACAGGTGGCGTCACGAATAATCCGTCCTATAACTTTCCCCTTTTAAACTGAACACAGGGTCACGGAAGCCGGGTCTCGACCCCTTTGACTTCCCAAAAGTACCTCCAAAGCCAAGTTCCAAGTACCCCATGGCCCTGAGATCCTTTATAAAGCACAGGACAGGAAAGACAGCCAGACAGACAGGAGTGATAGGGGGAAACTTGTATATGAGGTTATCATACCCACTGGGGCATGATAACCACGGAAGGAAGGCGGTCATGAGCACAAAAATAACTCCACTAAAAACTAGTCACTGCCTCATTTACATGCAAAATTGTAAGTTATAAAATGCTTTTTATTAACTAAACTACTACACTTTCAAGTCAAACATGGATGCTTAAGAATGTACTATGAATCTGCAGGGACAGATAATGATAACTTGGGGGCATACAGTAGCTGACAGGTTCGCTTTAAATGTGTTCGTGCCTGGCACCATGAACTGATATAGAAAAATATATTATAGCGTTCTAAGTTGTTTATAAGACCCTTTCTTTTCTTTGTGTGGGTTCTATGAAACTTTTTGATAAGGAGCCATATCCTTTTAGAAGATCTTTACACTCAGAAGGTAATTACTGCAACCTGTGGACAGACACAAGTAGCATACCACTTTATTTTGTTGCAAATTCATTAAAAAATTGTAAATTTGCACTTCAGTAAGGAAGTGGATGAACTCCAGCCCCACCTTTAGGTAGCTCCTCAAAGTCATAGTCACTTTCTGACCAGCCTTTTAATAGGACTAGGGATTTGTGCCAGATCAGAACCCCAAACCACAGATACTGCATTTTGGGGTAACTGCCCCTCATCAGTGTAGTCTGTGGGATATTCTGACCTGGCTGTATGAGTGGGCTAAGACGAGGTCTGGGAAACTTGCTATATACCTTATAGTTGCATGCAAACTCCTCTCCATAAGGTAGATAGCAAGTTCCCCAGACCTCATCTTAGCCCACTCACACAGCCAGATCAGAATGATTTCAGAAGATTTCAGAATGGCACAACTGGAGGTGGCAAGAACATTGGGAGTATAGAGGCACAGAGGGCATGAAATGCCCCTGTGGATGAGCTGCCTCAAATACAAGGGCCCGCCTCCATGGAAAACCACTGTATTTTTTTATAAGCCTATAAATTGGGGTAGGAGCCCCACATAGCCATGGGTGACCCCTTGCCTGAATGCAGCAGACATGCTGCATTCAGTGCTTGGCTTAGATTCACATACATGGGGGGTGTGACAGGTCCTCTTTAAGTCCAAACATTATTTTTTTAAATGAATTCCTTATCCACATTTGTTTTCAGGGCATTTACCCGATTTTGAAGCCTCCTAGCCCTTGCTACAAGAGATGAGTGAACGTTTAAAGGGAACCTGACCCCTCCAAATCACCTACAACCCTATTAATTCCTGTCCATGCACCCTAACATATCAGTATTAGTGCTCCTTTTCTATAAAAAAAAGTTCTCTGTAACATTGGAATAATCAACAATATACACTTACAAATCTGAGACTTCTTGTCCCTGAATAAGTCTCACAGGGCGTCCCCTGTGAGACTCTAAGCCCTCCCTAGGTGCTCATTTTCACGGCCCAAATGATCCACCCTCTCTCTGTCTGTGCTGCTGTGATATGGAGCTGAAGGCAGGACTAATGATTTGCATTCTGTGAGTGATAGAGAGGGGGGAGGGTAAAGCCTGCACAAGTAGAGCACACAGACAGAGAGAGGGTGGATCCTGGAGCCTGCAAGACAACACACCCTAAGGGCTAAAGAATATAGCCCCTGCTAATTATAATCACTAATGAGTGAGTATTAAAACGTTTTTATGCACTTTCACAGGATGCTTTTAGGAGACAAAAAAAGTGTGAGATTAGTGATAATATGCTGCAGAGACATGTTTTGGTAGTTTAGGAGGTGTTCTGGAGGTAACAGGATCCCTTTAAGTTCTGGGGGTTCAGCTGGACTTTTTAAAAGTTCTGTTCTAGACCCAAACTTGACCCAAACCTCATTGGATGTCATTTATTGGCCATTTTGGATCTCTGCACACATACAGCCAGCATAAACAAAGCACTTAGGGTGCGTTCACATATTGCGTATTTGCTACATATTTTTACCCTAGTGCTTTTGCTGTTTTTGTAGCCAAAACCAGAAGTGGCTGATTAAAACCAGCAGTGGGTGATTAAATACAGAAGTGGAGCACTTGTTTCTATTAGACTTTTCGTCTGATTGTTCCACTCCTGGTTTTGGCTACAAAAACTGCATCAGCACTCGCGTAAAAATACACAGCAAATACGCAGTGTGTGAACGCACCCTAACAGTAGAGGGAGGGCGGGAGTTTTCAATTTTTTTTTCTGGTACACGCTATATCCAATAATGCTGATTTCACACCAAGAGTGAGCCGTTCAAACAAATAAAGCTGCATGCACTGGGCCAAGCACCAAGTGTACTTTAACACAGTGATGCTTGCTCCAGTGATTTGTAAAGGTAAAGAACCCACACGCTAAACTTAAACACTGAAACTTTTTGTTAAGTTCAGTTCGCTCATCCCTACTTACTATAACCATTTTAAAGCACCAAAGTTTGGGTTCCCATAGACATATGGAGTTTGGGATTGGAGTTCAAGTTCGGGTCATATCCGGGTCCCGAACCACACTGTTAACCACAGTCTGACTAAAACTGGCAAATCCAAATATCTGCTCATCTCTAATTAAAAGTTGAAATGGATAGGGTAGTGTGAAATAAAAGATTTATACTATACTTATCAATGTATAAAATGTTAGCGGCAGAAGAAGCACCATCACCACCACTTGCACCAGTCATCGTGGCAGTGGTACTACCAAAAGCAGGAAATAAGTGCCCTGCTTGGAAGGCAAATTGATTATTGGGGTGGGTGAACATATGTAATACATAATACACATCACTCATTTCAGTCTCAGCAGAATTAGGTTACCTCTAAGGGTACCGTTACACGTCACAATATCATTCCGATATCGCATGCAACTTCACGGGAGTGCACACATTTTTGGCACTTGTCCAAGATCGCATAGGAGTTGTTGCACGTAGCAATCACACTTGCAACCTCCGACGATCCGGCGTCCCGGAAGTCGGCTGCCAAATTGCCCAGCCAATTTCGCAGATCGTAGTTGTGCCGTCACACAGCACAACCACATCAGCAATGAGGGCGTACTTTTGACACAGCTTAGGACGTAGGCATACCTGAGTTAAGTGAACAGCGTCCAGAACACTTTGATTGGATTTCGAAAGAGCGTTACCATTGGTCAGCCATCTCATACAACATGATGGCGATATGGATGCAATTGCCCATGCTGTCATCTTGAAACTGATATGTGATGTGTAGCAGCTCCCGCAACACACTGCGGCATCACCAAACTGGCAGACAGGAATGCTAGTGTAGTGCAGTGTGTTTTGCAAAAATGTATGGACATTGTGTACATCTAAAGTAGAAGTTGGTAAGATACACACAGGAAGTATGGACATGTCTATGCACATTACATAGCATTTACCAACTATGTGTGTGCATACATGTATGTACCGTGTTTCCCCGAAAGTAAGACCCTGTCTTACATTTTTTTGGGGGCCAAAAGTGGCCCCCGGTCTTACTTTCAGGGGGGGTCTTATATTGGGTGCCCCAGCAGTGTGGCCTACAGGCCCCCTCCTGCTGGCACACTGCGGGAGTGGGTCGCACGTCACGTGCGCCCACTCATTAGATATGCACTGCATTCCCCTGTCAATCAGCGGTAGGGGGAGCAGTGCATTATATATATGGGCCCCCTCCTGCTGGCACACTACCCCCCCAGCCTGTGTTCTGAGGCCCCCCCTGCTGCTGCTGCTGCTCACATCTTACCCTCCAGGGTCTTCTTGCAGCAGCCAGTGCGTCGGTCCTCCGTCCTCGGCTGTCTCCCGGATCATGTGACCCGTCGCAGCGCATGACGTCATTGCGACTGCGACCGGCCGGTCACATGATCCTGGAGACAGCCGAGGACGGAGGACCGACGCGCTGGCTGCTGCAAGAAGACCCTGGAGGGTAAGATGTGAGCAGCAGCAGCAGGGGGGGTCTCAGAACACAGGCTGGGGGGGTAGTGTGCCAGCAGGAGGGGGCCCATATATATAATGCACTGCTCCCCCTGCCGCTGATTGACAGGGGGATGCAGTGCATATCTAATGAGCGGGCGCATGTGACGTGCGACCCGCTCCCGCTCCTTCCCCCCCCCGCTAGGGGCCTTACATTAGCCCCCCCCAGTTGTAAGGCCTTATATTCGGGGGAGGCCTTACATTAGCAGGCCCCCCCTTTACCCCTAGGCGGCCTTACAATCGGGGGGGGGCTTACTTTCGGGGAAACACGGTATGTGTTTACAGATATGTACATATGTCTCAATCGGACACTATAGAAGTGACCATGTGTGTGTACACATACCCATGTGTACATGCAGCAATCTGGACAGGGAAACACACACATACCATACAGTGTGTTGGCAACTGCGACACCTGTGTAGTGTACCTGTGCACACAATGGTGCAGGGACCCTCAACTAACATTGTAGTGTCATACCTCTGAGCACACCCTACTGCTATGTGATACTGTGCTCAGCTACAAAATAAATACTCACACACGTTTGTCTGATCAAAAAGAATATATTATGAGTGTGGGCACACAAATAATATCAACAACAACAAACACACAACAACAAAACAAGTTTTGTCAGCAGACGAGTAACATCTCCCAAAACACAAATAATGCATAACTCTTCCATAAATTACATAACAATGTATGTTCCAAAAAAACAAAAAAAAAACATGTTTGACACTAATGTCAGGCAAAATATATACTACCAACAGAAATAAACACACATTGGACCGTGTGGATCTATGACACACCCCTTACATCTGGTGGTCCTGCCAGGCCACCACCCCAGGGCCATTGAAATACGAGCAGTAGCTGTGTGCTGCTCCTGGCATCCTGCTGATGTCGGCCCAGGCCAAACAGCTGGAGTGGCGCTAGTCCAGGGTCGCCATCACTACCATTTTGATAGATTCCAGTTTCATATTTAAAGCACTATGAAACACGCGGAATCTATTGGCCATGATCCCAAACGCATTTTCAACCACACGACGTGCCTGGGATAGTCGGTAATTGAAAAGACGTTGCTCTGGGGTGATAGTCCTCTGGGGATATGGCCGTAGTAGGTTTGCTTGAAGTGCGAAAGCCTCATCCCACACAAAGGCAAAGTTAAGATGTTCAGTGGTGTCCTCATTTGGGGGTAAGTTCAGGCGGCCGCTCCGAAGGTCTAGACCAAAAGAGGTCTGTGCCAAAACCCCCAATCAGACACACGCCCGTTCATCCCCACATCCACAAGGAGGAACTCATAGTTTGCATTGACGAGGGCCATGAGGACCACACTGAAATAACCTTTATAGTTAAAATAATACGTTAGGGGGTTGTGTGATCCTCACATGCTTGCCATCCAATGCCCCCCCGCAGTTTGGGAATTGCCACCTCTCCTGGAAGCCAGTGGCATCTTCAACTATTCCGCGGGGTTTGTTGGAAACCGCATATAGGATGGCAGCAGACACCTCACAATGGTCTCACATTTCTCAGGGATTAGGCGGCTCATCAGTGGGCATGAGACAGCATCAGAATACTGCAGGTTGGTCATCGAGCGCCCTGTTGCCAGGAAACGCTGAGTCACAGCCAAACGCTCCTCTGCTGGAACAGCTCGATGCATCACAGTGTCCTCACGCCCAATATGTGGTGTTACCAAGTCCAATAGTAATTTAAAATTATCCTCGGTCATCCTGAGATAGTTCCTGAAGTCCTGCGGATTCCTGTCCTCCAGCTGACAGACAAGGCCCATGTGACTCAGGTGGCATCTTTGAAGGAGCCAGTCCCGAGACCACATATGCCGTCGTCTACGCCTCCGCAGTCTCTCAGTTCTCTCATCTGTCAACAAGGCATCCTCCACCATGAACACAGCCACTACTGCCAT
>JARQOC010000005.1:177753023-177789302 GCA_033576535.1 Allobates femoralis
TGGACACAGCCACTACTGCCATCGCGGCATGATGCATGATGTCCAATCTCTGTTAGCAAGGCTCTGGGAATGTGAAAGGGAAAAAAATTGTATAAGCACATGGAGGCAAAGCAAGAACAAACTTCATCAACTAGCCGATGTACATAGTCCTGTCATACCCCTCCAATACAAATATGGATACAAAGTTGCACACTCCTTTAGATGTTTTTGATGCAAGGTTTAGTATGAACAGTTAATGGCCACAGATGTCAACGCGTTTCGGCTTTAACCAAAGCCTTGATCACGACAATTGGCAGGTGTGGGTCATGGAATGTTCTAGGATAAGATTGGAAAGAGGCGTCTTTCCTTGGTGGCGAACGCTCGATTAAGGTGGTTTGCTTTATTTCAATAATTCCCAAATGGGGATAGGCGTTTTTCAGCACGGTCCTTATTTCAGCTTATTTCACCAAGGAAAGACGCCTCTTTCCAATCTTATCCTAGAACATTCCATGACCCACACCTGCCAATTGTCGTGATCAAGGCTTTGGTTAAAGCCGAAACGCGTTGACATCTGTGGCCATTAACTGTTCATAATAAACCTTGCATCAAAAACATCTAAAGGAGTGTGCAACTTTGTATCCATTTGTATTTACTGGGATTGAAGAAATCCTGTTAGTTGGCACCTCCACTCACCACCTACGCGGTGTGCACACCATTATACCCTATATACCCCTCCAATACACATTTACATGGTTGGCCTGTAATGTTACACACCATATAAATATATTTCACCTTGCTTATTGAACCCACTACAGTATGACTGTTAACATAACACCTACTCCACATATATCAACCCATCCTACTCCTCATGTACAGCCTTCAAATTATGGACTTCCAGAAAGACAGTACAACAACAAGATGTCTCCCATGGCTGCCAGCACTCATTATGTATGTAAGCAAAGTAAGGTTCTGCTAAGAAAAACACATAATTGGGTAAACTACATTACATATCACAAGAGGGTAATGCTTGCCGATGGATTAGTGTGTGTACATATAAATGACAGATGTACAATCTACAAGGCTGCATGTACTGGTTTCATTGAGCATGCAATGTGTGTGGGCAGCCTGTGGTAGGAGGTTTCATGCCATTTGTATATAGTTCATATTTTAACATCACCACACTGTTGTGGTCAAGACAGGGTTACCGACACAAAATGGATGTTCAATGACTACACACAAAACAGCCTGTTGCAACCACCCACACACTCCCTAATATGGAGCATAAAGGCTAAATTAAGTGTTAACAGTGGCCGAATGGGCCAGGAGTTCCTGGTGGTCATTACCGCAAAGTCGAGGTCCTGGAATTTTTACAACACGCAGTTAAGAAGCCGAATATCCCCAAGCAGTTGTGCACATCACTACTTACTCAATGGCTCTGGGATGCAAACACGTTCTGTCGTTGCCCATTTTTATGTGTGAAGCCACCAATCACAGGCTGCTAGCGTCATCCAATTGTATTTGTTGCCTTGGCGTTGCCATGCCCGATGTCGCCGATTGGCTGACTCTTCTGCGATGTCATTGGTTGAGCACCCTTTAAAAGATGGATGTGGCACATCCAGCCTGCTGCACATGAAAACACAACGTGGTAGTGTCTCCTCTTCTGGCACTGCAGGACTGACAGTATGTATTGTTGACTCTGCATCGTCTTCATCTCTTCTTTCTGTATGGGCTAATATTAGCACTCACTCCCATACCATGTGGTAATGTTCTTGTTGTTAGCTTATACTACGTTTGTGTCCTAATGGGCCATGTAGTCTTCAGAGCTGCTATGAGCATCCCCTGAATGGCATATTCCTCATAATGTACAGCACCCCAGTTAACATCATATATGTTGTGACCCACACTATTGATGCATGTATGTCAAAAGGTCATGTGATGGTAATGTGTATCAACCCAAATCTTGGATCTGTTTGTGGTAAGTGACACATCATACATGGCCATTGCATGTGAGGCTTTGCAAAAGGAAACCTAAGTTCCCATTATCCTCCTTGAGTAACCTAGAGCCATATGTACGTATTGTTGTGCCATTTATCTTAATGTCTGGTTCCTTGCCTGGGTAATGTGTTGTAGTAGTTTAAAATAAATGATGGTGGGCAATTGATGTGGGCACAGGACCCCATTTACCCTGGATTGCATAGCTGAACCAACATGATAATACATGTGTGTGTGTTCATGATATAAATTTCATGTTTCAGATAGCTGAGAACCAGGAGTTTGTCCTGGCATTCATAGCCAAGTACCAGGAGCAAGAGTGCTTGTGGCGAACCTGATTACAAGAACCTTCAGGTGAAGGGAGTGGCGTATGACCAGCTCATCACCCTCTCCCAGCATCACCACCCTGGGGAGAGGGTGGATAAGAGGTTTGTGCTTAAGAAGATCCGGAACCTGTGCACAGTGCATAAGAGGGAGCTTAATGAAGTAGAATAATCTATGCGGTCCGGGAGTGGAACGGGGGAGGTCTACTATCATAGACACTATCATTCCCTGAGGAAGGAGTCAGGACTAACTCTGAAACACGTCGGAAATAAACACTATAATGATGAACACCGTCTGATCTTTCTGGTCTATGCAGCGCAGGTCCGTATACACCGTCCACCCTCTGCAATTTTGAGCTAAATATATTGTGGTGACACAATTGTGTCATGAAGCTTGGTCAGCAGCACTTTTTGTCATTCCTTTTAGCATACATATGGACCCACAAGCACAGCCCCATACTGACAGGATATTTGGCAACATAGGAATCCATCATTTGTGAGAGGAACAGAACATATGAAGAACATGATGTAACAGTGAGTGTGTGTTTTGTTGGACCTAACGCACACAACAGGGGAGTTATGGGGCCTAGACTTATGTGTCCAATAACCAGAAGGGTATGTGTTGCTAGATGTAGGGGTTGTGGCAAAATGTAACATTTTTTGTGATGTGGTCCATGACATCACTGACAATCTGCACATGCTGACTTCAAGCTTTAGACACACCTATGTGTGTAGTTTGTGAAGTGGCAACAACAATACTGAGTGTATGGCATGCAACACACATTACTGTGTGATGGCCCTCAAGCATGTATCTGCAGGGCCAGCATATGAACAGCCATCATGCATCAGCATCATGAGTTCAGGTGCACTTCCATGTAGACAAAATCACGAATATTGTGGTGTGACTAAACATGTGTGTATGTGTTATGAAATCATACTCACCACACAGTGTCTGGATGTGGCCGCAGATGGCGGCAATGCGGTCCCTCGCCTTGTACTTCATGTTCGCCACCTTCTTGATTATCTGCTTAGGCGTCCGCACCACTTCCAGTCTTCTAAGCAGGGACCTCTGAACTTTGCGCACAATGCGCATCTTATGCAGGCGTGGGTGCTGATGCGGGAACTCGCACCAGTAGTCCAGCCTGTCCAGATGATCAAAAAGATTGAGGAGATCTGGCTCTCCCCATGTTGCTGTGCAGCAGCCATCTTTAGGCAGGGGAATGTAAAACACCTAGAAGGCAGGGCCCGCTGTAAAACGACGTACTGATGTCATGGTGCAGAGTATTGACGCTGAGGAAACAGCGCAAAGGAGTCGCCCGCACATAGTGGGTGAACACAGTAAAAGTTACGGCGTCACATTAAATTTAAGACCGCAACGCTCAGGCGTCAGACATGGGCACACATATGTCGGCAATTATTGTAATAAGTGGATAGACATGTCTTTACATTTTCAGATATGTGCAACATGTGGGATGGAAGTAAAAGATAAAAATATAAAGGGCCGGGAGCAGTCATAGTGCTGGGCACACATCAGAGAGACATTTGAAAAAGAAAGAGACCATAGATGTTTTTGTAACCCATATAGAAGCACCTGATTGTCCACACTAGCAATTCAATAAATATCATTTATTATGTGAATAATGGTACAAACAGATACATTCATGCAGTAAAAGCAGGACAGTGTGGGAGGGGGGGAGGTGGGAGAGGGAGGCAAAGAGAAGCAAAGGACAAAAAGTAACCTCACCCTGGTTGCAGAGGATAAAGTGCCGGTGCTCAAGGGGGGGAGACAATCCAGCAGCATTTGCTGTGTGAACCTGTCACCTGAAAAAGTAGTTAGAACTACCGGCAAAACCATCTGAACTTACCCATGGGTGTATATAAATGGAGTCCAGTGCACTCTTGCCTCCGTCTCAGAGGCCCCGACACGTGTTTCGCGTGGCTTTCTCAAGGGGCGAGTGGTGAAGAAGTGCTCAGCAAACCTGGCTTATATGCGTATTACCAACATCAGCTGCAGCTTGTCTGGCTGCATGACGCGCATCCCCGCCGGAAGCAACGCGGCGAGGGGGACACTCTTGGGTGCACAGTAGTCGGGAACGGAACTTCCCATAACGTCACATCCGTTGTGCATCCATAGTAGAGGTCCCCGTCGGCGCGAGCCTCCGGCGGTTCAGCGCGCATGCGCGCGCTGCCCGCCACCATTTTGGAGAAGGGCAAAAGAGCTCTTTTTTGCCCTACTCCAATGTTTAGATATTTTGATAGGATTACTCATTATATACATGGGCAACAATAAAGGAACTGATAGCAATGAAGATTGATGGGGGGGGGGAAATTACCAACAAAGGGATGACATAACCCACAAAAAGTACATAAATTATACCATAAGGTATATACAGAAATAAAAGGAGGAAGGAGGGAAAGGAGGAGGCGCGCAGGAGACGATCTCAATTTAAAGCAATATATAATCACATAGCATATCTCCACATTCCTTCTCCATATCCATTTGAGGTATATCAGCTTTCCATGCTTCTTATTGGTATCCCACGGTCTCAAATATGTTGCCCAGTGAGGTCCATATCCAGGTTGTTGGTTAGTCACACAAAAAGCCAGTTCAAAAACGGAAAGTGTAAAGCTAAAAAAATAGACAAATGAACAAAGAGCAAGTTATAAAAGCTGACTATCCTCAAACTGAGGTACAGAGTAGCCATGAAAAAAGTCATAGTTTAGCAAATATATATATATACAGGATAAAATGGTCACAAAATGGCAATAGGAATCTAAAGAATGATGGCAACCAACGGGGGAACGAGACGGGCCCTGGACATGATCAGCGGAGAGACGCACACACACCCCAAGTGTACATGATACACTCAAGGCAGTAACCACTGCCGTATGAAAACACAGAGGCAAAGGGGAACTATATAGCACCAAAAAGCGTGCCTCAGATTAAATTGTTCATAGACTAAAGAAAGGGAGCAAAACTTAGCTTTTCGTTGAGGCCAGCAGGTGCCATTGTGCCTAAAGTCACAATCCACCTGCATTCTAGTTTCGCGAGTTCTTTACTCGCGTCCCCCCCTCGAATGCCTAAATTCAGCTTGTCAATCCCACAGACTCTAAGAGTCTTGGGATTACAGTCATGGAAATTTTTGAAGTGTCGGGGGATTGTACGAAGAGTGGTAATGTCCTCAACGTCTGCTGCCGCGATGATATCTCTTTCATGCTCCCTTATACGTCGTCTAAACTCACGGGTGGTGAGGCCCACGTAAGTGAGGCCGCACCCACACGTAGCATGATACACGACACAAGTGGTGCTGCAAGTAATGTACTTCCTGATATCAAATTCCTTGCTACCATCATGATTTCCAAACTTTTTGGTGCGAAATATGCTACTCCTGCAGGAGAGGCAGGAGCCACAGGGATAGCAGCCCACAAGTGGGCGCCCTGTATTAAACGGGGCAAGTGGTTTTTTTATATAATGGCTGTGTACCAATCTATCCCTGAGGCTCCTACCCCTCCTTGCTGTCATCAAAGGTCTCTCCGGGATGAGTGGGGCCAAAGATTGATCTGTTTTCAAGACACTCCAATGACGTGTTAGAATATCTCTAACCTCTGGCCACTGGTTACAGTAGGTTGAGATAAATCTCAGGGCAGGGGGATTATCTGTGTTAGACACAATAGTTGTTTTATTAGCTAGGAGATCACGGCGTAATGTCTTTTTGGCCCGTTGGTAACCCGCTTTAACACTTCTCCTGCTATACCCTCGATTTATAAATCTCTCTCTCATCTCTGCCGCTCGTTCATCAAACATCCCCTCCTCAGAGCAAACACGCCGTAGCCTAAGAAATTGGCCCACGGGGATGGCTCTGATGGTAGAGGGTGTATGTGAAGAGGTTGCGTGCAGGAGGGAGTTCACGGCCGTGTCCTTTCTATATAAATCTGTTATGACCTCACCATTATCCCGGACCTTGACTTTTATGTCCAAAAACTCTATCTCGTCGGCCGCCCATTTGTATGTTAGTTTAATATTAAGGCTGTTTGAGTTCAGAGATGAGACAAATTCCTCGAGTTCAGGGATGGTTCCACTCCAGACGACAAGAATGTCGTCAATGTAGCGGAGCCAGCACAGCGCATGGGGGACTAAAGCCTGCCCCCCGCCGAACACCCCCCCTCCCAGCGACCCAGGAAGAGGTTGGCATACGACGGGGCGCAGGCCGCCCCCATCGCCGTGCCGCGCCGCTGGAGATAGAACCGATCCCCGAACACGAAAAAATTATGACTCAAAACGAACTCCAGGAGTTCTAGAATGAGACTTTTTAGAGGTGGAGCCCAATTCGACATCCCGAGATAATAGTCAACCGCCTCTAAACCGTCAGCATGTCCAATACAGGTGTAGAGGGACTCCACGTCGATCGCCACCAGCAACACCCCCTGATCCAGGAAAACACCATCGAGTCTCCGCAGGACGTCCGAGGTGTCCCTGACATAGGAGGGCAAAGTCTCCACTAGGGGGTGTAGATAGTATTCGATGAATTTACATGTCACATCACACAGCCCTCCTATGCCAGAGACAATCGGACGCCCCGGGGGGTTCTCTGGATTTTTGTGTATTTTAGGTAGTAAATAGAAGGTGGGTATTACTGGTTCGTCGACTAGGAGTCCCTCCATCACCTTCTTGGGGATGATACCCTGTTCCAATGCCCTCTCCAAAATGGATCTGAGATCCACCGAAAATCTCTGACAGGGGTTGGAGGGTAGTAATTCGTAATATTCGCGGTTTTTCAGCTGTCGCATCGCCTCCCGTTCATACATCTCCACCGGCCAGACCACCACGTTCCCCCCCTTATCTGCCGGCTTAACAACAATACCGCTTAATTCACTAATCTGTTTCAAGGCCTGTCTTTGTACATGGGATAAATTATCTCTTTTTGGCCGTTTATTGAGAGTTCTCAAGTCCCGACAGACCAGTTTGTTAAATATCTCTATTTGAGGACAGAGTGAAAAAGGGGGGAACGTGGTGGATCTGGGGTAGATGCATTTAGGGAACGTACCTGCGGCAGCTGGTGTTAAATCGTCCTCCAACTCCTCCAGATGTCCGATGGCCTCTGCTTCCACCTCGGAAAGCACTGTCTCAACACTATTTTTCTTTGCATGAAGTCTGCGTAAAACCAGTTTCCTAAGGAACAGGTGGAGGTCCTTAATTACTGTAAAACAGTCAAAGTTTTGGTTAGGTACAAACGTTAATCCCAATTTAAGAACCTCGCATTGGCGCGGGTGTCAGATTATATTTTGAGAGGTTAATTACCTCCAAATTTCCACCCTTGCCTTTCCTGTTTAGGTGTTTCGGAGATACTGGTAATCGCTTATTGGTGTCTTTGGCACCTTTTGCAGCTTCTGCTCGAGTCAGTGGTTTTGGGATCATTCCAGAGTCTGACGGTTCCTCATCCAAAGAGGATAGAGATGAGGCGGTGACTATTTCTGGTACGGTGTCAGTTGGTGGTTTAGGGATGTCTGGCTTTCCCGGTCTCTTTTTATTTCTCCACCGATACACACGGTTGTTCTTGAAGTCCGCTACATCTCTTTGGTATTTCTTTTTTTTGCGGCAACTATCTCCTTTTCCCACTTGGAAAATTCTTTCTCCATGTTGTTATTAAACTGACCAAGTGCCTCAGGTGACAACTCATCCGCAAGTTTAACTCTCACAGCCTCAATTTCAATTTCAATTTCCTCAATAGCCTTAGTGTTAGACTCAATCAGTAAGTCCATGAACCCAAGTGAGCAGCTGGTCGCCAGGGATTCCCAATTATTTTTAAATTCATCATCGATAATACTGAATGAAGGGAAAACCTGAATTCGGAGGCCCCTGGGTACTAGATCTTTGTCTACATATCTCTGCATAAAGGCCCTGTTCCACCAAAGGCGAGTCCTCCGGTGCAGCAGGGCCTTAATATTACCAACAAGTACATGGCTAGTTCGTGCGTCAGCAAGTGGCACCACTTCTCCTCCCTCCGTACCGAACTCTTTGTCCAGCTGTGACAGCCACGCTTTTTCGCGGGCTTTGTAGTCCATGGGTCCTTTAGAAAAAGCTGTGAACAGACACAGAATACTATAGAGATAAAAATATAAAGGGCCGGGAGCAGTCATAGTGCTGGGCACACATCAGAGAGACATTTGAAAAAGAAAGAGACCATAGATGTTTTTGTAACCCATATAGAAGCACCTGATTGTCCACACTGGCAATTCAATAAATATCATTTATTATGTGAATAATGGTACAAACAGATACATTCATGCAGTAAAAGCAGGACAGTGTGGGAGGGGGGGAGGTGGGAGAGGGAGGCAAAGAGAAGCAAAGGACAAAAAGTAACCTCACCCTGGTTGCAGAGGATAGAAGATGGAAGATTGCAGCTAGCATCAATGAGGCTTCACATACTGACATGGCCAGTACATACATTGTTGTTTGCGATGCTATGTTTCTAGCATCGTCAATAGGTGCCTAAATGTCCTCCTCAATAGTAAAGGAGGTGTTTGACAATGATTCGCCTTGGATACATGCAGTTTCACAACATTCAGGAGATGCAGAAGTCAATGATTGTAGTGGTGTATGCACACATAATCAAAGATGGCTCCTTTACCAGGACCATCCAATCGGCATACAATAATAGCCACCAATCGCCGTACTTGGGGCGCGGAAAACACAACCCACAGGCACGCCTACGGCCTTGGTTGTGAGACCTATGAAATCGCAAACAAGATCGTAGTTGCGCTGTCACATTGCACGATCATGCCAGATCGTATATGCAACATTGCACGGTTGAAGAGCATGCACAATCTCATTGCGTTGTCGTCCCTGCAATTTATTGCAGGCGCATCGCCCTGTTACACAACACAACGCACGAACGATATCAACTGCAACTGGCCACACCACGTGACTTTTGGTCGATGTTGCATGCGATATCGCGACGTGTAACGGTACCCTAAGAGCAACAGCATCAGTGTCAGTCAAAGCTGTGCACAGAACAGTCTGATTGTAAATGAATAACATTGAACATTTTTGGACCATTTATTTTTTATTTTTCAAAATACATTAAAAATCCATCAGGGCTTTTTGTTATTGAATAACTGTTGTTTCCAACCAGCCTGCCATCCATTCCTATGGTGAAGTCACTTTCACATTACTAATGCTGCTGTATATATATATATATATATACACTATTGTCACTTGTTACTATATGCATTGTTACTATATATTTATATGTATATATATTAAAATGATGCTTACTTTTAAATGAAAGAGAAAATATTACTTCCGTTAAATTATGAGCGGATTCTTTACTTACACAGATAAATGTACTGTTAGAGAAGAATAACAAGAACTCTGCAGTCATGGCTAAATCTGTGCTGTGAAAATTAAAAAACATCAATAGGGAGAAATGAACAGGGTGTTAGCTAATGACTTTTAATTAATTTTAATTGCTGACATTTAGAATAGTAGTTTTGTGTTTTTATTCTAGCATTTTGATAACTTGGGATTTCTGCCAGTTTTCTTATTGCTCAGAGATTCTTAATGCTGTTTAAAAAAAAAATAAGAATAAAAATCTGTTTTAATGGTTGTCTAAGTGAGACCATGAAAATTAAGTAAATATTGCAGTAACACTGCATGATTTTAGAACCCAATGGGTTAAAGTCAAGGATTCAGTTGCAATCTGCTTTAAAACTCCCGAGAGAACTTTAAAGTGCCATCTGTACTGATCATATTTTAAGGTTTAGAACATGTGGCAGCAACACTAAATAATATATTAGTAATTTAAAAATTCAAGGAACATTTTTACTAATATAAAAAATAAAGTAGAGAGGAGGCATGACATCATATAACATCTCAGTGAGAAATAAACATGGAAAGTCATATAAACCGTGCTTGCTATCTGATAGGGAAACATGAAAAATGTATGCATACAAAGTCAGTAAGAAGTATGCATACAAAGGTAGTACATTATAATAATATAACATGCAATGTAATATAAATTAATGAGAGGTCATGTGCCTGAGGTTACCTTTATTTTATGGTCTTCAATTTTGGTGGCTTCAATATAATAATGAAGCTCTGGCTGGTTCTACCTGAAGGTGGATAGCGGTGAAAATTAACTTAACCTATTGACCTTATTGCTTCCATCAAATTTCTAGTAGTTTTGACCACAAACCTTGTACTGCAGAATGTGCTGTTCTTGAAATCTAATATATAAAGCTAAATGTGCGTATGTGTGTATGTATGTTGTGTGTATGTATATCCGGGATTGGCATCTACACCGACGCACCTCGAGAGCGTCCTAGGCTATGTTGTGAGGCGAAATTTTAACCCTGCGCATTCCAGTTCACCAAACAATTTTGCCCCTATCTACATAATGGGGAAAAAGTAAAAGGAAACGTGTGGGAGGAAAATCGACAGCTGCCAGCTACAGCCACAAAATTTTGAACAGTTACACGTCTGGATCCCGGGAGGGTCATAGGCTATGTTGTGAGGCGAAATTTTAACCCCGCGCGTTCCAATTTTCCAAACAATTTTGGCCCTATCTACATAATGGAGAGAAAGTGACAGTTACCAGTTGACAGTTGTGAATGAGAGGGGCTTAATGACAGCACCAAAGACTAACAGCATATACCAGCATATAGTAACTAAGGTGGGGCCCTGACATGGAATATTTACCACACACGAGGACATGTATACACACCACATGCACACAAAGAGTAACAGCTAAGGTGGAACCCCAACATTGGATACTCACCACGCACCAGAACACAAATACACACACCACAAAGAGACACACACAACACAGAGACACACACCACACAGACCCCCCCCCACAGGGACACACATATACACCCTATAGGGACAAATGCACTCACCCCACAGGGACACACACACCACAGGGACATACACACATAAACACCAGACAGAGACACACACACACACCCCAGAGGAACACACAGACCCCATAGGGATGGACACACACCACAGAGTCACCCCTCCCCCCACAAGGACACACACCACAGGGACACCCCCACAGGGACACACGCACACCACTGGGACACACACACACCCCAGGGAACACACACCACACAGACAGACACAGATGTGCACAAATTGCCTCACACAACTCGCCTCATAGTCTGGTATCTTTAATTTCCAAAAATTAACATCTGATTAAAAACAGCCCAATGTGCAACACATGTGCTATATAGGGAATTAAGGCAGATGTCAGTCACATGAGTTGTCTATTATGTGTATGTGTGAGGTAACATATACTGCGCGGCTGGGGGGAGGGTTTACTGTTGACTGGAGATTTATCAGGCTGCCTATAGCAACCAATCACAGCTCAGCTTCTATTTTCCTACAGGTCATTAATATGACATTCAAATTCTATTTTGTTATAGCTAATAGCAGTTATTTATTAACCCGGGCGTAGCCGGGTACTACAGCTAGTCAACAATAAAATCCCTTTTAGAGAATAGACAGATTACATTAACAGCAAGGTAAAGAGAGCCTAAATATTTCTTGTGGTTTTGGACTATAGAGTACAATTTTACCAACTGTTTAAACTATCATTACTCCTTTTTAACATCACATCTCACATTTTACATATTGCAATGAGACCTTGATTAATGGCGAATATTACCAATGAAGTGGGGTTCCTTGAGGTCACATGGCAAAATGGTTCTGTTATCACCACGTCTGGCTTTAATACAGGAATTAAATTAGACAAAACCTTAGCTACAAATTATATGAACTTGCTGTAAATAAATAAGTAAAAAACAAGTGCATTTAAATAACATAGGATACTTAGTAAACACTATTTTTGATCAAAAAAAGCGTAAAGCTGTCCTACTGCGACAAGATGGACCCAAATTAGGACACTACTTAACAATTCCTAATCCAGAAGCAAAAATAGATGTCCCAGCGACGAGGAACGTTGAGGGATATATAAAACTTCAATTTATTGGAAATCCATTAAAAAATATATTGCACATAGCATAGGCAGTCAGATCAGTCCTTAAGGCCCTCAACGTGCAGCCATTTCCTCATCGCTGGGTCATCTATATTTGCTTCTAGATCTTGTGCATAGCAATTGCCGAACCGCGTCCCCTGCTGAGGAGAGGATATCAGGAGAAGGACACAAATGGTTAGCTGACAAACTTTATTAACATTTCTTAATGTTAACTTACCATGTGTCAGAACAGACCTCAATGTGAATAAGGGGACTTGGATGTGTTTATATAATTTTTACCTTAGGTTTTGTCTGAGTATCGACTGGTGTGAACATGCTTTGCATGGATACCAACTCACATTGTGACTCATTTTTTTGCTTTGTTTCAGTCTCATGTATTCAGTCCAAATAGTGATAGTGTGTCTGTCTTCATTGAATTAGGCATTCCATTTTTTATGCTTTCCATTGCTGTTTGCCCAGAATTTGGACACAGTCACTCTACACACTTAGGCTAGGGTCACATTTGCGGCAGGCCACTGCGGATCCTGATCCGGTTTTAAGCAGTAAAAGTGCTCAAAACCGGATCAGAAACCGCAGACCATAGGAGCCCATTATAGTAACCGGATTGCACTACATGCAATCCGGTCACCGGCTCCGGTTTCGTTGCCTGCGTGAAAAATCATGCAGGCAACGTTTTTCACAGCGGTATCTCTGCTACAACAGAATTCCTATAATGGGCTCCCAAGGGATCCCATGCAGCTGCTGCAAGGCATATGTGAATGCAAAGGGTTAAATCTTAATAATCCAAGTGGGCAGCATGCCTCTAGGGGGTGCCTACCCTCCCAGAGACATGCTGTCCACTCAGGTGGCGGTGCGCTGCCCATAGACCTAATGTTACTGCTTTCAGGACCAAGGCTAGCGGCTGATACAGTACGTACATTACGTACTGTATCTACTACACAGCGAGGAGCTGCCGGGTTCATTCACAAAATTGAAAATACTGACAATAGCCGGCAATACTATAAATGCCCACATTAACCCCTCACATGGCCACCTGAGTGGACAGCATGTCTCTAGGGGGGGTGGGCACCCCCTAGAGACATGTTGCCCACATCTATTATTAACATTAACCCTTTGTTCATCCCTGCGGCACATTCAGAGCAATCTGGTTGCTGGATTACGGCTTAGGGACACAAAATGTGTCAAAATTGTGTGTGAATGCAATTGCGATTACCACATCCGGATGTGGATGCGTTAAACGCAATTGCACTTCCAAGTGAGACCCTAGTCTTATTCATATTGAGATATATTTTAACACATGTTAAGATTTTAAACAGTTTGGCTAGGGTCACATTTTGGAAGGCTCATTGCGATTACTGCATCCAGATCCGGATGCAGTAATCGCATTAGCCTTCAGACACATTTTTTGCTCACAATGTATCTTTAAACCCAGATCCGGTATCTGGATTGCTCAGAATTTGGAATCCGGTTGCCGGATGCTTTGTTCATCCTTCCTGCCGCTGACTATTTGTACCTGTCCAGACACAGAAATATCGGGAAGCCCTTATTTTGTATTATTTCATGAATTTCATGAAATAATAATAAAAAAAATCTGCGCGATTTCTATGTCCAGCCAGGTACAGCTAGGCAGCTGTGGGCTGGAATTCCGCAGCACAGGGAGGCCCAAGCCTTCTGGGCACCCCCCGCTGCGAATGGCAGCCCACAGCCACCCCTGAAGATGGCGCGTTCATTGAAGCGCCATGTTCTGGCGCTGAACCCAGCTCATCCAGGGCCCTGGTGCATTGGCTCACTGGGTAATAAAGGGGTTAGGGCCAGCTTTGTATTATCAGCTTGCCCTAAGCCCAAAATTCATGGGGTCACCCAATATTAGACATGCCCCCCATGAATTTCTATTAAATTGTTTAAATAAAAACACAACGCCAAGAAAAATTATTTTGAGAAAAAAAAAAAAACACACTTAGGGACTCCATCTTTATTTAAAAAAATCCTCTTCCGTCCGCCGTAGTCCATACACACAATCTCTGCACTGCTACATCGCTCTGCATAGACACACATGTCTATGCAGAGGGAGAGCAGGCTAAGCAATGACTACAACAGTCAGGGTTCACCTCCTGCTGTCACAGCCTTCCCGAAGACTGCCGCCAAAGATTGCCGAGCGCCGGCAGAGCAGTGAATAAACCGGAAGTTAATGACTTCCGGTTTATTCAATGCTCTGCCGGCGCTCGGCAATCTCCGGTGGCCGGCGGCACTCTTCGGGAAGGCTGTGACAGCAGGGTTCACCCTAGGTCATAGCCTGAGCTATGACCTGAGGTGAACCCTGACTGTTGTAGTCATTTCTTAGCCTGCTCTCCCTCTACATAGACATGTGTGTTATGCAGAGCGATGTAGCAGTGCAGAGATTGCGTTTATGGACTACGGTGGACGGAAGAGGATTTTTTTAAAAAAAGATGGAGTCACTAAGTGTCTTTTTGCTTTATTTCTAAAAAAAAAAAATTTTCTCTGTGTTGTGTTTTTTTTTACATAATTTACTAGAAATTCATGGCGGTAATGTCTACTATTGGCGTGACCGCCATGAATTTCGGGCTTAGGGCCAGCTGATAATACAAAGCTGGCCCTAACCCCTTTATTACCCAGTGAGCCACAGCACCATCTTCTGTGGCGGCTGCGGGCTTCCATTGCAGCGGGGGGTGCCCAGAAGGCTTGGGCCTCCCTGCGCTGCGAATTCCAGCCCCCAGCTGCCTAGCTGTACCTGGATAGACATAGAAATAACGCGGCAGCAGCGTCCCTGCTGGCACCAGTTCAATTTTGTCTGTGAGTGCTGTGCAGTTTTTTATTTTTCTGCTTTGTATCATATGGAGTTGCTGGCTCCATGCTGCAATTTGCACCCTCATCACCTACAGGTGGTCTAGGGTCTAGATGGTGTTCGCCCACTGAGAGGTGGGGGGGTGAACAAGGAGGACAGGGATGTCAGCGATAGGACTCATCAGACCTGAAGTCACTTTGTCGCAGTTGATGAGGCCAATGTGTGTACTAAGAACTTCAGAAATAAAAAAAATACGATTTTTGAGTTTTTTTGAAAAAACGTAAGTTTTTAAACTTTTTTCTCAAACACATTTAGCTTGTTAGCATTTGTACATCATTGGTTGTAGCTGAGTGCTGCAGAGAATTTTTTCTAGTTATATATATATATATATATATACTAGATGGTGGCCCGATTCTAACGCATCGGGTATTCTAGAATACTTTGTAAACAGGAGTGAAGTGCGTCACTCTGACTGACAGCATTGTAGACAGGAGTGAAGTTTGTCACACTGACTGACAGCCTTGTAGACAGGAGTAAAGATCATGACACTGACTGATAGCCTTATAGACAGGAGTTAACTGCGTCACACTGACTGTCAGCCTTGTAGACAGGATTGAAGTGTGTCACACTGACTGACAGCCTTGTAGACAGGAGTGAAGTGTGTCACACTGACTGACAGCCTTATATACTGGAGTGAAGTGTGTCACACTGACCGACAGCCTTATAGACAGGAGTAAAGTTCACCACACTGACTGACAGCCTTGTAGACAGGAGTGAACTTCGTCACACTTACTGACAGCCTTGTAGACAGGAGTGAAGTGCGTCACACTGTACTGACAGCCTTGAAGACAGGAGTGAACTGTGTCACACTGACTGACAGCCTTGTATACAGGAGTGAAGTTCATCACACTGACTGACAGCCTTGTAGACAGGAGTGAAGTTCGTGACACTGACTGACAGACCTTGTAGACAGGAGTAAACTGTGTCACACTAAATGACAGTCCTAATAGACAGGAGTAAGGAGTGAGAATGAGGAGGCTGTGAGAATGGGGAGGCTGTGAGGATGGAGGAGGCTGTGATGATGGGAAGGCTGAGGGGTTGGAGGAGACTGTGAGGATGGAGGAGGCTGAGGGGATGGAGGAGGCTGAAAGGATGGGAAGGCTGTGAGGATGGGGAGGCTGTGAGGGTGGAGGAGGCTGTGAGGATGGGGAGGCTGTGAGGATGGGGAGACTGAGGATTGGAAGAGGCTCTTAGGATGGAGGCGGCTGAGGGGAAGGAGGAGGCTGTGAGAATGGGGAGGCTGAGGGGTTGGAGGAGGCTGTGAGGATGGAGGAGGCTGAGGGGATGGAGGAGGCTGAAGGGATGGGGAGGCTGTGAGGATGGGGAGGCTATGAGAATGGAGGAGGCTGTGAGGATGGGGAGGCTGTGAGGATGGAGGAGGCTGAGGGATGGAGGAGGCTGTGAGGATGGGAGGCTGTAGGATGGGAGCTGTGAGGATGGGGAGGCTGTGAGGATGGGGAGGCTGTGAGAATGGAGGAGGCTGCCAGGATGGGGAGGCTGTAAGGATGGAGGAGGCTGTGAGGGTGGGGAGGCTGTGAGGATGGGAGGCTGAGGGGATTGAGGAGGCAGTGAGGATGGAGGAGGCAGTGGGAATGGAGGAGGCTGTGTGGATGGAGGAGGCCGCAGCCGCAGTGACCAATCAGAGAAGTAGCGCGGCTTGGTGCGCGGTTTGAATTCCCTCCTCTGATTGGTCGACCGCGGCGACCAGAGACGCGGAATTCAAACCGCGCGCCAACCTGCGCTACTTCTCCGATTGGTCACCTCGGCGACCAATCAAAAGAGTACTGCGGCATGGCGCGCGGTTTGAATGCAGCTTCTCTCATTGGTCGCCGCGTTCAGCGCCGACCAATCAGAATAGCGGCGTGCGCCATGGCGCCATATTTCAAATACACTGTATTCAGTGTATTTGAAATATGGCGCCATAGAGCGCGCCTCTATTCTGATTGGTCGCCGCGTTCAGCGCCTCTCCAAAAAGAAAGAGAGTGCTAATATATATATATCTACTATATAATCATCTAATGTTCTCTGTCTGTCACGGAAATCGCGCGCTAGAGCTGATTGGTCCGCCCGGCTGGCTCAACCAATCAGCGCTAGCGCACGATTTCTGTAAACAGAAAAAGAACAAAAGATTCCCGCCACAGCCTCACCGCAGCCTCATGTCACTAACCCACGCTACGAGCCGCCCACTGACACCAGAGACCGGGGGCTGCCGGGGTCGGGGCTCCCAGGGTGCAGGGAGCGCGCATCGTGTGGCTCCTCCACACTCTCCTCCTTCCTATTGCCGCGCAGTCTGTCACAGACTGTGCGGCCATAGGATGATCCCGGGTGTCAGCCACCTCCTGTCAGTGCATCTGGGTGGCAGCAGCACATGCCAGCGGGGGCCCAGCTGCACTGACAGGAGGCGGCTGACACCCGGGATCATCCTGCACACTGCCGCCTCTGTGCCCTCCTCCTCCACGCCTACTCTCTGCAGGAAAACGCCAGCATGAGGGCCAGCACTGGGACAGCCAGGGGACAGAGATTTGAGAGCCCGTGTTTGTGGCTGTGAGTGTGAGTCTGTGTGTGTCTGTTGTGTGTGTGTGTGTGTTTGTGTTTGTGTGTGAGTCTGTGTGTGGGTGTGAGTCTGTGTGTGGGTGTGTGTCTGGCTGTGGGTGTGAGTCTGTGTGTGAGTGTGTGGGTCTGGCTGTGGGTGTGAGTCTGTGTGTGGGTGTGTGTAGCTGTGCGTGTGAGTCTGTGTGTATGAGTGTGGGTGTGAGTCTGTGTGTGGGTGTCTGTGTCTGGCTGTGGGTGTGAGTCTGTGTGTGTATGTGTGTGGGTCTGAGTCTGTGTGTCTGGCTGTGGGTGTGAGTCTGTGTGCATGTGTGTGGGTGTGAGTCTGTGTGTGTATGTGTGTGGGTGTGACTCTGTGTGGGGGTGTGAGTCTATATGTGGGTGTGAGTCTGCTCCTTCCTTCCCCTGCTGTGCGCTTCGTCCTCTGTCCTCCTCCCCCCCCGCCGCTTCGTCCTCCGTTCTCTCCCAACCCGCCACTTCATCCTCCATCCTCCTCTTCCCCGCCACTCTGTGCTCCATTCTCCCCCTGCCGCTCTATTCTCCCCCTGCCTGTGCCACTCCGTCCTCCCCCTACCGGAGCCACTCCATCCTCCGTCCTCCCCCTGCCTGTGCTGCTCCGTCCTCCCCACACCCGCTGCTTCATCCTCCGTCCTCCTGACCCCTGCAGCTCTGTGCTCCATCTTCCCCTGCCGCTCCATCCTCCCTCTGCCTGTGCTGATCTGTCCTCCCCCATCCCACTGCTTCCTCCTCCTTCCTTTGTCTTCCTCCCCTCCGCCACTGCATCCTCCGTCCTCCCCCTGCCTGTGCTGCTCTGTCCTCCCCCACGCCACTGCTTTGGCCTCCGTCCTCCCCCTGCCTGTGCTTCTCCGTCATCCCCCACCTCACCACTTTTTCCTCCTTCCTTTGTCCTCCTCCCCTCCCCACTCCATCCTCTGTCCTCCCCCTGCCTGTGCTGCTCCAGCCTCCCCACGCCGCCGCTTCGTCCTCCATCCCCTCTCCCCGCTGCTCTGTGCTCCGTCCTTCTCCTTCCTCTCCGTCCTCCCCTTGCAGTGCTGCTCCAGCCTACCCCACCCCGCCGCTTCATCCTCCATCCTCCTCTCCCCCGCCGCTCTGTGCTTCGTCCTCCCCTGCCCTCATCCTCCTCTGCCTGTGCAGCTCCATCTCCCCACCCACCACTTTTTCCTCCTTCCTTTGTCCTCCTCCCCTCGCCACTTTATCCTCTGTCCTCGCTCTGCCTGTGCTGCTCCAGCCTCCCCAACCCGCCGCTTCGTCCTCCATCCCCTCTCCCCCGCCGCTCTGTGCTTCCGTCCTCCCCCTGCCTCTCCGTCCTCTCTCCCCTCCCCTTGCTGTGCTGCTCCAGCCTACCCCACCCCGCCGCTTCGTCTCCATCCTCCCTCTCCCCCGCCACTCCATCCTCCATCCTCCCCCTGCCTGTGCTGCTCTGTTCTCCCCACCGCGCCGCTTCATCCTCCGTCTTCCTCGCCCCGCCTCTCTGTGCTCCGTCCTCCCCTTGCGCCCATCCTCCCCCTGCCTGTGCCGCCTCATCCTCCCCACCCCACTGCTTCCTCCTCCTTCCTTTGTACTCCTCCCCTCTGCCAATCCATCCTCCGTCGTCCCCGTGCCTGTGCTGCTCCAGCCTCCCCCACCCCGCCGCTTCGTACTCCGTCCTCCTCTCCCTGCCACTCTGTGGTCCGTCCTCCACCTGCCGCTCCGTCCTCCCCCTGCCTTTGCCGATCCATCCTCCTCTAACCCACCACTACCTCCTCCTTCCTTTGTCCTCCTCCCCTCTGCCACTCCATCCTCCATCCTCCCCCTGCCTGTGCTGCTCCATCCTCCACTGCTTCGTACTCCGTCCTCCTCCCCCCGCCGCTCTGTGCTCCGTCATCTCCCTGCCGCTCCGTCCTCCCCCTGCCTGTGCCACTCCATCCTCACCCACCCCACTGCTTCCTCCTCCTTCCTTTGTCCTCCTCCCCTCCACCACTCCATCCTCCCCCTGCCTGTACTGCTCCGTCCTCCCCCACCCTGCCGCTTCATCCTCCATCCTCCTCTCCCCCCGCCGTTCTGTGCTCTGTCCTCCCCCTGCCTGTGCCACTCCATCCTCCCCCACCCCAATGCATCCCCCTCCTTCCTTTGTCTTCCACCCCTCCATCTTCCTCCAGCATGGGCTGCTCCAGCCTCCCCCACCCCGCCACTTTGTCCTCCATCCTCCTCTCCCCGCCGCTCTTTGCTCTGTCCTCCCCTTGCCGCTCCGTCCTCCCCTGCCTGTGTTGCTCTGGCCTCCCCCATCCCGCCGCTTTGTCCTCCATACTCCTCTCCCCTGTTGCTCTGTGCTCTGTCCTCCCCCTGCCACTCCGTCCTCCCTCTGCTTGTGCTGCTCTGGCCTCCCCCACCAACCACCGCTTTGTCCTCCATCCTCCTCTCCCCCTCCGCTCTGTGCTCCATCCTCCCCTTGCCGCTTTGTCCTCCCCCTGCCTGTGCTGCTGCATCCTCCTCCACCGCTTCCTCCTCCCTCCTTTGTCCTCCTCCCCTCCACCACTCCATCCTCCGTCCTCCCCCTGCCTGTGCTGTTCTGTCCTCCCCCACCCTGCTGCTTCGTCCTCCATCCTCCTCTCCCCCGCTGCTCTGTGCTCGGTCCTCCCCCTGCCACTCCTTCCTCCCCCTGCCACTCCATTCTCCCTCTGCCGCTCTGTCCTCCCCCTGACTGTGCTGCTGTGTCCTCCCCCACCCCGCTCTTTGTCCTCCATCCTCCTCCCCCCCACTGCTCTGTGCTCTGTCCTCCCCTGCCGATCCATCTCCCCCTGTCTGTGCTGCTTCATCCTCGCCCACCCCACTGCTTCATCCTCCGTCCTCCTCCCCCCTGCTGCTCTGTGCTCTATCCTCCCCCTGCCTGTGCCACTCCATCCTCCCCCACCCTGCCGCTACCTCCTTCATCTTCCATCCTCCTCCCAACTGCCACTCCATCCTCCCTCCTCCCCCCACCACTCCATCCTCCCCCCTACCTGTGCCCCTCCATCCTCCTCCCCCCTGCAACGCCGTCCTCCCCCCTGCCGCTCTGTCCTTATAGTCCCTCCCTATTCAGCCCTCACTGCCTTCCCCATGCAATCCCTATTTCTATATCCTAGAATACCCAACACACTACTGTTCCAAAGTCTGGGGTCACCCAGACAACTCAGACCCAGACAACTCAAGTTTTTTTTATCAAATGCGTTGCAAAATAAATATAACATATAGTCCAGACATTGACAAGGCTAGAAATAATGATTTTTTTTATTTTTAAATAATAATTTTCTCCTTTAAACTTTGCTTTGCACAAAGAATGCTCCTTTTGCAGCAATTACAGCATTGCAGACCTTTTTCCTTCTGGTTGTTTATTTGCTGAGGTAATCTTGAGAGATTTCCCTCCATGCTTCCTGAACTCCCTCCTACAAGTTGAATTGCCTTGATGGGCACTTTTTGCGTTTCGTACGGTCAAGCTGCTCCCACAACAGCTCAATTGGGTTGAGATCTGTGGACTGTGCTGGCCACTCCATTACAGATAGAATACCGGCTGCCTGCTTCTTCCCTAATTAGTTCATGCATAATTTGGAAGTGTGCTTTGGGTCAATGTCCTGTTGTAGGATAAAATTGGCTCCAATCAAGTGCTGTCCACAGAGTATGGCATGGCATTGCAAAATGGAGTGATAGCCTTCCTTATTCAAATTCCCAGTTACCTTGTACAAATCTCCCACTTTACCAGTACCAAAGCAACCCAAGACCATCACATTACCTCCACTATGCTTGACAGATGGCGTCAGGCACTCTTCGAGCATCATTTCAGTTGTTCTGCATCTCACAAATGTTCTTCTGTGTGATCCAAACACCTCAAACTTGATTCATCTGTCCATAAAACTTTTTCCCAGTATTCCTCTGCCCAATGTCTGTGTTCTTTTGCCCATATTAATCTTTTCCTTTTATTAGTCATTCTCAGATATAGCTTTTTTTTTTGACACTCTGCCCTGAAGTTGCCTCTTCACTGTAGACTTTGACAATGGTGTTTTGTGGGTACTATTTAATGAAGCTGTTAGTTGAGGAACTGTGAGGTGTCGATTTCTCAAACTAGAGACTCTAATATACTTGTCTTGTTACTCAGTTGTGCAGCGGGGCATCCCACTTCACTTTATATTCTGGTTAGAGCCTGTTTTTGCTCTCTTCTGAAGGGAATAGTACACACCGTTGTAGAAAATCTTCAGTTTCATGGCAACATCCCGCATGGAATAGCCTTCATTTCTAAGAACAAGAATAGACTGTCAAGATTCACATGAAAGTTCTCTCTTTCTGGCAGTTATGAGAGTTTCATAGAACAAACAAATGTAAATGCTCTGGATTCTCAAGTAGCTCAAAGGAAGGTCAATTTTATAGCTTCTTTAATCATCCAAACCGTTTTCGGCTGTGCCAACATACTCGTACAAGGGTTTTCTACGGTTTTCCAAACATCCATTAGCCTTCTTACACATTTAGCAAACACAATGTACCAATAAAACACAGGAGTGGTGGTTCTTGGAAACGGGACTCTACACATTGCTTTAAAAACCAGACGTTTGCAGCCAGAATAGTCATTTACCACATTAACAATGTATAGAGTCTATCCTTGATTCATTTAATGTTATATGCATGTATATATATATATATATATATATATATATATATATACAATGTGGCAAGAGCAGCACAGAGCTTACATGAGGGTGCCAGCAACCAAGCCTATTCCTGCCAAGGTTTCCAATATAAATTTCCACTAAAGTTGCAGCACTCCGGTCCTTTCTTTGGTGCAAAACAGGTTTATTTACGTCACAGCATGGGCAACAGCGATGTTACGGGTATGCCAGGTAGCTGGAAGACGGGTTTGCATACCCGAAACATCGCTGTTGCCCATGCTGTGACGTAAATAAACCTGTTTTGCACCAAAGAAAGGACTGGAGTACTGCAATTTTATAGGAAATATATACCGTATATACTCGTGTATAAGCCGACCCGTGTATAAGCCGACCCCCCTACTTTTGCCCCCAAAACCTGGGAAAATCTATTGACTCGTGTATAAGCCGAGGGTGGACCCTAGCACAAGTATACAGCCCCAGCAGTGTGGTATACACCAGTCCCAGAGGTAGATACAGCAGCCCCAGTGGTAGTATACACGCAGCCCCAGTAGTATATACAGCCCCAGTGGTAGTATATACAGCCCCAGTGGTAGTATACAGGGCCCCAGAGGTATATAGCAGCCCCAGTGGTAGTATACAGGGCCCCAGAGGTATATAGCAGCCCCAGCGGTAGTATACAGGGCCCCAGAGGTATATAGCAGCCCCAGTGGTAGTATACAGGGCCCCAGAGGTATATAGCAGCCCCAGTGGTAGTATACAGGGCCCCAGAGGTATATAGCAGCCCCAGCGGTAGTATACAGGGCCCCAGAGGTATATAGCAGCCCCAGTGGTAGTATACAGGGCCCCAGAGGTATATAGCAGCCCCAGCGGTAGTATACAGGGCCCCAGAGGTATATAGCAGCCCCAGCGGTAGTATACAGGGCCCCAGAGGTATATAGCAGCCCCAGTGGTAGTATACAGGGCCCCAGAGGTATATAGCAGCCCCAGTGGTAGTATACAGTGCCCCAGAGGTATATAGCAGCCCCAGTGGTAGTATACAGGGCCCCAGAGGTATATAGCAGCCCCAGTGGTAGTATACAGTGCCCCAGAGGTATATAGCAGCCCCAGTGGTAGTATACAGGGCCCCAGAGGTATATAGCAGCCCCAGTGGTAGTATACAGTGCCCCAGAGGTATATAGCAGCCCCAGTGGTAGTATACAGGGCCCCAGAGGTATATAGCAGCCCCAGTGGTAGTATACAGTGCCCCAGAGGTATATAGCAGCCCCAGTGGTAGTATACAGGGCCCCAGAGGTATATAGCAGCCCCAGTGGTAGTATACAGTGCCCCAGAGGTATATAGCAGCCCCAGTGGTAGTATACAGGGCCCCAGAGGTATATAGCAGCCCCAGTGGTAGTATACAGTGCCCCAGAGGTATATAGCAGCCCCAGCGGTAGTATACAGGCAGCCCCAGTAATGCAGGCCCCCCCCAGCGTCTCTCCGGTCACCTGTAAAGCAAGCTATACTTATCAGTGTCCCGCTCGCACCCGCCGCTGCCGACATCCGCGATCCTCCATCTTCATGCGACTCCTCTTCCTGTTTCCTGTGCGCGTCGCCGGGAATGACGTCATTGCCGGCGACGCGCACAGAAACAGGAAGAGGAGTCGCATGAAGATGGAGGATCGTGGATGTCGGCAGCGGCGGGTGCGAGCGGGACACTGATAAGTATAGCTTGCTTTACAGGTGACCGGAGAGACCCTGGGGGGGCCCTGCATTACTGGGGATGCGGGGGCTGCTGTATACCGATGTATACATCGGTATGTACCGATGTATACATCGGTATACAGCACTGACTCGCGTATAAGCCGAGGGGGGTACTTTTCAGCCCAATTTTTGGGCTGAAAAACTCGGCTTATACGCGAGTATATACGGTATATATACGGTATGTATATATATATATATATATATATATATATATATATATGCTGTGTTCCAAATTATTATGCAAATGTTCTTTTTCTCTGATTTTTCTAAATGGTTGGTGCAAATGACAGTCAGTGTAATAAAACTCATCACCCGTTAGAGTATACATTAAATTTTATTGAAGAAATCTCCCTATGATAACAGTATAATTTTCAAAATTTAAAAATCTCTAAATGCACTGTTCCAAATTATTAGGCACAGTAGAGTTTGTAAACATTTGATATGTTTAAAAGAACTGAAAATGCTCATTTGTTGAATTTGCAGCATTAACAAGTCACATTCACTGAAATAAAAAGCTATTTAACTCCAAAACATCCTAACAGGCCAAGTTACATGTTAACATAGGAACCCTACTTTGATCTCACCTTCACAATTCTAGCATCCATTGATATTGTGAGTTTCTGGAGAGTTTCTGCTTTTATTTCTTTGCATGATGTCAGAATAGCCTCCCAGAGCTGCTGTTTTGATGTGAACTGCCTCCCACCCTCATAGATCTTTTGCTTGATTATACTCCAAAGGATCTCTATAGGGTTGAGGTCAGGGGAAGATGGTGGCCACACCATGAGTTTCTCTCCTTTTATGCCCATAGCAGCCAATGGCACAGAGGTATTCTTTTTAGCATGATATGGTGCATTGACATGCATAAGGATGATTTTGCTCCTAAAGGCACGATTTTGCTTTTTGTACCATGGAAGAAAGTTCTCAGTTGGAAACGCTATATACGTAGCAGAGGTCATTTTCACACCTTCAGGAACCTTAAAGGGGTCTACCAGCTGTTTCCCAATGATTCCAACCCAAAACATGACTCCTCCACCTCCTTGCTGACGTCGCAGCCTTGCTACTACTCTATTTATCTGGACCATCAAGGGTTGCTCGGCACTCATCAGTAAACAAGACTGTTTGAAAATTAGTCTTCATGTATATCTGGACCCACTGCAACTGTTTCTGCTTGCGAGCACTGTTTAGGGGTGGCTGAATAGTAGGTTTATGCACCACAGCAAGCCTTTGAAGGATCCTACACCTTGAGGTTCGAGGGACTCCAGAGGCACAAGCAGCTTCAAATATCTGTTTGTTGGTTTGTAAGGCCTTTTTAGCAGCTGCTCTCTTAATCTGATGAACTTGCCTGCAGAAACCTTCCTCATTCTGCCTTTATCTGCACAAACACATCTGTGCTCAGAATCAGCCACAAATCTCTTCACAATAAGATGATTACGCTTAAGTTTTCGTGTAATATCAAATATTTTCATCCCTTGTCCAAGGCATTGCACTATTTGTTGCTTTTCAGCCTTTTTCTTTCTCATGTTACTTGAAAACTGTGGCCTGCATAATATTGTGGAACACCCAGTTTTCCTTTTATTGGGCTCACCTGCCAAACTAATTATCACAGGTATCTGAGATTGATTTTAGTGATCCAAAGAGCCCTGAAACACAATACCATCAATGGGTTTCATTGAAAAAAACTAAAAAAAAAACCCTATGACACTTAAAACCAATTTGTATAATAATTTCGATCCCAGTGTATATGTAAATACACATTGCTACTAAATTGCCATTGGTTATCAAAAAGCTGCTATATATTTGTTGATAAATACAGCAAACACAATATATCTGTCATTATCTGCCAGACATAATTGACATAGTACAAAATAACAGTTCTCATAGCAAAGAATAGAGTTCCACTCTATCGTTAAGTACAGTAGTGTGGGAAGTTAAGTGAGCTCTACTATTATCCCTTGAATGTTATAAAGATTTTCTGTAGACTGTATAATTTTCTATTGTATGCTAATTGACTAATAAAATCAATTATACAATATGTAGTATATGTCACATCATAGCAAGAAAATGCTTGGTGCATTATGAAGCAGCAGGCTATTACCAGGTAAAAAGGTAAAAGAGAGACCCTGGTGATATGGAGAGAGAAGAGGGGTCACTCCTTAATATTTATCTGAGTCTGAACACTGTGCTCTCTATTGTCCCTAGATGGGTCTTTCTCCTCTGTGCTTGATCACTTGCCTATACCCTGCATGACTGTGGCTGGCCCTAGATAATGAGCATTGCAGCAAGATGTTAGTCTTACTACTGCAATAATATAACAGGGAGAGAGACCAACAAGAAAGAAAAAATAAAAATAAAGGAAATCCACAACTTATCAAGAAAGGAATTTCACAGCTTCTAGTGGAAAATCCTCAATAGCTTCAACTGGAACAACTTCACCAAAGCATAATATATCTATAATCAGCATAGGAGAGAGCTAAAAGTGAGTTCAAATAAAGGAAGGGAGGGCTCATAAACGGCAAAAGCTGAGATCTAAAGCTATTAGGATATTCAGCAGGAAATGAAAGGAACTCAACCCCTTTACCATTGAAAGAAAATATTTACGCTCTACTCATGATAATTGTCGAGTGAGCTTTAAAGAGGACCTGCAATCAGCCAAATGCCATGAGCTTCTGATCCCAGATATCCCAGAAGTCACAGCAGGGTGCAACACACTCATGACAGAGCCCCCACCTTCTGTGTGGAGCTTCTGGATCCTCAAAGTCAGGTTTATCTGAATAATATGCATGAAAGGAATGCCCCAACCTACTTGCATTAACGTCTGATGCTTTTCAATGGACCATAACCCTTCCAGTTTTCCAAGTATTTTAACCCCTTAGTGACGAAGAAATTTGTCATTTTTCATTTTCGTTTTTTCGCTCCTTGGCTTCCAAGAGCCATAACGTTTTTATTTTTCCGTCAATATAGACATATGACGGCTTGTTTTTTGTGGGATGAGTTGTACTTTCAGATGCAATAATTTATTTTACCATATAATGTACAGGGAAATTGCAAAAAAAATTCCAAGTGCAGTGAAATTGCAAAAAAAGTGCAATTACATGTTTGTTTTTTGGATTTTTTAGTCGCCATCTTCACTATATGGTAAAACCGACGTGACGGTGCGATGCCTCGGGTCAGTACGAGTTTGTAGATACCAAACATGTATACCTTTATTGGTATCTAGGTGGTGGAAAAAAATTCAAAAGCATGAAAAAAAAAACATTGCACTTTTTGCGCCATGTTCTGCGACCCGTAGTGTCCTCATTTTTCGCGATCTGGAGCTGGGTGATGGCTTATTTTTTGCGTCTCGAGCTGACGTTTTTAATGATACCATACTTGGGTGGATGCACTGTTTTGATCGCCCGTTATTGCATTTTTTAGCATTGTTGCAGCGACCAAAAAAACGTAATTTTAGCGTTTGAACCATTTTTTGCGCTACTCAGTTTACGGCTCTCATTATTTGATTATTTATATTGATAGATCGGGCGATTCTGAACGCGGCGATACCAAATATGTGTATTTTATTTAATTTTGTAATACTTTTATTGTGGATGGGAGAAAAGGGGGTGATTTGAACTTTTATGTTTTTTTTTTTTTTTTTCAACTTTGTAAAAACTTTATTTGTTTATTAATTCTTAATTTTACACTGCCCCATAGAGAGGCACCCTGCTGCACAGTCCGATCGCTTCTGACACATACAGAGGAGCTGCAGCTCCTCTGTATGTGTCAGAATCGCGGACCTGTTGTGGTTGGCAGCCCCTGCCAACCACAAGCAGGAAATGCTCAATGACAGGTTCCAGGGTCAAGCCAGGACCCTGGCTTGTCACGTCAGCACGGGAGATCCCGCGATACTATCGCGAGATCTCCCCTGGAGCCCGGTAAGCGCGCGCTGCACGCTCCGGCTCCCTTAGATCCCGCTCTCAGAGATTGATGGCGGGATCTAAGGGGTTAAACAGCGCCGATCGGTGGCGGGACCGATTGGTGCTGTTTCTCCCACATCTCAGCTAGTGAGATCAGCTGAGATGTCGGAGGTTTGGAGTGAGCTCCACGCCGGAGCTCACTCCAAACACGGGGGTAACGACAGCCGACGTCTAGAGACGTAAGGCTGTCGTTAATAGGTTAAGCAAGTGGCAAAGAAAACAGGAATCCACAATACTTGCCACTTGTAATTTTAAATTACCATCAACAATGACTAAGAAAGGCAGTAAGGGTGACATTTTAAATGATGCATCATATTTTTGAGCAATGATCTACTGTCACGCCCGTGCATATGGACATCTGACATATGGTGCAACAAAAAGGGGACAGGAGGGATGAAATAGAAGGAAGACCCTGGTGATAGCGAGTGGAGAAATGAGACACCTTACTGGCACTCACCTGAGTTCCCTGCACTCCCTCAGATCCTAATATAGGATATATCCTATAATCCTATATCCTATAATATATCCTTCACCCTGTTGCCATCATGTACCTAAGCCATCACTTACCCTAAATTCATTCTGACTTTTGAGAAGACCTGCAAGTTCACTTACCTCCACAAATGATACAAAACAGGGGAAGGGTTGACAAATAGAGACGAATAAACACAGACATAAAAGCACTCCAAACTACTTCAATGCAGCAAGACTCCAGAACTGCGTTAAACATGACTACACTTTTTCAAGAGACAGGCTCCTTCCAAAGTGGGCAGCATAGAAACGATTCTATACGAGTCATAAGATGATAAGACATCTGACTACTTTTAGTAAAGTGGAGAAGCCACAAAAGAGCTTCATCTGAAGATTAAGACTACAAGAAACAGCTGGCAAGAAAATAGTCCTTAATAGAGATGAGCGATGTTCGATTCGAATAGTTCGCCAATCTCAAATTCGAGTTGATTTTGGCCCTATTCGAGTCATTCACCGAATTCGAACAATTTGGTTCAAATTCGGCGAATTTCGAACATATTCGATTTTGGTTCGAAAATGCGGCAGATGCGGTCAGAAAACCGCATCTGCCGCATTTTCAGCCAAAATAAACATTCCCTAAAAGAAAGAAAGTGTTAAAAATAAAAAAATAATCAATGCTCACCTGTCCGCGGTCCAGCGACGCCTCCGGCAAGGTCCTGTGGCTTCTAGGACCTGTGGTGACGTCATGTTCTCGCGGGAACTCCGGTCCCATGACCGGAGTTCCGCGAGAACATGACGTCACCACAGGTCCTAGAAGCACAGGACCTTGCGGAAAGCTTAAAATAGATATTATAGGACCTGTGGTGACGTCATGTTCTCGCGGGAACTCCGGTCACGTGACCGGAGTTCCCACGAGACCATGACGTCACCACAGGTCCTAGAAGCCACAGGACCTTGCCGGAGGCGTCGCTGGACCGCGGACTGGTGAGCATTGATTATTGTTTTATTTTTAACACTTTCTTTCACTTTTTTTCACTTCCACAATGTATGTATATACATTGTGGAAGTGAAAAAGCCCCACAAGCCCGGTTAGTTCGTTTTCCGGGGTGTTCGACGAACATTCGTCGAACACCCCATCTATTCGACGAATCGAATCGAATTCGAACACCGGGGTGGTGGCTCATCTCTAGTCCTTAACCCTTGTAGCGCCAAAACAAACAAATACATATAAACTCTAATTGAAGTCCTCTGGCCAATATGACATTGTGACCTTCTGGTTCCAGACTCACCAATGGTCTCCCAGTGTGAGACACACTTGGGACATCTATGAAACAAATTGTAGATTTTCAATGCTTTTGGTAACTACAAGACGAAAAGCTACAGGGTTAATGACAGCAACCACGATCACTGAAATCTGGCTTAACCAACCTTTTCAGCTGAACTTTCTTATAGCGGATTCCATCTTTCTCACACCCCTTGCCCCAGCAAACAGTTGACTTGCTCCTGTCTAATAACTGCTCCTTTACCCCAATTTTACTATTACCCTCCACGACTTTTCCCTAGTTTGAGGTTCCCTCCATCCCCCTCTAACCTCCAGCTGGCTGTCATCTACTGCCCCCAGAATTTATCCCCATTGACAATTCTAACTCAGCTGCCTATAAACTTTTATCACTAATTACTTCTTTTGGGCTCTCTCAATGGTCCTCCATGGCCACTCATTGAAAGAGGAAACTAGATCATATGTAATGGTGAGTGAATAGTGAAATATTGGGGATCAGATTATTTGTTCAGAATTTGTTGTAATATTCAAGTATTTGATTTGAATAACAAATCTAATGCAAGTCAATAGGAAACTCGAAGAATATGAAAAGGATGAATTTTTGTTATTGTTTTAAAATGTTTGAAAGGACAGCCTTACTTCTCTACTCCTTGTTCGTTCATAAGGGAGATAAATAGATCAATGCTTTGCTTCCCCCCAGTCATGAATTTTTACGACAAGCCATAAACTCTGAGCTTAGAGGAACTCAGCTAACTCAGCTAGCCTGATCTGGTTTGGTCCATACTGAATTTCTTTGTCTTATCTTACAGTGTTAACATCAAATTTCATAAGACCCATTCATACCACAAATACATAAATCATATTTTTGGAATGTTGATCTTTTTTCAGTTATGATGGTATATCTTTTATATCTGGGAAACAATCAGAAACCTGGGAAATGGGTTCTGACCTTCTGAATATCATAGATATATCATATTTGGTATCCAGCATCATGTAAATTAGTGAGGGTAAACATGATGTACATATCTTGGAGGCGGGGCATCCAATCCAAAAATATGAAAAATGAAGGTTTTCAAGTCTTGGGCAGCTGGGTGGGTTTACAAAACCCAGCCCCTCTTGTGAGGTAAACAAAGTGAGAGTTTTCTGGTTGTCTGTGTCATTACATAAAACTAAAGCATCAATTTTGGGCTCATTCCCTTCTGGGATGTCAGATACAGCACCACATTTGCTGCGTGGAGGAACTATACAACATTTCTGGGGAGCCTTCCCCCACACTGAATCTGAGTTGTCACCGCATGGCACATGTTTAGTACTTTTGTCATTTATTCCTTTATTTTAAAAACTACTTTATGCATACATCTAAATTGTCTCTTTTGTAATATCTTGTATATCTTTTGTAAACATTGCCAACTTTCTGGAGTAAACTTTATAAACTTACTTATTTTCATTCTTCTTGTTCAATGACAGCTGACACACATCTCCACAATTTCACATTACCAAACAGGTTACCGATCCACCTGAAAGAGATCGGTGGTGGCAGCATAATTTTTGTATTTATGTGATATTGTGGGCCTGAGGGTAGCGGGATTGAGGTATATATACATTCCTGTCAGGAACTGGTGGTATATATACATCCCGTCACAGCACGTGCCACAGTAGACGACATAAATTAAGGCAGCTGGGCTCCTTTTCTTATCTGCTTGTAATACAGGGTTTGGCCAGCAGGATAAGACGGCTCCAGAGAGCTGCAGATCCTGACTAAGTTTTCATGACAATTAAGAAAAAACCATAAACATACAAATATATTTTATTTTAAATGTAAAAAAAATACTCTCTTTCACCAATTTTGTAATCCCCAAAACAGCCCAATAATTTATACACAAGGTCCTGCAAAGATTTGGGTTTGCTACATCTAGATGCCATCGTAAGCGGTGACATTACAAACGTGACCACCAACTGCAGCCTTCAGGACACACTGACAGCTCTGTTGGAGCTGCCAAATTAACCTAAAGTGAACTCAATGCTGGACTGTTGTAGTGCTTGTCAAGGCATAGTCCGTCAGTCCCACACTAAGTTCACCTGAGGTCACTTCTGACAGATCACACAGTACCCTCTGTGTGAGCCACCAGATGTGAACTTAATGCCAAACTGTGGAAGTGCATGTCACAGTAGCAGCGCACTCAGACAATCTATTAGCTTAAAGGACCGTAAGCCTTAAAGGAGACTTGAAGGTACACTTTAAGGTTCCTTTAGTTCCCAGCTGTTAGGGCATCTAGAGGCTGTGAAAATTAGGAAGAGTTTAAAGCCTCCAGATGTCCCAGCAGCTGAGAATTCGAGGAATCATATTGTCTGTCTTAAACTTTCCTTTAATTCCTTTCCATTTCAGTTATGCAGCCTTACACCATTCAACTCTGGTCTTTAGGCAACTTCTGCTGCCACATTCTAGTACCTGTGGACCTTTGCTTTGACTAGACATCAAAACATCATGACGCCGCACCATGAAGCCTCATAAGAGACTAATGGCCACTTTACACGTCCCAACATCGTTTCAATATTGTATACAACGGCACGGGAGCGCGCACTTTTTTGGCTGAAATCCAAGATCGCATAGGAGCTGTCACACATGGAGATATTGGCAGGCAACACAACTGCGATGTCTACGCCCCCTTGTACGCGCGAACTAGGGAACTACCATTTAACATGGGAGTGAATGGGGGAAGTTGCTCTCCAAGTAGGTGTTGGGCTGTCACACAGAAAGACCCTGCCAGATCGTTCATCCAATATCGGGCAGTTGGAGAGCCTGCTCATTTCTCCCCAGATATTGTTTTGGCATCGTTCTTGCATCGAATTGCACATTTACACCACACAACGCACAAACGATATCGGCGCCAACGCACAAACCATGTGACTTTTTATCAAAGTTGTACGACGATATCGGGACGTGTAAAGCGGCCATCAGGCTTATAAAGCATAAAAGGGCCAAAAAGGCTTGAAAATGGCAGAAGTAGAAGCCTGAAAAACAGATCAAAAAAGGTCTGAAGAGGTGAGGGCCAGGACACATTATATATTTTTCAACCCATTTCAAGCCCTTTATAATATTTGTACATACAAATATACCGAGATTCTAACATTCCACGCATTTTGGGAAATTCCTCAACAAATTTAAATAGTTTAGAATTAAGTTGCACTGCATTTTCCGAAATAAAAAAGACATTCTTTAGAGACACAGAAGACTTAGTAAAGAAATAAAAGGAGATATGGTCCCTATTTTTATTTGAGGACACATAATCTATGAATTTAGTCATATCTGTCAAATTTTTGACAGATTTAATGAAACCTCATCTCCCACAGTGAGCAGAGTGAAAAAGAACACTTATACTAACAACCTAGGAAAAAATGTGGACAGCAACAAGCAGCATTTATACACTGTAATTACAATTTGTAATTTGTAAATACTTTGTTTCATGGCTTTTCCACCTTTATTATATTTAGCGAAAAATGATTACCGTATATACTCGTGTATAAGCCGAGTTTTTCAGCCCAAAAATTGGGCTGAAAAGTCACCCCCTCGGCTTATACACGGGTCAATACGGTAATATATGTGTGGGGGCTGTGTCCGGGTGCTGGGGAGGCTGGAGGAGGCGGGGGGAGGCTGATGACTGAGCGGCCCGTCACGTGGGGCCGCTCATTAGATATGCACGGCTCCCCCCGCCCATCACAGCGGCAGGGGGAGCCGTGCATACAGCCCCCCCCAGTGTATACAGGCAGCCCCCCAGTGGCACTAGCCCCCCCCATCATGGAAAGAGCCCCCACACTTGGCAGAGCCCCCCCCCCAATGCTTTACCATCCAGTGTCTTCGCCGCGGGTCCTGCGCGCTGTCATCCCGGTCTCACGTGACCCGGTGCGCTGACGTCATTCCACAGCGACCGCCGGGTCACATGAGACCAGGAAGACAGCGCGGGAGGAAGGACGCGACAGCCCGCGGTGATGAAGACGCTGGATGGTAAGTTAATGCAGCGGGGGGGGGGGCTCTGCACAGTGTGGGGGGCTCTTTCCATGATGGGGGGGCTAGTGCCACTGCGGGGCTGCCTGTATACACCTTGGGGCCAGCTGTATACCCCTGGGGCCAGCTGTATACCCCTGGGGCCAGCTGTATACCCCTGGGGCCAGCTGTATACCCCTGGGGCCAGCTGTATACCCCTCGGGCCAGCTGTATACCTCTGGGGCCTGCTGTATACCCCTGGGGCCAGCTGTATACCCCTGGGGCCAGCTGTATACCTCTGGGGCCTGCTGTATACCTCTGGGGCCTGCTGTATACCCCTGGGGCCAGCTGTATACCCCTGGGGCCAGCTGTATACCCCTGGGGCCAGCTGTATACCTCTGGGGCCTGCTGTATACCTCTGGGGCCTGCTGTATACCCCTGGGGCCAGCTGTATACCCCTGGGGCCAGCTGTATACCCCTGGGGCCAGCTGTATACCCCTGGGGCCAGCTGTATACCCCTGGGGCCAGCTGTATACCCCTGGGGCCAGCTGTATATACCCTGGGGCCAGCTGTATACCCCTGGGGCCAGCTGTATATACCCCTGGGGCCTGCTGTATACCTCTGGGGCCTGCTGTATACCTCTGGGGCCTGCTGTATACCTCTGGGGTCTGCTGTATACCTCTGGGGCCTGCTGTATACCTCTGGGGCCTGCTGTATATACCCTGGGGCCTGCTGTATATACCCTGGGGCCTGCTGTATATACCCTGGGGCCTGCTGTATACCTCTGGGGCCTGCTGTATACCTCTGGGGCCTGCTGTATACCTCTGGGGCCTGCTGTATACCTCTGGGGCCTGCTGTATATACCCTGGGGCCTGCTGTATACCTCTGGGGCCTGCTGTATATACCTTGGGGCCTGCTGTATACCTCTGGGGCCTGCTGTATACCTCTGGGGCCTGCTGTATATACTCTGGGGCCTGCTGTATATACTCTGGGGCCTGCTGTATATACTCTGGGGCCTGCTGTATACCTCTGGGGCCTGCTGTATATACTCTGGGGCCTGCTGTATACCTCTGGGGCCTGCTGTATATACCCTCGGGTCTGCTGTATATACCCTGGGGCCTACTGTATATACCCTGGGGCCTGCTGTATATGCCTCTGGGGCCTGCTGTATATGCCTCTGGGGCCTGCTGTATATGCCTCTGGGGCCTGCTGTATATGCCTCTGGGGCCTGCTGTATATGCCTCTGGGGCCTGCTGTTTATACCTTTAGGGATGCTGTATATACCACTGGGGGGGATGCTGTATACTACCACTGGGGAGGCTGCTGTATACTTCCACTGGGGGGGATGCTGTATACTACCACTGGGGAGGCCTGTATACCACACTGCTGGGGGCTGTATACCTGTACTGGGGTCCACCCTCGGCTTATACACGAGTCAATAGGTTTTCCCAGGTTTTGGGGTCAAAAGTAGGGGGGTCGGCTTATACACGGGTCGGCTTATACACGAGTATATACGGTAAATGCTTTAAAAAAATATTCCGTATTGAGAATATCAGTCGTTGGTTTAGTTAAAGTTGTTGGTTTCTGTGCACAAGGACATTTTTCCTCTAAATGTCGGAAGCCACAATAACCTTTATATTTAGAAGTTATGCCACATTCTTGTCATTTTTTCCACCTCAACAGCAATGATTCTGTGGTTTGAAAACATAAATAAATGTATTAAAAATGTATGCACTTCTGAGAATTTTTTACATTAGTTTAAGTGCAGCAAGTATGTCAGATTCTAGATTACAGTCAAGAGCATATAGGAACATAAATATTAACCAGAATACTGCATGGCTAAATAATTAGGGTGAAGAAGGCTTGAGAAGACAATCAATTTTCGAAAACAAAGTTTCATCCATAGATAAGACAATGTTACAGCAAGTGAAGATTAATTTATAGTTACTGATTTTTCCTGGAGCATGATGAATAGGTTGCCAATGATACAATGGTACAGCATTTCAATATAGCTGAAGGCGTTTGCAGTTCTCGGTGGAGAGTATTTGCATGTACAGTTCTTATCTGATAAAGCACATAACATTAGCGGAAGACAGTTAGAAGTCTGGAATATATATTTTATACTTGACAAAACAATACATGAAAAGTATTTTTTTAACAACTTCACAACATTATCTTAGTTATATCAATAAATTATATTCAAAATATTCATAAAAAACATGTAGAAAATACTCAGATGCACGGTGCAATAGTAACAGGGGTATTTCCCAAAACTGGTTCAAAAGTGTAATGAAATGGTTAGAGATGAGCGAACCTTTGGAAGTTTGAATTTGGTTCAGTTCGCCGAATGGGCAATGTTTGATGAACAAGTTCAAATTCGGTTCAACGAACCTTCTGAACCTCTTTGAAATGAATGGGAGGCAAAATCAAGGGCCTAGAAAATACCTTCAAGTGTGCCCAAAAGCTGCCAAAACAGCTCAAATTAGGGACAAACATCAGGAAAAGTACCACTACCCAG